>BSBN01001384.1:1200000-1632500 GCA_027924645.1 Cunninghamia lanceolata | reverse complement strand
CTAAACCCTAAACCCTAAACCCTAAACCCTAAACCCCCTAAACCCTAAACCCTAAACCCCTAAACCCTAAACCCTAAACCCTAAACCCTCAACCCTAAACCCTAAACCCTAAACCCTAAACCCTCAACCCTCAACCCTCAACCCTCAACCCTCAACCCTCAACCCTAAACCCTAAACCCTAAACCCTCAACCCTAAACCCTAAACCCTAAACCCTAAACCCTCAACCCTCAACCCTAAACCCTAAACCCTAAACCCTAAACCCTAAACCCTAAACCCTAAACCCTAAACCCTCAACCCTCAACCCTAAACCCTAAACCCTCAACCCTCAACCCTAAACCCTCAACCCTCAACCCTCAACCCTAAACCCTAAACCCTAAACCCTAAACCCTAAACCCTAAACCCTAACCCCTAAACCCTAAACCCTAAACCCCTTAAACCCTAAACCCCTTAAACCCTAAACCCCCTAAACCCCTTAACCCCTTAAACCCTAAACCCTAAACCCTAAACCCTAAACCCTAAACCCTAAACCCTAAACCCTAAACCCTAAAACCCTAAACCCTAAAACCCTAAACCCTAAACCCTAAACCCTAAACCCTCAACCCTAAACCCTCAACCCTAAACCCTAAACCCTAAAAACCTAAAACCCTAAACCCTAAACCCTAAACCCTAAAACCCTAAAACCCTAAAACCCTAAACCCTAAAAACCTAAACCCTAAACCCTAAACCCTAAAACCCTAAACCCTGAACCCTAAACCCTAAACCCTAAACCCTAAAACCCTAAACCCTAAACCTATGTTACCTTCCAGGCTTCTGAAAGTTTTGAAAAATCTCCGCAAGTGTCCTTCAATTGTGATCAAACCTGCTGATAAAAATTTAGGCTTGGTCATTCTAGACACTTCTTGGTACTCCTGTGAAGGTCTTCGGCAGCTTTCCGACTCTACAGTTTATCTACCTGTCCTTGCCTCTGATATTCCTTGGCAACTCATCCATAATAAGCCTTCTTTCTTTATCGACAGGTATGCTTTTTTCCTGCATAGTATTCGGAATTTTTTGTTAAAAGTTCCCCTCAGCCTTGCTAGACCATGTGCTTTTTACTTGCTGCCCAAAATCCATAAACCTGTTTTAGTTGGTAGGCCTATTTGCTCTTACTCTGGCTACCTATTGGAACCTGCGTCTAAACTTCTTCACTATCTGCTGCTGCCTATCCTGCTTAATCAACCCAACCATCTTGCTGACTCCTTATCGCTTCTCCGTGCTCTCCAAAACCTCAGCCTTCCCTCCAATTGCCTTCTCTTTTCCTTTGATGTAGAATCCCTGTACCCCAGTATCCCCACTGCTGCGGGTCTTTCTGCATTACAGGAAATGGTCACCCTCTACTTTGCTGAGCACAATTTGGATCGTCGGCTTATTGGTCTCATTATGGGACTTGCAGAACTTGTCTTGCACAACCATTTTCTGGAGTTCAATGGGTTGGTTTACAGACAGATCAGAGGAACTGCGATGGGAAGTAATTTTGCTGTTGTCTACGCCTGTCTCTTTCTTTGTTACCTGGAACGGCAACTTTCCTCTCAGCTTGATATCTCTTCTTTGAGATTTTACAAGAGATACATTGATGATGCTTTCGGTATTTGGCTCGGTTCAGAGGAGTCTCTCCATCACTACCTCGCTGCCTATCAGAGCATCTATCCCGAAATCAAAATTAATCCTTGCATCTCTTCCACCCAGGCTGTTCTTCTGGATATTTCTATCTTCAAGGGACCTTGTTTTGCTTCGACTGGCATTCTCTCCACTGCTTGCTTTCAGAAAGAGCTTAATGCCTATCAGTACATCCCTTTTAGATCCTGGCACCCTCTGCATCAGAAAAAAGCTTTTATCATCAGCGAATTGCGACGCTACCTTCTTCGAGAGTCTACACCTGCAGGCTTTGGCAGACTCAAAAAGATTTTTTTATCAGAGATTGCGTGCTCGTGGCTATCCAAAAATTTCCTGCTTCCATGCTTCAGTTCTGTTTCTACGAAGGACAAGTCAGCGCTTCTTCATCAGGTCTTTGCACCTAAGATAAGAAAGAGGACCCCCCTGGTCTTCAAACTTGACTTTAGTGAACCCACTAAAGCGATGAACCTGGGGGCCACCCTAAACCCTGAACTTTTTCGGCTTTGCCAAAAAGTTCCCGCGCTTTGCCACATTCCACATCCACGTGTTTGCTGGCGAAATCCACGACGACTTGGCTCCTTCCTCACTAGAAGCAGATTTTCCGGTTCACACATAAAACCGGCGCACACTTGATACACTCGGCGCCCACTTGGTGCATTTGGCGCACACTTGGCGCACTTGGCGCATTTTGCACACTTGGCGCACTCTTGGTGCACTCTTGGCGCATTTTGCACTCTTGGCGCACTCTTGGCGCATTTTGCACACTTGGCGCACTCTTGGTGCATTTGGTCCACTTGGCGCACTCTTGGCGCATTTGGTCCACTTGGCGCACTCTTGGCGCACACTTGGCGCATTTGGCGCACTTGGCGCATACTTGGCGCATTTGGCGCACTTGGCGCACTTGGCGCACTCTTGGCACACACTTGATTCTCTTGGAGCATTTGAAGCATTTCAAAATTCTTTTGTAATAAAATAACCGTTATTTCTTCAAAAAAGATAACCGTTATTTTTTCTAAAAATAGTAAAAACACCAACTTCTTGTGTTTTTCTATTTTTTAGAATCTTCTAGATCTTCTATTTTTAGACAGATTTTTTGGAGCTTTTGTGATTGTGGACTCTCTTCCACACACTTTATAAACTCCATCCCTACATGTAAATTTTATCTGAGTTCAACTGATGAGCCTTCAATAGGCGAAACATGTTTTGAACAAACTCGTTTTTAATTTCATGTTTTTTCTGCAAATCTGTCTTCTCTCTGTTTTTTCTCCGCGCTGCCAGTGATTGTTTCAAATTTTTTTAAAAAATTTTTATAAAATTTTTATAAATTTTTATAAACAAATTTTTATAAATTTTTATAAATTTTTATAAATTTTTAAAAATTTTTTATAAATTTTTATAAACAAATTTTTATAAATTTTTATAAATTTTTATAAACTCAAATTTTTATAAACTCAAATTTTTATAAACAAATTTTTATAAATTTTTATAAATTTTTATAAACTCAAATTTTTATAAAATTTTTATAAACAAATTTTTATAAATTTTTATAAACCCTAAACCCTAAACCCTAAACCCTAAACCCTGAACCCTCAACCCTGAACCCTCAACCCTGAACCCTGAACCCTCAACCCTCAACCCTCAACCCTCAACCCTCAACCCTCAACCCTCAACCCTAAACCCTCAACCCTCAACCCTCAACCCTCAACCCTCAACCCTCAACCCTAAACCCTAAACCCTAAAACCCTAAAACCCTAAAACCCAAAACCCAAAACCCAAAACCCTAAAACCCTAAACCCTAAACCCTAACCCTAAACCCTAAACCCTAAACCCTAAACCCTAAACCCTAAAACCCTAAAACCCTAAACCCTAAACCCTAAACCCTTAACCCTTAACCCTTAAACCCTAAACCCTAAACCCTAAACCCTAAACCCTTAAACCCTAAAACCCTTAAACCCTAAACCCTAAACCCTAAAACCCTAAACCCTAAAACCCTAAAACCCTAAACCCTAAACCCTAAACCCTAGACCCCTAACCCCTAGACCCTAGACCCCAGACCCTAACCCCTAGACCCTAACCCCTGACCCAAACCCCTAGACCCCAGACCCCTAGACCCCAGACCCCTAGACCCTAGACCCTAGACCCCCTGACCCTAGACCCCTGACCCTAGACCCCTGACCCTAACCCCTAGACCCCAGACCCCTAGACCCCAGACCCCTAGACCCCAGACCCCTAACCCCAGACCGTAAACCCTAAACCCCTAACCCCAGACCCTAAACCCCTAACCCAAAACCCCTAACCCAAACCCCTAACCCCTAACCCAAAACCCCAAACCCTAAACCCCTAAACCCTAAACCCCAAACCCCTGACCCCTAAACCCTAAACCCCTAAACCCCTAAACCCTCAACCCTAAACCCTAAAACCCTCAACCCTCAACCCTCAAACCCTCAACCCTCAACCCTAAACCCTCAACCCTCAACCCTAAACCCTAAACCCTCAACCCTAAACCCTAAACCCTAAACCCTAAACCCTAAACCCTCAACCCTCAACCCTCAACCCTAAACCCTCAACCCTCAACCCTCAACCCTCAACCCAAAACCCTCAACCCTAAAACCCTCAACCCTCAACCCTCAACCCTAAAACCCTCAACCCTAAACCCGCAACCCTCAACCCTCAACCCTCAACCCTAAACCCTCAACCCTCAACCCTCAACCCTCAAACCCTAAAACCCTCAACCCTCAACCCTCAACCCTCAACCCTCAACCCTGAACCCTGAAAACCCTAAAAACCCAGAAAACCCTAAAAACCCAAAACCCTAAACCCAAAACCCTAAAACCCTAAAACCCTAAACCCAAAAACCCAAAACCCAAAACCCAAAACCCCTAACCCCTAAACCCCTAACCCCTAAACCCTAAAACCCTAAAACCCTAAACCCTAACCCCTAAACCCTAACCCTAAAACCCTTAACCCTTAACTCTTAACCCTTAACTCTAAATCCTAAACCCTAAACCCTAAACCCTAAACCCTTAACCCTAAACCCTAAAACCCTAAAACCCTTAACCCTTAACTCTTAACCCTTAACTCTAAATCCTAAACCCTAAACCCTAAACCCTAAACCCTTAACCCTAAACCCTAAAACCCTAAACCCCTAAAACCCTAAACCCCTAAACCCTAAACCCCTAAACCCCTAAAACCCTAACCCCTAAAACCCTAAACCCTAAACCCCAAACCCCAAACCCCAAACCCCAAAACCCTAAAACCCTAAAAACCCTAAACCCTAAACCCTAAACCCTAAAAACCCTTAAACCCTTAAACCCTAAACCCTAAACCCTTAAACACTTAAACCCTTAAACCCTAAACCCTAAACCCTAACCCCTAACCCCTAAACCCTAAACCCCCAACCCCTAAACCCCAAAACCCCCAACCCCAAAACCCCAAACCCCAAACCCTAAACCCCTAAACCCCAAACCCTCAACCCTCAACCCTCAACCCTAAACCCTAAACCCTAAACCCTCAACCCTCAACCCTAAACCCTAAACCCTAAACCCAAAACCCTAAACCCAAAACCTAAAACCCTAAAACCTTAAACCCTAACCCCTAAACCCTAAACCCTAAACCCTAAAACCCTAAACCCTAAACCCTCAACCCTCAACCCTCAACCCTCAACCCTCAACCCTCAACCCATAAACCCTAAACCCATAACCCTAAAACCCATAACCCTGAACCCTAAACCCATAACCCTAAAACCCTGAACCTGAACCCTGAACCCTAAACCCTAAACCCTAAAACCCTGAACCCTAAACCCTAAACCCTAAACCCTAAACCGTAATCCCTGAACCCTAAACCCTAAACCCTGAACCCTAAAACCCTAAACCCTAAACCCCTAAATCCTAAAACCCTAAACCGTAATCCCTAAACCCTAAACCCCTAAACCCTAAACCCCTAAAACACTAAACCCTAAACCCTAAACCCTAAAACCCTTAACCCTAAATCATGATGATCTGATTTGTTGCACATGTTTGATTTGATCCATTCATATGAAATGCATCATATTTGCAAGTTGATATGTCTGTTGATAAAAGCATATGATAATCTTAAATATCTAGAGCTTTTAACAAGACTTTTCCCCAATTTTTTTCAGGTACACTGACATGACTAGAGCTTGAAGACAAGGACATGAAGACCAGCTATCAACTAAGGACATCAACCTCCTAAAAAGGCAATGATGGATATTTAATATTCTCATATGTTCTTTCTCTTTCCTTTTATCCTTAGATGTATAGCTTGCATATGTCTGCATTGCTCAGTTTAGGCACTCCCACGGCTTGTGTGGGACACATTTAAACATTTCTTTTAAACATGATCAGTTACTTTACCTTATGCAATTGATTTATGTATGTTTCTTTTTGAATCAAATGCATAGGATAGAATAACTAAAACTGATATATGTTCAAAAATGATATGAAATGACAGTTTTATAGATGAATACCTTTCTTTCACACTGAATTGTGATCACTTGGATAATTTAATTGTCTCATAACTGAAAGATAAAACCAGTTAGATTTGTTCTGTCATTCATTGACTGTCTAATATCTTGCCATTAGATATTCACTTGTCATGATGGTTTGACAGTCCTGATTGGACTGTCAGATTATCCTGTCAACTGATTCTTATTTTCTCTTGTTAAGAAATCATACATTCACTGATTGCAATTAACTTAAAAGTTTTCTTTTACTCCTTTTGAAACAATCTGCAAAATAGGTCCAACTAAATTAGGTGTGAACAAAATTTAGTAACAATAACCAAAGCTTTCTGTTACCTCTGTCCCTTCTGATCTCCATTCCCAGAATATACATGGCAGCTCCAAGATCCTTCATATCAAATGCACCTGAAAGTTGGGCTTTAAGCTCACTGATCATACCCTTAGTATTGCTGAAAAATAACATGTCATCAACATACAATGCAATAACCAGTATAGAATCATCAATACAATAAATGTAAACACAGTGAACCTCCTCATTTCTAACAAAACCCAATTTCAACACAAATGAATCAAACTTTTGATACCACATTCTGGGGGACTGTTTCAAACCATAAAGAGACCTCTTCAACTTGCAAACCCAATGTTCTTTTCATTTTACCTCAAAACCTGTAGGTTGTTGCATATAAATTTCTTCCTCAAGATCTCCATACAAGAACGCGGTCTTAACATCCATTTGCTCAATCTCCCAATCAAAGGCTGCAACAATGGATAAAATAAATCTAATAGAAGTCAACTTAGAAATAGGAGAGAAAATCTCACCAAAATCAACTTCCTCTCTCTGGGAGTAGCCCTTAGCTACTAGTCTAGCCTTGTACTTCTCCAATGAACCGTCTGCTCCAAACTTCTTCTTGAAGACCCATTTACAACCTATGGCCTTTCTTCCTTTGGGCAAACGAACAAAATCCCAGGTGTTACAAGAGTCTAAAGCCATCATCTCCTCCTGCATGGCTAACTGCCAAGATTCACTATCATATGCAAGAATAGCTTCCCTGTATGATCTAGGCTCATCGTCAGTACTCAATAAAGAAAATATACAACATAAATCTGGTGGGCTATACCTGTCAACTAGATTTCATTGTCTTGTGGATCTCCTCAAGGGTGGAGTAAGAGTCTCAACTTGTTCTTCTACATGATCATCTGTACCAACTTTTTCTATAACAACAGATTCATCTTCATCAAAACTACTCGAAACTTCTTCTTCTTCACCCCCAATCCATCATTTTGTTCTTCCTGAGGTGCATCTTGTTTCTCTAAATCAAAGTGCACTCTCTTTACCTTTTCATCTTTTTCTTTTGGTTGCTCAGGTTCAAAAATAGCTCTAAGTTCCCTGAAAATAACATCTCTAGAAAAGATAATCTTACAGGTTAGTGGATTCCAAAGCTTATAACCTTTGACATTATCACCATATCTAATGAATGTACACTTTTCAACTTTTGGATCCAACTTAGATCACTTTTCCTTAGGCACATGAACAAAAGCCTCAATGCCAAAAACCCTTAAATGTGAAACATAAGGTTTCTTACCTATCCACACTTCATAAGGTGTTGAATCAAGAGCCTTACAAGGATATATGTTAATCAAGTAGCATGTAGTACTCACAACCTCTACCCAAAAGCATTTATCCAATTGTGCATCACTCAGCATACTTCTGGCCCTTTCCATGATTGTTCGATTCATCCTTCCTGCAACACCATTCTGTTGTGGTGTATACGAAGTTGTCTTTTGTTTGATAATACCTACATGCTTGTAAAACTCATCAAATTTCTTAGAGCAATATTCCCCTCCATTGTCAGATCTTAATATTTTTATCTTCAAACCTAATTGGTTCTCAACTAAGACTTTCAAATCCTTAAACTTGGTGAAAATTTCATATTTGTGTTTCATTAAATAAATCCAAGTAAATCTAGACACATCATCAATGAAGGTAACAAAATAATGAGATTTTCTGATAGAATCATTATCCACAGGTCTAAACACATTTGTATGAATAATTTCTAACTTCTCTTTTGCTCTATTGCTTCCTAAAGGAAATGATTTTCTATTTTGTTTACCAAACACACAATGCTCACAAAAATCAAAGTGCTCATCAGAATAATACAAACTGTCCAACAAATCTTTATTCTTAATAGTTTTCAAAACGTTATTACTTGTGTGACTCAATCTATGGTGCAACAATATACATGTATTTTCAATACTAGCCTCAAATACATAGGAGGCATTACTAACTGTAGTGGCTTCAAGCTTGAACAGGTTTCCCAATCTCTTCCCCTTCACTACCACCAAGTTCCCTCTTACCAATCTACAGCCATGCTTGTCAAAAGTTAGATGCATTCCCAAATCATTCAACTTCGAAACTGAAATCAGATTTCTAGCTAATCCAAGAACATGCAAAACACCAAGGAGGGTTTTAATCCTCCCTTCACTAAAACATAACAATACCTTGCCTTTCCCAACTATCAGATATGTAGAGTTGTCTCCAAGGTAGATATTACCTCCACCATACTCTTCATATGTGGAGAACCATTCCTTATACATGGTCATATGAAATGAGCATACTGAGTCAACCAACTAATGATCATTAAAAACAACATTACATGTAGAAAGTAAAACATCTTCACCTACATTCGAGGACTTATCCGAAGCACTCTCCCACTATTTCTTTGGGTTTCTATACTCCTTCACATGTCCTCTTTTACCGCAGTTCCAACACTTAACTCTGTTCTTCTTCCCAGGAGTCTTAGAAGGGCCCTTGGACTTGTCCTTAGCCCCTTTCTGATCTCCTTTCGGTCCTCTTTCCTTAGACCTTCCCCTGACACTGAGAGCATCCCCTGAACCATCTGAACTCTTCTTCCTTAGTTCCTATGATAGTAAAACTACAACAAGGGCATCCAACTTCAGATCTGTAAGGTTAGCAGTGATAGCAAGGATACCATTCTCCCAAGACTCAAGTAAAGAACAAAGAAGAAAGATACAGCTATCTTCCTCATCGACATCAACATCTACTAATGCAAGCTGACTCATCAACAAATTAAATGAATTTAAATGCTCTGCAACAGACTCACCCTCTTTCATTTTCAAAGAAAACAATTTTATTTTTAAATAGAGTTTATTACCATACTCTTGGATTGATAGATCTCACCCAACCGATTCCACAATTTATGTGTAGTCTCTTCTTTTGTGACATTCAACAGGACAAAATCTGAAAGACACAAATGGATGGTTCCTCATGCCTTCTTGTCCAGTTTGGCACACTCATCCAGAGAGACATCATCAAGTTTCTTCTCTTTTTGGACAGCCAACCACTGGTTTCTTTCTTCCAACAAATCTTCCATTTTCAGCTTCCACAACTCATACCTCATTCCGTTGAACTTCTCAATGTCTAAACGAGAGGTTGATGCAATGGTAGATGCAACCATAATAACAACTCAAGATTTGCAAAAAAACACAACCAAATCTCCCACTACAGCTACAACTTCCACACTACCACCTAAGAGTCAAAGTTGGCCAGGCTCTGATACCAAATGTTAGAAATGAAAGCAATACTACTCAACGGAAATCTGATTCAAATATAAATTTATGCAATCTTTAACTGTGTATTATCAATGGAGATTGTAACATGAAATTGAAACTATGCAATACAGAAATGCAAAACAGAAAATTGAACACACAACATAGTGTTTACATGGAGAAAACCCTTGCAGGTAAAAAACTCCACCAGGAAAGGGACACAAGTTTGTATTAATCTGAAAAAGATTGTACAATACAACAACTCAACAACTCTCTCCACTAGTCTTCAACCTGACAGCATTCCGGTATCACCTGAGTACCTAAAATCTGTATTGCAGCAACAAATACAATGGCAAATACTTATAGAAGAGTTTTTCCTCCATTCTACACGTCCACTTTCTCTCTCCTCCAATAACCCCACATGTAAGCATTAAATGTCGTCATACATGCAACCACCAAGTGGCAAAAACTTACCCATGCAAATTGGATGCCCATATCCAAGAATAACATGTAATAACATCTTACGGTGAGTCATAATCGTCATAGATACCACCAATTAAGCTGAACTTTCGCATTCACTTAGTGTGAATTGAAAATTGGCATGTTGACTTATGTTTACTTTTGTGTATGTGTGTGTGTGAAGTGCGTGTTTAAACTTTAGGATTCATTTTTTGTTTGAACTAATATTGGCATTCACTTTGTATGAAGTATGTTTGAACTTTACCTTTCACTTAGATTTTATCTTATTGTGTGTGTGTGTGTGTGTGTGTGTGTGTGTGAGAGAGAGAGAGAGAGAGAGAGAGCTTTGGCACATGTTCACTTTCTATGTGTGAAGTATGGGTTTTAAATTTGGCATTCATTTTATGTGAATTGTTGTCTAAAATTTAATTTTTGGCATTTACTTTGTGTGGTATGTGTTTTTGCACTTTACCATGTTTTATAACTTTGGCACTCACTTTATGTGTGTGTTTGTACTTTGGTATGTTTGAACTTAAGTGTTCATGCATGTTTGTACTAACTTTATGGGAATGAATTATGTTTGAACATTGGCATATTCAACTTTTGTTTATATAAATTGTGTGTGTGTGTGTGTGTGTGTGTGTTTAAAAATTAATTTTAGTATTCACTTTGTGTGGTATGTGTGTCTGAACTAACTTTGACATTTGTTGTGTGTGTGTGAGCTTGAAAGAACTTTGACATTTAGTTTTTTTTGTCTATGAATGAACTTCAGTTATTAGTTTTTATGGAGTGTATGAACAAACTTTGATGTTCACTTTGTGTGGAATGCAATTGAAAAATTGAAATTCTTTTTTTTGTGTGTACAGATGAACCCCGACTATAATTTTGTGTGGAGTGTATGAATGAACTTTGATGTTCACTTTATGTGGAACGTGCTTGAAAGAACTGATATTCTTTTTTTTGTGTGTGCACAAGTGAACTTTGACTATCATTTTGTGTGGTGTATGAATGAACTTTGATTGTCACGTTGTGGAATGTCTGTACAAACAAACTTTAATGATGTTCATTGTGTGTCTTTGTGTGTTTGAATGAACTCTAGTTTTCATTGTGTGTATGTGTTTGAAATAACTTTGGCATTCATAGTGTTCACACTTGTGTGTGAATGAACTTTGACATTCATTTTGTGTGTGTGTGCATGCGTATGTGTCTGTGAATAAACTTTGGCATTAATTATGTGCATGTTTAAAATTTAACTTTGGCATTCACTTCATGATGCAAGAGCATCCGGGTTCACGTGCAATCCTCATCAACCAAAAAGATTTGTTTTTACTTTTGTTGTCTGTTTTTGTCTACAGGTGTTACCTTAGGGATGAATTGAGCAAATTTGGAGAATTTTCCTAAGGAAGTTGGCCTAGTGAGGGATGGATCTTGAAGAAGGCCCAAATGGGTATCTATACCTAAATTTTGGTGAAGAGATGGTCAAAATTGGCGAAGTTATGCTCCAACGCAATTTTCTGTACCCTCTGACCTGGCGCTAAAAACCATTCCTACCGATCTAGCGCTAAATTCCCAAAGGTCTGACACACTGGAAATCCGCATTGATGCTTCGAAGGCAAAATTGTGCTAAAAACCCAAGGGTTTGACCTTGCGCTAAAAGTTGCCCTTACCGACCAGGTCCATCACCTTCATATTCTCCACTGAGTCAGTGATGTCATCATTCCCCATTGGGTGATTTCACACAGTTTGCGCTAAAAGTCTTTATCATCGACTTGTGCTAAAAATGGGTTCAACTGCCATAGTCCGTCAATGCCAAAATCCACGCAAGGTGGACGGATGGAAAATCGCCGCTTAGCGCTAAAAAGATGGGTCACTAACTTGCGCTAAAATTGAACTGCACTAACAAAGTCGGAGGAAGGCGAAATCCGCGCTAGTCGGACAAGGCAGAGGTCATTTCCAGTGCTTTCCTCTACGTAGGTCAGATGGAATCATTTTCAACACTTTTCTCAGTGAAGGTCGGAGAAAGCCAAATCCAGCAGTTTTTTCCTGTTGAGCTAAAATCTAGCTGGACCGACTTTCCTGCCAACAAACCAGAAACGACAAAAGGTCAGTTTGATAGTCTGTACGGCTGACCCAAGGGAAAATCATGATGTGACACATGTCTAGATCATTACTAATGGACGATGGCCACCATAGAAGTCTATAAATACTCAGGATTTAGTCTTTTTGAGGGACTTCTGCTAGTTCTCCTCTGTAGTACGTGTTTGGAGTTCTCGAGAATTTTCTCGAGATTGCATGATCAGTTGTGATCTGCAACTTGATTGTTGTAAAGGTTGATAGCCGATGCATGTATGGTGCATTTGTAATGCAGACTGCATTCTTGCTATAATTACTCCTACAAATAAATAAAGTTCTGTTATTGCTATTATTGTTGTTATTTGTTGTGATTGTTCATTTGCTACTTGGTTTAGCTGTCTGACAAGATACCTGAACCTTGACCTGCATTAAGTGGTATCAGAGCGAGGTTTCTCACTCCTTGAGGCCGTGGGATCGCTATAAAGGCTCTGAGACATAGCACACCATGACAGAAGGAGAGGACCAACTCTAAGGATTAGAGATGCAGCGTTGGCAGAAATGCTCAGAGGCATCACGGTTAGGTTGGATGCAATGGAGAGAACGCAGCACAGAGGAGTTCCTGTAGCAGATGTAAGTGACAATGAGGAAGCATAAGTTAGTGAAGAGGAAGTAGAAGAAGGAGAAGATGGATTTGAGGGGAGATTTTTGCATGCAATGATGAAGATTTCTAGTAAACCCCATGTTGAGCTACCCAGTTATAATGGTAGTCTGAAACCAGATGAGCTAATAGACTGGATTTCAGAAATGGAAAAGTTTTTTGAGTTGGAATCTGTTGAAGACCCAAAAAGGGTGAAACTTGTAGCTTCAAAGCTGAAAGGACATGCATCTTTGTGGTGGGATCATGTGCAGGTTGAGAGACAAAGAAAAGGGAAGGAAAAGATTAAAACCTGGGAGAGGATGTTAACCAAGTTAAAGGCAAAATTTATGCCTGCCGATCATCAGATCACCATGTTCAAGATGTTGCAGAACCTCAAGCAAAGGGAGAAAAGTGTGCAAGATTACATTGAAGAATTTTACAGATTGAATATTAGGGCTAGCCACATTGAAGATGATGGTGAGAAGATTTCCAGGTATGTGAATGGGCTGCATTATTCAATCCAAGATGAAATTAGCATGGTTAGAATAACTAGCATAGAAGAAGCCTATCAATTTGCATTGAAGGTAGAGGAAAAGATATGTAGAAGGAAGAATAGCTCTAGAGGAAGAGGTAAATCCTCTAAAGGAAGAGGACAGTCAAATCCGAGACGAGGATCTCAGGATAAACAAGGTGAAGCAAGTTCTTCCAACACCCAAGGAGGTAGAGGAAGAGGTGATTATTTCTGAGGTAGAGGAAATTCTGGAAGAGGAAGAGGGTTCAGTGGAACGTGTTTCCAGTGTGGATAGGCTGGGCATAGAGCATTTGAATGTCCTCAGGTACAACAGAGCAGTGGAAAAGGAAAGGAGATTAGAGCCCATATGGCACAAGCTGAGGAGGAGAGTGTGGCTAGTGCAGCCTCACTGAAGCGTGGAGAAGAAGCTGAGGATGGAGAATCCTTGATGATGAGGAAAGTTCTTCTAGCCCCAGAGAAGGTATGAGAGGAGCCAAAACAATGAAGAAGCCTATTTAGAACCAGATGTAAGTCTGGAGGAAAATGCTGCAAGGTCATTGTGGATAGTGGCAGTACTGACAATTTAGTATTAGAAGAAATGGTGCAGAAACTAAATCTAAAAAGATTAAAGCACCCCACTCCATACAAGGTCTCTTGACTACAAAAGGGACATCCATTACTGGTAAGTGAGCAATGCCTTGTCAAATTCCATATCAGAAACTATAAAGAGGAGATATTGTGTGATGTTATGCCAATGGATGCATGCCACCTGTTGTTGGGCAGACCTTGGCAATATGACAAGCAGGCCATTCATGATGGCAAGAGTAACTGCATAACACTCAAGAAGGATGGGGTTGAGTATGCATTGAAGACTTCGAAGGATAAGGATGTGGATGATGAGAGGAGTAATAGGGTCTGTCTAGTAAGTGGAAAATAATTCCTAAAGGAAATCAGAAAGGAGAAGGTCTGTTATGCTTTCCTGCCTCAAATTACAGAAGCCATGACAGCTAAGAAAGGGATAGCAGTTCCCACATAGGTCCAAGAAATTTTGAGTGAGTTTGATGACATACTAATGAAGGACTTACCAGATGGACTACCTCTAGTTAGAAGCATAAGTCACTGCATGGATTTGATACCGGGAGCAAGCCTACCAAACAAGGCACCATATAGGATGACACCTATGGAAAATGAAGAGTTGAATAGGCAAGTGCAAGAGCTATTGGATAAAGGGATGATTAGGAAAAGTCTTAGTCCGTGTGCTATACCTATAGTACTGGCACCTAAAAAGGATGGAAAATGGTGGATGTGCACTGATTCAAGAGCTATAAACAAGATAACCATTAAGTACAGGTTTTCATTGCCTCGTATGGATGACTTAATGGACTGCTTGAGTGAAGCAAAGTATTTCAACAAGATTGATTTGAAAAGTGGATACCACCAAATCAAAATTAGAGAAGGGGATGAATGGAAGACAAAATTCAAAACCAAGGATGGACTATATGAGTGGTTAGTGATGCCATTTGGGTTGACAAATGCACCCAACACTTTTATGAGATTGATGAATGAGGTAATGAAACCATTTCTTGGAAGGTTTGTCATAGTTTATTTGGATGACATTTTGGTTTTCAGCAAAACAAAGGAGGAGCACCTACTACATCTTAGAACAGTCCTGCAGAGTTTATAAGAAGAGAAGTTGCTGGTGAATGTGGAGAAGTGTAGTTTTATGCAAAAGGAACTAGTATATTTGGGTTTTGTAGTGTCTAAAGAGGGACTAAAGATGGATCCGGAGAAGGTTAAGGCAATACTAGATTGGCCTTCACCCAGAAACATGTTTGAAGCTAGAAGTTTTCATGGCTTGGCGAGCTTCTGCAGGAAGTTCATCAGAAATTTTAGTGGAATATGTGCACCAATCACCGAAACAATGAAAGGTGTTAAGAGAGAGTTCCAATGGATAGCTACAGTAGAAAAGAGTTTTCAGATGTTGAAGAAGAAGGTGACAGAGAAGCCAGTGTTGGCGCTGCCAGACTTTAACAAAGTTTTCCAAGTATATTGTGATGCTAGTGGTAGTGCAATTGGAGGAGTGTTAAGTCAAGAAGGTAGACTCATTGCCTACTTTAGTGAGAAATTGAATGAAGCAAAAAGGAAATACTCAGTTTATGACCAAGAATTCTATGCTATAGTACATGCCTTAAAGAAGTGGCGACATTTTCTGCTGTCAAATGAGTTCATGTTGTATATTGACCATCATGCCTTACAGTACATCAACAATCAAGGTAAGTTAAACCAAAGACATATGAGATGGGTGGAATTCCTGCAAAGTTATTCTTTTATTTTGAAACATCGAAGTGGTAAGTCAAACCAAGTAGCAAATGCACTTAGCAGAAGATGTTTGTTGATTAATGAGTTAAGGGTTAATGTTGTTGGCTTTGATGCAATGAAGGATTTGCATCTAGATGATCTTGATTTTAAGGAAGCATTGGCTATTAGTAAGAATCTAGTGATCGAAGATAGGACACCATGGTTGGAATACTTTATCCAAGATGGTTTGTTGTTCAAGGGGCAGAAATTATGCATACCTAGAAGCTCAATGAGAGATAATCTCATCAGAGAAAAGCATAGTGGAGGCTTAAGTGGACATTTTGGAGTAGATAAAATAGTGGCACAGTTGAATGAAAGTTATTTTTGGCCAGGAATGAGTGCAGATGTGAAGAGACTGGTACAAGGTTGTAGGATCTACCAGCATGCTAAGGGAGCACGACAGAATACAAGACTGTATCAGCCATTACCTATACCTGATAGACCATGGGAACATATAAGTATGGATTTTGTTTTGGGATTGCCTCAGACACAGAGGGGTCATGATTCCATTTTTGTTGTTGTGGACAAATTCTCAAAGATGGTTCATTTCATACCATGTCAGAAGACTAGTGATGCATCCCACATACCTACATTATTTTTTAGAGAGGTAGTTAGGTTGCATGGATTATTGAAGAGCATAGTTTCAGACGGGGACACGAAGTTTATTGGTCATTTTTGGCATACCTTATGGAAGAGAATGTGCATTGAATTAGGTTTTAGTTCAGCCTACCATCCACAGACTGATGGACAAACTGAAGTTGTGAAAAGAAGTTTGGGAAATCTATTGAGATGCTTGGTAGGAGATAAACCACATCAATGGGATCTTATCCTAGCACAAGCAGAATTTGCTTATAATAATTCAGTGAATAGAAGTGCGGGAAGGATTCCTTTTCAAATAGTTTATAAGTATAGCCCTAGAGGTGTTGATGAACTCCGTGATAGTGCAAATTTGAACAAGAAGAGTGTTGTTGCCAAAGATTTTGTAGAATACCTTCATGAGGTTCATAAGGAAGTGAAGGAATAGTTGGAGAAAAGTACTAGCAAGTACAAGGAGCATGCTGATGTGCATCGGAGGGAACAAGAGTTTCAGGTAGGAGACTTAGTTTTGGCACATTTGAGGAAGGAAAGGTTTCCACAGGGAACATATCATAAATTGAAATTCAAAAAGATAGGTCCGTGCAAGGTGCTGAGGAAGTTCTCATCCAATGCCTATGAGATTGAGTTGCCAACAGGATAGATATCTCACCTATTTTCAATGTTGCTGATCTGTATAAGTTCTATGAAGGAGAGTAAAGTTCACAAGGAGGAATACATTCACATTCACAAGGATGGATCGATCAGTTGCCTAAAAAGAAGATGGAGGAAGTCGATAAGGTAATTGACTCACGAGTGGCTAAGAAGACCAGAGGAAAGGAGTACATGGAGTATTTGGTCAAATGGAAGAATAGGGCTACAGATGACGCTTCTTGGCTAACTACTACAAAACTTGTCAAGTTTGGGATTCCGGTTCCAGACTTGCCAAAATGTTCATGAGTTTTCAACTCATGGAACATTTCAATTGCCCAGCATGTCTGATGCAGGAGCATCCGGGTTCACGTGCAATCATCATCAACCAAAAAGATTTGTTTTTACTTTTGTTGTCTATTTTTATCTGCAAAAGTTACCTCAGGGATGAATTGAGAAAATTTGGAGAATTTTCCTAAGGAAGTTGGCCTATTGAGGGATGGATCTTGAAGAAGGCCCAAATGGGTATTTATACCTGAATTTTGGTGAAGAGATGGTCAAAATTGGCGAAGTTATGCTCTAACGTGATTTTCTGTACCCTCCGACCTAGTGCTAAAAACTAGTCCTACCGACCTCGCACTAAATTCCCAAAGGTTTGACACTCTGGAAATCCGCGCTGACGCTCCGAAGGCAAAATTGTGCTAAAAACCCAAGGGTCTGACCTTGCACTAAAAGTTGCCCTTACTGACCAAGTCCGTCACCTTCATATTCGCTGAGTCGGTGATGTCATCATTCCCCACTGGGTGATTTCACACGGTTTGAGCTAAAAGTCTTTATCGTCGACTTACGCTAAAAATGGGTTCAACTGCAAAAGTTCGTCGATGCCAAAATCCACGTAGGGTAGACGGATGGAAAATCTCTACTTAGCGCTAAAAAGTTTGGTCACCGACTTGCACTAAAATTGAACTGCACTAACAAAGTTGGAGGAAAGCAAAATTCGCGCTAGTCGGGCAAGGTCGATTTCTGCGCTAAGTCAGCGGAGGTCATTTCCAGCACTTTCCTCTACGTAGGTCAGATGGAATGATTTTCAATGCTTTTCTCAGTGAAGGTCGGAGAAAGCCAAATCTAGCACTTTTTTCTTGTTGCGCTAAAATCCAGCTGGACCGAATTTCCCGCCAGCGAACCAGAAATGATAAAAGGTCAGTTTGACAGTCTGTACGACCGACCCAAGGGAAAATCATGATGTGACACATGTCTAGATCATTACTGATAAATGATGGCTGCCATAGAATTCTATAAATACTCAGGATTTGGTCTTTTTGAGGGATTTTTGCTAGTTTCCTCTGTAGTATGTGTTTGGAGTTCTCGAGAAATTTCTCTAGATTGCATGATTAGTTGTGATCTGTAACTTGACTATTGTAAAGGCTGATAGCTGATGCATGTATGGTGCATTTGTAATGCAGACTTCATTCTTGTTGTAATTACTCCTACAGATAAATAAAGTTTTGTTATTGCTATTATTGCTGTTATTTGTTGTGATTATTCATTTGTTGCTTGGTTTTGTTGTCTGACAAGATACCTGAACCTTTGTTGCAAGGTGTGACCCTTGGTCTTCTTGTTCAGCACTGCGCTGCGGTGGTTTGTGACAAGGGCTTAACCGCCTCCCGTGCTTGTTAGGTCAAGTGGTTGTATCAGGCATTAACAGGTTGATCTTTGGTACAACGACAACTAACAGTTGGTATCAGAGCCGAGGTCATAGGTTCAAACCCCGCGCTTGCGCTGGGGGGGATTGTTGCAAGGTGTGACCCTTGGTCTTCTTGTTCAGCGCTGTGCTGCAGTGGTTTGTGACAAGGGCTTAACCGCCTCCCGTGCTTGTTAAGTCAAGTGGTTGTATCAGGCATTAACAGGTCGATCTTTTGGTGCAATGGCAACTAACAACCTTGACCTGCATTACTTCATGTGAAGTGTGTGTGTGTGTGTGTTTGAAAGTTAACTTTGTCATTTAGTGTGTGTGCCTGTATATTTGAATTAACTTTGGCATTCTTTTTTTGTGTATGAATGTACTTTAACAATCATTTTGTGTGGAGTGTATGTACAAAAATACTTTTAAACCTCAATGGCGTTCACTTTGTGCATGTGTGCATTTGAATGAACTTTAGATTTCAATGTGTTTGTGCATGGGGCGGAGGGGGAGGGAGGTTGAAAGTTAACTTTGGTAGTCATTGTGTGTGTGCAAATGTGCTTGAATAAACTTTGGCATCCGCTTTGTGTGTGCATGTTGGGTGGGTTTGAAAGTTAGCTTTGACATTAATTGTGTCTACACAAGTGACACATGTGAGAATGAAATTTGACATTCACTTTTGTGTGTGTGCATGTGAATGAACTTTAATATTCACTCTATGTGTACAAAAATACTTTGAAGTTCACTTTATGTGAAGTGTGTGTGTGTGTGTGTGTGTGTGTGTGTGTGTGAATGAACTTTGGCTTTCACTATGTGTATGAATGAACTTTGGCATTCACTCTATGTGTGTATAAAATGCTTTGACATTCACTTTGTGTGAGGTGTATGTGTTTGAATGAACTTTGGCTTTCACTGTGTGTGTGAATGAACTCTTGCATTCACTCTACGTATGTAAAAAATACTTTGACATTCACTTTGTACGAGGTGTATGTGTTCGAATGAACTTTGTCTTTCATTGTGCATGTGTTGGTGGGTTTGAAAGTTAGCTTTGAAATTCACTGTGTGAACATGTGTGTGAGAATGAACTTTGGCATTCACTGTGTGTCTATGTTTGTACAAAAATACTTTGATGTTCACTTTGTGTGAAGTGTATGTACAAAAGTACTTTCAAACTTCAATTATGTTCACTTCATGTATGCAGTCTTTGAATTAACTTTGGCTTTCACTATACATGTTTTAGTTTGAAAGTTCACGTTGGAATTCCCTATGTATGTGCATGTGTGTGTGAATGAACTGTGACATTCAATGTGTCTATGTATACAAAAATACTTTGTTGTTCACTTTGTGTGAAATGTATATACAAAAGTAGGGGGTGGGTTGAAAGTTAGCTTCGACATTCATTGTGAGTGTGTTTATGTGCTTGAATGAACTTTAGCATTCACTGTGTGCATGTGTGTGTTCGAATGAATGTTGACTTTCACTATGTGTAGGGGGATGAGTTTGAAAGTTAGCTTTGGCATTCATTGTGTGTATAAATGTGTGTGTGAATGAATTTTGGCATTCACTCTATGTGCACATGCATGTGTGTGTGAATGAACTTTAATATTCACTCTGTGTGTGTTCAAATTTACTTTGAAATTTACTTTGTGTGAAGTGTATGTGTGTGTGTGTGTTTGAATGAATGTTGGCTTTCACTATGTGTGTGGGTGGGTTTGAATGAATGTTGCATTCTCTCATCTCCTTGGACTTGCTAAAATGCTACTCGGATTATTAGAGCTCTTGAGAGAGAACCCCCTAGAAAGTACTAAATAGACACACATTACTTCTATAGTTGCTCATGTTTCTTAGATTAAAGTGAGCTAGAAGGACAATATTGTATGATAGTGAGAGACGAGATGTATGCTTGTAAGTTAATTAGTATGTATTGTCTCCAAAAAGAATGAATCAAATTCATTGAGTCATTTATTTGGGTCTCTTTTCTTATCCTAGAGAAGGACCATGTCTCCTATCTAAATTTACACTATTTTCCCCTTGTGGTAAAAAAAAATTGACCTTTTTTGGTGTTTGGCGATCCTATTAGCAACATTGACCCTTTTTCTTCAATGTATGAGACAATTTTTTTTTCAAAAAGATCTCTAAATTTATTATCCTTCCATGTGTGAGGGAATACAAACATGTAACCCTTTTAGCTTCACAATGTGTCTCTTGGGAAATTGGTTGTATCCTTTGTTCATAATAATCCGAGTCCTTTCCCTTCAAAATATGGCTTGGACAATAACTTGAGGCCTTCTTAGCGAGATGTTTGTCTATTTTCTCTCTAACGTATCTCCTAGGTAACACACATTGTGCCTCTTCTTTGACAACCACATTTCTCCCAACCTTATGAGTTCCTCTGGAAATATTGACATGTCTCATTGTACAAGGTATTGCTTAGGCAAGACCTTAAGGCCTTCATGGGGCACAAATATAACCCCTTCCCTTCTAAGGTATCTCCTAGGTGACACCTTGTAACCTTCCCTTGAGGTATCACCTAAGTAAATCCTCTAGCATTTTCTTGCTTCTTTAAAAATGTTTCCAGGGCAATAGTTTGTGGAAACAACTAGGATATAATCAACATACAAGGTCCTAGCATCAATTTGAATAAGGTTCCTAATCCCATTTTCCATAACCAAAATTCCTCTCACCATCTTACAACCCCCCTTATTGAAGATGACATGCAGTTCCACATCATTCATTTTTCTCACTAAAATATGGTTCCTTGTCAACATAGAGATGTGCAATACAATAGACAAAGTTTTCCACGCTTCCATCTAAAAACACAAGCTTGAAATTTATTGCTCAAGTGGCTTTGTTTTGGAAACAAACTTATATCTCACATTAAGCTACTTTTTGTTGATGCCAATGCATGTATTATTGTCAGTAACTCACTTACTCCCTCTTTCCCCTTCAAAGATTCATTAGGCAAGGTTTCCCCCTTACACCTTTCCTCTATGTCCTCTTAATTGATTCCCTTGGTTATCTCCTTCAACATGCCTATTCCTGAGACCTAATCAAAGACATCTCCTCCCCAACAATTTCCATGTGACCAATTCACACTTTGTTGATGACAAAATTATTTTTATCTAAAACACGATTGAAGAAGTTGCAAACCCTTAAAAAAATTGACCTACTCTATGTTGTTTCTAGTTCCAAACTATCATTGTAAAGTGTATGAGTTATTTATGACCTCATATGTTTCCTCCAATATGTATTCCCAAATAATGGTACCTTATATGACATGATGTTGTCTCTAGATATGCTAGCACCCCCATGGTATTGGAGTCTCTTTCTGATATGTGGAAATGGTATATATAAAATCTCAAAAACAAATCCTCATATTAGACCAATAAGTTCTTATCCATGGTAGAATGCATACAAGTTGATAATGATATTATCATTGTCAACCATGTTTACATCTCTTCTTGTCTATTCCCTTGACAGATTGACTACAATCAACTACTAAATTGCTTAGGAGCTTGTTATGGGCCAAATGGTAACAAGAAAAGAGTGCTTAGTTAATCCTAGTTGCACAACATTCAAGCCAAAAATAATGGGGCTTTGGGACTAATTGACCCCCAAACTCAAGGGAATTGTTTAATCAAAAATGGATTATTAGAGCTCTTGAGGGAGTTTCCCCCTAGAAAATACTAGTCAAACATCACATTACTATTGTTATATGGAGCCTAATCAGACTCGGAGGTTAAATTTACCCCACTTTTATCAACGTGATTTCCCCCCAGATTATTTAATGGGGTCAACGGGCAGTGCCCCTTATGGGGGTTTGGGGGCAACGCCCCCAAGACAGGGTCAGGGGGCAGCGCCCCTTGTAGGGTCCAGGGGTAGTGCCCTCACAGGGGCTCGGGGGTAATGCCCCCGAAACCTCCAACGATTTTTATTATTTTATTAAGGCGTCGGAAGTTATTTTTTCTATTGGCTGACATAAATAAACCCTATTTTTGTAACCAACACAAGGCTTGATGAAAGCGGCTAAGGGTTAGGGTTTCTGTTGATGTATTGTAGCATTTTGCAGTGCTATTGAGTTGCAAGGATTGTTGGTTGTAATCGATTTGATTTACTGGATAATAATATTAGACTCTTTGTTGGTGGATATAGCCCGAGTTTGGGTGAACAACGTTAAAATAGTCTCTCACGGTTATTATTTTTGTGTATTTTCATTCCTCTGTTTAATATTTATTTGCATTTAATTGATATCTTCTACCATCTAACCCTAACAAGTGGTATCAGAGCGGGTTGTGTTTGATTATCGTCTGTAGGAAGGTCTCATGGTTGAGTGGGAGCAATGGTAGACGAGAGAAATTGAAGGTAGATAAATTCAATGGGAAGAACTATCAGTTATGGAAGATGCAGATAGATGATTATCTCTATCAAAAGGATTTATGGAGGCCTTTGGAAGGAATAGCCAAGAAACCGGCAGCAATGACTGATGAGGATTGGAATCTTCTGGACAGAAAGGTACTGGGAACAATTAGGTTGTGCCTGGCACCATCTGTGGCATTCAATATAATAGTAGTGATGACAACAAGTGAACTGATGAAAGATTTAGCTAAATTGTATGAAAAACCCTCAGCCTCAAATAAGGTATTTCTCATGAAGCATTTGTTTAATCTGAAAATGGTTGAAGGTGGATCTATGACAGATCATTTAAATGAGTTTAATACAATTACCAGTCAATTAACTTCGGTAAAAGTGAAATTTGATGAAGAGGTGAGGTCTCTCTTAGTTTTATGTTCTTTTCCAGAAAGCTGGAATAGCTTGGTAATGGTTGTAAGTAACTCTGTCTCTGGTTCAAACACTTTAAAATTTGATTATGTTGTTGGTGTTATCCTTAGCGATGAAATGCGACGAAAAAGCTCAGGAGGGTCCACATCAGGTAGTGTTTTGAATATAGAAAGTAGGGACATATCAAAGGAGAGAGGAAAAGGTTCTAGAGGTCATGGGAAGTCATGAGGAAAATCAAAGGACAAGAGATCCCAATCCAGAGGATACAAGGATTGCTAGTATTGTGGGAAACCAGGTCATCTGAAGAAAGATTGTTGGTCTCGGAAGAATAAAGGAGATAAACAAGAAGGCAATAAGGAGGCAAATGTGGTAAGTAATAAATCTAAAGATGATGCTTTGATTCTTTCCCTAGATAATGCTAATGATTCATGGGTTTTAGATTCAAAGGCCTCATTTCATGCTATGCCCCATAGAAGTTATTTTCTTGATTATGTCCAAGGGGATTTTGGGCTGGTTTATTTGGGAGATAATGAACCCTACTATATTGTTGGAAAGGGAAGAATCAAGATTAAGTTGCAGAATGGGAACCATTGGCTACTACAAGAGGTAAGGCACATTCCAAGGCTGAGTAGGAATTTAATTTCAGTAGGGCAGCTAACTGATGAAGGTTTCATTGTTACATTTACTGATAAAAATTGGAAGGTTTCAAGAGGAGCCTTAATAGTAGCAAAAGGTGTGAAAGTAGGCATCTTATATCTTTGTACAGGTCATACTGTTCTTTCTACTTTAGTTGTTGCAGAGAAAAACTAAACAGGTTCAGGAACAGTTGTTGCGGGTTCACAAGAAAAGATTGAAATAATTACTGCAGGTTCTGAGACAACAATGTGGCATAACAGACTTGGGCATATGAGTGATAAAGGTATGAAGGTACTTCATTCTAAGAAAGTTTTACTAGGTCTAAAATGTATTAATATGGATTTCTGTGAAATTTGTGTGTATGGCAAACAAAAGAGAGTTAGTTTTCTCAAGGATGGGAAGTAAAAGAAAGATGAAAAGTTGGAGCTTGTACATACAGATGTATGGGGATCAGCTCAGGTATCTTCTCTCGGTGGCTCTCAGTATTATGTTACATTCATAGATGATACAACTAGGAAGGTTTGAATTTATTTCCTTAGGCAAAAATTTGATGTATTTGAAACATTTAAGAAATGGAGAAGCTTGGTTGAGAATGAGACGGGTAAAAGATTAAAATGTCTCAGATTTGATAATGGTGGTGAGTATTGCAGCAAAGAATTTGAGGATTATTGTTCCTTTAATGGAATTAGTAGGCAGAAAATGGTTCCATGGACTCCACAAGAAAATGGAGTGGCTGAGCACATGAATATGACAATAATGGAGCATGCAAAGAGCATGAGATTGCATGATGGACTGCCTTTAAACATGTGGGTAGAGACTGTCAATACCGATATATATTTAATTAATAAAGGTTCTTTAGTTCCTTTGGGTTGTGGTATTCCAGAGGAAGCATGGACAGGTAAGAAGGTGAGTTATTCTTTTCTCAAAACCTTCGGATGTGAAGCATTTGCACATGTAGATTCTGAAAATAGAACCAAGCTGGATGCAAAATAAAAAAAGTGTATCTTTGTTGGATATGGCATTGATGAATTTGGTTATAGGCTTTGGGATGTTGAAAATCTAAAAATTGTGAGAAGTAGGGATGTTGTATTCAATGAGAAGGTGTTGTACAAAGATTAGTTGCAGCAACATGAGAAGAAAGAAAAGGATTATATTATGCTGGATGATACTCCAGATAGTGATGTTCCAATGGTTCCTCATGCTCCGCAATAACAGCAAGCAAATAAACACAAACTCCAGTGAATATTAGACGGTCAACAAGGCTAAGTATACCTCCTAAAAAGTTTTCTCCCTCTTTGTATTCTATTTTGTTAATAGATGCTGGTGAACCGAAAGGGTATGATGAAGCTATGCATGTCGATACAAAGGTTCAATGGGAGCTTGCAATGAAAGAAGAAATGGACTTCTTGCTGAAAAATCAGACTTGGGAATTATGTAAGTTGCCTATAGGTAAAAAGGCTTTACCAAACAAATGGGTTTATAGGCTGAAAGAGGAAGATGGAGGTAAGAAAAGAGTTAAAGCCAGGTTAGTTGCAAAAGGATTTGTACAGAAAAAGGTATTGATTTTGATGAGATATTTTCTCTGGTTGTCAAGATGACTTCTATGCGTACTGTTTTAAGTATTGTGGCTGCTGAAGATTTGCATTTGGAACAACTAGATGTGAAAACTTCCTTTCTCCATGGTGATTTGGAGGAGGAGATCTATATGGAACAACCACAGGGATTTGAGGTCAAAGGTAAGGAGAAACTGATATGCAGATTGAAGAAGAGTTTATATGGATTGAAACAAGCACCTCGGCAATGGTATTTGAAATTTGATAGTTTTATGGCTGAGCAAGGCTACAGCCAGTGTAATTCTGACCATTGTGTTTATTTTAAGAGGTTGGATAATGATAGCTACATTATTTTATGTTTATATGTTGATGACATGCTTGTAGCAGGTCTAACATGGATCACATAAGAGAGTTAAAACAACAGTTAGCACAATCATTTGCTATGAAGGATTTGGGGGTAGCAAAACAAATCCTTGGTATGAAAATTTGCAGAGATAGAAAGAACAGAAAATTGACTCTATCTCAGGGTAATTATGTTGAAAAGGTGTTGCAAAGATTCCATATGGAGAATGCAAAAGCTGTTAGCACACCTTTGCCTAGTCATCTGAAATTGACTAAGGAGATGTGTCCAAAGACACAAGAGGAGGAAGACAAAATGTCCAAGCTACCATATGCTTCAGCTGTAGGAAGCTTAATGTATGCCATGGTATGCATGAGACCAGATATTGCACATGATATAGGAGTCGTAAGCAGGTATATGAGTAATCTTGGATTAGAGCATTGGAATGCGGTAAAATAGATTCTCAGATATTTGAGAGGTACACCTAATAAACACTTATGTTTTGGGGGCTCTAATATTGATTTAGTAGGTTATGTATATTCAGATTTGGTAGGGGATATTGATACCAGGCGGAGTACTACAGGGTATGTCTTTACTATAGGTGGGACAGTGGTGAGTTGGATCTCCAGGTTGCAAAAGGTGGCTACTTTATCCACCCTGGAGGCAGAGTATGTAGCTGCAATAGAGGCAAGCAAGGAGATGATATGGCTGCAATCTTTCATGGAAGAATTGGGCAAACAACAGGCTAATAGTTCTTTGTATACAGACAGTCAGAGTGCCATACATCTTGCAAAGAATTATGTCTTGCATTCAAAGACCAAACACATACAGCTAAGGTATCACTTCATCCGGTCGATGTTGGATGATGGACAATTACGACTGGAAAAGATCCATATAGATGAAAATCCAGTGGATATGCTTACAAAGGCAGTAACAAGGGAGATGCTGAGTTGCTCTTCAGTTTCGATTGGTCTTCAAGATTGAAAAAAACAACAAAATCAGAACATCAAAGTCCAGGGTGCTTATTTCCAATGGGAGCTATAGGGTCAGCGGTGTTATGATCAGTCTCGAAGTGGGAGATGACATGGTGTGGAGTCTGATCAGTCTCCAAGTGGGAGATTGTTGTTATATGGAGCCTAATCAAACTCAGAGGTTAAATTTACCCCACTTTTATCGGTGTGATTGCCCCCCAAATTATTTAACGGGGTCAAGGGGTAGCTCCCCTTGCGGGGGTTTGGGGGCAGCACCCACAGGGCGGGGTTAAGGGGCAGCGCCCTTGCGGGGGCTCGCCCCTGAAACCTCCAACGATTTTCTTTTATTTTATTAAGGCGTCGAGAGTTATTTTTTCTATTGGCTGACATAAATAAACCCTATTTTTGTAACCGACATAAGGCTTGATAAAAGCGGCTAAGGTTTAGGGTTTTCACTGATGTATTGTAGCATTTTGCAGCGGTATTGAGTTGCAAGGATTGTTGGTTGTAGTCAATTTGATTTACTGGATAATAATATTGGACTCTTTGTTGGTGGATGTAGCCTAAGTTTGGGTGAACCACGTTAAAATTGTCTCTCACTGTTATTATTTCTGTGTATTTTTATTCCTCTGTCTAATCTTTATTTGCATTTAATTGATATCTTCTACCATCTAACCCTAACAATTACTCCTATAGTTTCTCTTATTTCTTAGATTAAGTGAGCTAGAAGGACAACATTGTATGGTAGTGTGAGATGAGATCTATACTTGCAAGTAATGTAGTGTGCATTGTATCCAAAAAGAGTCAAATAATTAAAGGGTCAAGACATAATGAATCAAATTTATCAATTCATTTATTTGGATCTCTTTTCTTATCCTAAAAGAGGACCACGTCTCCTATCTACATTTCCATTATCCACCCTTGCAGTAAAACAAATTAACCCCTTTTAGGAGTTTGGTGATCATATCAACAACATTAACCCTATTTTCTTCCAAGTATGAGAGAAAAATATATTCTTTTCAAATAGATCTCTAAATTCATTATCCTCCACAACAACAATGGTATCATCAGATCAATTCCATACAACAATTTGAAATGACTATCTCTTTTTTGCGTGTGATAGAATCATCCTAAAGGGAATGTTATTCCTCTTAGTCTCCTTGAAAGTCTGGTGGATTTAAAGAGGGATCATTCCATTATCATCAAGCCCATTGACAAAAACCTTGGGCTCATGGTTTTGGACTCCTCTTGGTACCGAAGTGAAGGACTAGGACATCTTTTTGAATCTTCTGTGTATGTTTGTGTCGACCATGTTCCTTGGAAACTTATTTGGAGCATACTTACTTTTCTTATTGAAAAGTTCAAGTCTTTTCTGAATCATGTTTCCAAGTTTTTGAGGCAATATTCTATCACTCTTTCCAGAGCTCGTGCTTTCTATCTCCTTCCTAAGATTCATAAGCTAGTGGTTGTTGGGAGATTGATATGCAGTTACTCTAGATACATGTTGGAACCAACCTCTAAGCTTCTTCATTTTCTCCTGTTTCTGATCCTGTTGAAGCAAAACGTCACATCTCATTTTTGGACTTTATTTATAATTTAAATTATGAGATATTTTTAATCTGATTGTTTTACTATTGAAAGATTCTACGTGTGTGAAAGGTAAAATAATTGATATTTAAAATGCATAAAAATTTGAAAGTCGATTGATGACCAATTATTATTAAGATTATGGATGTATATCTTCTCTTGCTTTGGCTATGATTATAAGGACTAACCTATTAATGGAAATCTAAGTGTGACTGAGTGCAGGAAGAATGACAAAGATAAGAACATGGTTGAGGTAGAAATGTTCTAGCTGCCAGGAAAGAGTTGGCATGATGGATAAACCCGATGCATGCACACACTCACTTAGCTTCATGTCATATTGCATTTTTTTGAGTGGCTTTATTTATGCATCGTTATATGGTTACTAGTCATGTTGAGCATTATATGGTTAATGGATGTGATTGATATTTAATGCTTAGATAAATATGTTTCTTCATTGCTACAAAATGTTCATTTGAATAGCCTAGTTAGCCATGTATTTTTATATTCTTTTAATGTATATTTAATAGAAGTGTATATATGAAATTATTTTAATTATATTTAATGAAAGTGTTTTTCTATAAAAATATTATTCTATTGCTTGAAAACAAGATCTTTGTTAGATTCAAATAAAAATATATTATTAAAAATAAATATATAAAAATTAAGAATATATATCATAAGTAGAAATCTAAAAAAATAAAATAAATCTTTCCATGCAAATTTGAACGGAGTTATGAGGGTGTTTAAAGAAAATTTCAAAAGAGCTATTGGGGGTATTGGATGCCAAGTGCCTTGTAAATGGAAGGTAACTAGAAGTTATCAATAAAAATAATCTGGAGCTAATTATACAAAGCCAATATTGGAGGAGAGATGTTCATTTTAAAAGGGAGGACAGAAGAAAGAAGGGAGAATATCTTTTCAGCGACAGAATAAGGAAAACGGATTGAGATCTTTATCATTTTCAGTGACAGAAAGGAGGAAGGAGAGCTCTGCAGTGTCAAGAGGTAGAGATTAATCCATCAAGAAAAGCGTGAACAGTCAGGTACTCTTTTCTAAAGCTTTCATGAATCTGCAAATAATTGTTGAGTACTATCCATTTAATCAGTTTGGGTATTAAAGACTAAGTAGTATGCTTTCGGTTTGATATGATTTGGCCTTATTGTTACCCTTCGGCCTGAAGTTTTATTCCTGACGACCGCTTTACAACTTGCCTGTATCTCATCTTCTAAAACTGTTGGAAGATTTGTTGTCGCCTGTTATTTTGAAAGCTTTTGCTTGAGTTTTCTTCCTTTGTTTTTATTAAAAGACCACAGCCTCTAAGCTATGGTTCGCCTGTTCAAATCGACCTATTCTTACTCCTTCTATCGATCTGTAGTAGATTTTCTTTATGGCCTGAAGATCCTTATTTTTTTTACTATCAAAGATTATAAATTTCTATGTCGGCATGTATTATGGTTCTTTCTCTTTGGCCGTGTATTTCATACTTCATTTGACCTATGTTTTTGGGTGTGGTCGGCCTTGGGTTGTTTCACAAAATGTCCTGTTAGGCTTGCACGTCTGTTTCAGTAAAGATTCAATGAACATTGTGTATACTAGTGGCCTATTTCTTGATGTTGTTGACCTGCTTAGTGTATGGGCTGCTTTAGACTTTCAACCTGCATATTAGATTGATTTGTTATGGTTCTTGACGGCTTGATTCATGTTGGTACTAGACTTCTCTTACTCTCTTAGCCTAAGTATTCTCCTTATTGGTCTGCTTTGTTAGACCCTTTGTTGTGGGTATTCTGGTTGTAGTTTGTAAATCTCTGTCACAACTTTATTTCTTTCCTGTTGCAAACTATTGTTTATGTCTTGACGCAGCTTAACTGTGTTCCTATAGTGAACCAGACTATGTTCCTGTAGCGAACCAGACTATGTTCCTGTAGCGAACCAGACTATGTTCTGTAGCAGATTTAACTCTGTTCATGTAGCAGACAGTAGGGTTCTTGTGATAGATTAATATATATTTTCATTTTCCTTTTAATACCTTGTTGTGGTTGGTGTTTTAATTGGAAAACTTAATGATGTTAAACAACTGTATTTCATTTTAATCCTTGTTGCGACCTTGTTTGAGTGGAATTATAAACTTGCTTGCAGATTGAAAATCTTAGTTTTAGATTCATATGGGATATTTATGAAAGATATATGGGATAAAGAATATACCTAGTTTTATTGTTTCCATGCATAACTTGAATGTATCCCTTTAGCAAAGACAGGATATATCTATTCAACCAGCCTTCTTATTATTGGAAGGTTGGTGCCTTCGTCCCCTTGGTTGTTTAGTGCAACCCTCTGGATTTGTGACATGGTCTAACTGCTTCTCATGGATTCATTGTCTCTCGCGGTTATATCAAAGATTAATAGGTCGATCTTTTGATCTAACGACAATCGTGATTCTGGATTAAAGTGGTATCAGAGCCTTTGGTCATGGATTCAAATCCCTCGGTCGCGCTGGGGGGGATTGTTGGAAGGTTGGTGCCTTCGTCCCCTTGGTTATTCAGTGCCACCCTTTGAATTCATGACATGGTCTAACCGCCTCCCATGGATTCATTGTCTCTCGCGGTTGTATCAGAGATTAATAGGTCAATCTTTTGATCTAACGATAATCATGGTTCCATTAAAGAATTCTATAAAGTGTTCACAACAAAGTACTAATGCAATAAGGGGGAGAATGATTGTTATGGTCAATTCAGATTCAAGTGTTACCATCAATGACAAAGGGGGAGATTGTTGAATTGTTGTCATTGATGTCAAAGAAAGGAAAGGAGCAATCATCATATTATGGAGTTTGTCAAAGCTATGTTGAAGTTGTGTTGAAGAGTTATCAGTCGGCAAAACAAGATAATTTCAGTCAATAAAACAAGACAATTTCTAAGTTATCAATCAATAAACCGTCTTATTTTGGAAGAAAAGACAAGTAAATGTCTTATATCGGTAAAATGTGTTATGTCGGCAAAATGTGCTCAATCCAAACCTATCTTAGACTTATATCGGTAAAGTTTTCATTTTGCAAACTTGTTCACCATTTCAGCTTTTAGCTGATTTACTGACAAAGAAAAGCAAATGCTTGAAGTGTTCGAAGAAAAGCACTATTGGGAAAATTTTAATTTCTCGAACTAGTTTGCAAGTTCAGCTTTTAGTCGATTTGCTGACTAGCCGATAGCAGCTTATGAAGGAAGACATATAATGTATTTTAAAAAGGCCACGTCTTCGAGAACCTTTTGAAGAGAAGCAAAATATGTTAAGTACTTGTGTCAGGAAAGTGTATCCAAGTCTAACTAGTTTGGAAGTTCAGGTTTTTCCCGATTAGCCGACTAGGCGATACTTGGTTAAGATTGGACAGTGTGTGGAGTGAGAAAGGTAGTTCATGATTGTTGAAAATTGACAATAAAGAGAAGTTGGTAACAAAGTGTAAGTTTGGGATTTTTCATTTTTGCCAATAAACTATTATAATGAATCAAAGTATAAAGTTTGTGTGATGGTCACTTTGCTAACAAAGTGTGCTAAAGGCCAAAGTTTGGAAAAAGCAATATTTGTTAATAAAGTATAAGAAGATGAAGATAAAGGCATGAGGAGATAAGTTAAAGGTTGAGGTTCTCAAATATTAGAATTCATTGATAATGAAGGCAACAAGAGTAAGTTCGTAATAATGTACTTTCACCAATGAGCATTATTAATAGCTTTTTGATGAGGTTTGAAAACATGAACTTTCACCGATAAGTATTTGTGGTTGATTTGACCGAGGTTCGGGAAAGGTGACAATCGCTAATAAAAGCCTTTTATGCTAAGATTGTGTAAAGTAGAAGTGGTCGATAGAATGGACTAAGGATTAAGTTGGTATAAACGACTTTTTGCCGATAATGTGTGTTAAAAGAGAAAGTTTGGAAAACTATATTTTTGTCATTAAGAGTCAGAAAGGCACAAAAGACAAAAGTTCGAAAATATGAGATTTTGCTGACAAAGGGCGATAAAGACAAGTTTTGATGATAAAAGCAATAAAGGTATATGTTTTTTTTTGTCCAAGGTCATGCTTGCAAAAATTAAATTGGCCACAAGCGACAATATGTTTGGGATGTGAGGTGAACACTTAAATTTGAGGATTTTGTGAGGACAACATGACATTTCATCAATGAACATTTCTGAGCCCGATCTGGATCAGTTGTGCGATAGTTAAACAACTCGTAACTGTTGGCATTCAATTTTTGAACAGTTTATGGCGGTTTAGCTGATTGGAAGTATGTGTTTTTATACACATCGAGTTTGTGGTGAACAGGTTACTAACTGAATCAAATATCTTTCATTCACAGGTTTAGAGGGCAGAGGTTGCAAGAACATACATATGTTCATAGGCAGATTGTATTGAAGGAGGTTTGTAAAAGAGGGTAGAGAATGCTGAGAGCATAGAGGAAGGTAAAGATTGTGTTAATGAGAAACACAGAATGAAAAAGTGTTGACAAGGTGCATTTCAGGTTAAAGAAGAACCATTGTTGCATATCTAAATTTGTAAAGATTTAGGGGTCGGTGCCTCATTGTATTGGGTTGGTGCTCAATAGGTGTATAATGTACTTGAAGGTTGGAGCCTCAAAACATTGTCTTGGGTGTCAATGTACCTATAAGTTGGTGCTTACAAAACATCTGTAAAATATTTTATTGTGAGGTTGGATTTGAGTAGTAGACTCAAGCAACATTCTCACTGTGGTTTTTCGCATTCTAGGTTTTCCATGTAAATCTAGTGTTTTCTTTTGTGTGTGTGGTTTTTATGTGTGCCTTTCATTTTTTATTATTGGTTGCATTTTAAAGTTTTAACATACACTAATTCACCCCCCTCTCAGTGTATTAGTGTTCTTTCAACACTTATGTTGTCACTTAAAGATGTTTAATTGGAAAATATGACGTTGTTAAACTATATATATACATATCTACATAAATTCTTGTCATCACTTGATTGTATGAAGTCTTTAACTTATTGGCTGCTATTCAACTCCAGATTTAGCTTTATCTAAGGAATTATGAGTGAAACATGAGTTAGGGATTATAACTAGCTTTACCACTTTCTATGTATATCTTGAATGATTAAATGCAGCTATTTGTTAGAAATATTCCTTGAAATGTAATCTAGTTGATTGAGGAAAAGTAAAGAATGTATAGTTGTAGCTAGGCAAAAGTATGTGGAATGAGTTAATTTATCTTCAATTTATGTCTTATTTATGTATCTTGAATAAACATATGCTTAAGCTTTTCATTAGAATTATTTGTTTGAAAGTGAATTCATATTGATTGTGCAAAAGAAAAGAATTAGTTTGTTCTGAAAGAAAGTAGTTTATCTTTTGTGTATGATTGTGGTTACTTCTTAGGCTAGGATGCCGAATGTGGGTAAACAGAGAAGGATTTCCTCTTTTCAGGATTTGGCTGTAACTATTTTAAGTGCTTAAGCCAAGCCATGTGTTCATTGAAATAGATGAAAGATTGTCTAGCAATACATTATATATATCTGCCATCCTATTGTGAGATATTTGCATGTCATCATTTAGATTTGCATTTAGACATCAGGTTGCATCGGGTGTTCCCTCCTACTAGTTGTTTCCAGGTTGCTAGACGTTTTGTGTAGGGATGGGTTTCTTTTGTGTTATGAAGGGATCTGAGGAAGTGTAATTGCTTCATGGTTGGATGGAAAAGTGCCCGAGCCATGTTCCCGTCTCTCGACTTGTGGATGACCATGTGGGTTAGTGGCGGCTGGAGAGAGTGATTGATTTATTATTCATTACTTGTACTTGATTATTGGACCTTGTTATTATTTGAGATTACTTATGGCAAGAGAGCCTAAGATGGATATTGTATATTATTTTATTGTGCTAACCTGAATATAGCATGTGCTTTTGAAAGATGTAATGTCATTATTGTTGATATATAGAAGATTTATCCTTTTTATTTGAGTTAATGTAAATAAGTGGATTATTTACTTCAATAACTTTTGTTTTGGAATGCGTACTTCACATTTGGTATCAGAGAATGGTTCCAACATTGGGAGCTTTGGGGTGTGTGTTGCTCAATTTGTTTGAGCATGTACAGGTCCTTGTGTGTGGGCATGCAGTGATTAGCATGTGTCTTATTTTGTTATGTCTTCCTTGCATGTGTGTGGTGAGGAATACATTGTTTCGGGGTTAGATATACCCTAGTCGTTGCCAAGAAGTTGTTTATGTGTGTTTACCTTCTTGATGTCCTAAATGCTTGGCATGAACCCTTCCAGTGTGTGTGAGTGCTCAAGTGACCATTGTAGCGTCATGTTTGTGCTTATGTGACCACTTTTGATAGTGAAGTTATGAGAACCTTTGTTTGAAAAAAAATACCATGTTCTTGAGTATGATTGAACTTGGTTTACTCTTTTAAGAGTTATGCATTAGTATGTGAAATATGATGTTTGATCATATGCTTGATATGTGAAGAATATTGTTGTGGTAATAGTTTAAAATGTACCTTGCATTGTGCACCTTGTTGTATGTATGTTTGTTGCAAGAGTAGCATATCCTGGAAATGCTTGTCATATTTGTTTAATAATTTCCTTTGCATGGTGAATGGTATGCTTGTTTGGAATGCATATTGCATCATTTTCTTGAGAGCATGACCCTCTGTATGGATTAATTATGCGGTTGGAAGAAAGATAGTGTTGCATTGCATTGCTAGATAGATCATTTAAGGTAATTGTGAGGGAGAAATTTGGTTATTCAAATCAATGAAAAATAATCCCAAACATCTACAGAATAATAAAGATAAAAGAGATTTAAAATAAAGAACAGACAATACCTTCACCTTTTACCTTTTTGCCTTCTGTAGTTCGCCTATCTTCGTTCGATCTTGATTGTGAAGCCCTCAGAAGCTGTTGCTTGCTTGCTTGTTTGAAGATGACAAATGAAGAATGGCTAGGATACTTTGGTATTTGAAGATAAGCTTCAAATACAGAAATGGAGGATGCTATGAAGTGCTCAAATATAATGGGGGTGCCAAAGGCGCGCTTAGATTCCTGCAGCATAAGTTTACACAAACTCCAGATATTGAAATGAAGAGAAGAAGGTTATATTTATAGAAGAGAGTGAGGGAAGATCAATGGTTGAGAAGAAAAGAATGAATCAACGGAGGAGGATTGTTGAGGAACGTGCAACAAATGGAAGAAAGACATGTGTCATTCAAAAAGAAGCTTTGTTGAGTTAAAAGCTTTCTTGACGAGTTTTCATTTTCTTTAAATTAGAATTTATTTTTCTAATTTAAGAGCAAAGTTGCTTTAAAGTTGCTTTAACTCAGCTTTTACTTTTGTATGACAAGAGGAATTTATTTTTAGAAGATATTGAAGATAAGAAAAAGAATTAAATAAATAAATTTATTTAATTTAGAAGATAAGAAAATAAATTAAATAAATAAATTTATTTAATTCATTTTTAGAAGATTTGGAAGATAAGAAAGCAAATTAAATAAATAATTTTATTTAATTTAGAAGATAAGAAAACAAATTAAATAAATAAATTTATTTAATTTATTTTTAGAAGATTTGGAAGATAAGAAAGCAAATTAAATAAATAAATTTATTTAATTTATTTTTAGAAGATTTGGAAGATAAGAAAGCAAATTAAATAAATAAATTTATTTAATTTATTTTTAGAAGATTTGGAAGATAAGAAAGCAAAATAAATAAATTTATTTAATTTACTTGCACATGATTTTAGAAGAATAAATAAAATATTTAATTATATTTTATTTTTGGGGATTTTAATTTAAATAAATTTGCATTTTATTTAAATTAGGAAGAATGAAAGATTTAATTAAATAATTAAAATTATTTAATTACTTAGAAGAATGGATGTTTTAATTAAATAATTAAAATTATTTAATTATTTAGAAGAATAAAGTTAATGTAGATGAAATTAATTAAATAAATGAAATTTATTTAATTAAATGGGAGGAAGTGAATCAAATAAATAAATAAATTTATTTATTTATTGATAGAGGACTATGAAGATGAAATAAATATTTAAAATATTTATTTAAGTAGAGTCATGTCATTTTTAGGTGTATACAGTAATGACTTACGTTCCTAGATTGCATTCTTCCCTAGGATTCATGTGGGAACCTGGGTGTAATTATTGCATTACATTATTCAGAGTTAAAGAGAAAAGGGGTTGTGAAAAGGGTTATTTGCATAGTCCTGGTGATGTTTGAGGTATTAGAATCATGAGCAAATTAGCAAACCTGTTTCTTGTGACTTTGAGTTGTGATTTTCCTGTTGCTTAGGGTGCATGTAGTATGTTTGTCGTCATGTTGTGAAGAAATTTGGTCTCATGAGAATGTTTCATTAATGCATTATCCATATGATTAGTGAATCCTTGTTTGGTGAGAAATGCTAACCACTGCTTGTTGGTGAGATTGATGTGTATAGACAACTTGGGTTGTGAATCTAATTTTGTCCTAGCTTAATCTTGGTTGTTGAATGTTTTCTAGTGTATGACTATGTGTCTTTGCATGATGATTGTGATTCCCTTGAATGGGATGCAAGCTTTGTTGTTGGGCATCTTGAGTGATGTTTGTGTGGTTAAGTAGAAATGATCTTATGTTATAGATGTGTTTGGAGTCTTAGAAGACTCGTTTGGTTGGTGTGATTGAGTAAATTCTCTTACTCGCCTTAGTTTGGGAACCAGGTGTAGTGTAGCATTGTACTCCCTCTCTAGTGACTAGAATTAGTCACGTAGTTCATGTAATGTGGAACTTTTGAATTTTGATACTTATTTATTTGAATTTGGTAAATCTCTAACGTTGTAAAGGCCAACATTGAAATTTTATTCTTATTCATGAAAGAGTATAGCCATCAAATTTTCATATTTACTTATCTTGTGACTTTGATGGTCATGTTTGATTTACTATTGAAATTGAGCTCATTTTATGCCTTATTGTTGGAATTGACTTTTCTTTCACTTTAGAATTTATTTATTTATTGTTGGTGGCTATGCTTGAATATTTTAAACTGTTGGTCATGTATCATGTTATGTTTCTTTATCATGTCCATGATGGACCTCTGATGGAATGTATGAGGGAATAGAATGTGGAGAATATACTGATTCTTGGTGTGCATGTTTCTAGAGCTTTGGTAGATTGAATTCATTAATTGTTGTTAGATGCAATGAACATTGTTTGAAGTGTTGAGGAAGTTTTGAAATGGATTTTGTGTCACTATGGATCACTTGATATGAGTTGAATTTTGTATGAGATTAAATGTTTTTATATATGTAGAGAACTTGGTTGGATTGAATCTTGATTTTAGTAACTGTATTGGTGAAGTGTTGTGTTGTTGTGTCCTTTGCATGAGAGTTTCATAACTATACTCCTATTTTGACATAGCGCAGGGTGAGATGAAGCCTTAGTTAGTGCATGAGCACATAATTTATATATTTATGGTAATATAGTTGTCTTCTTACTTTTTGTTGAGTTTCCAACCTTGGGAATTTGGTTGTTTCAAAAGTATCTCCTTAGTAGTTAGAGGTTTCCTAGCTTGATGCTGGAAGGGATGCAATTCTTGTGTGATGAAGTTGTTGTCTTTTGTATTCCATTTTATGGATACTTGGTGTTAGGCCTTGAGGAAGCCTTGTGTTGCCTAATCGATCATGAACTTGTGATCTATTATATTGTTGACCTATTGGTCTAGCTTAGTTAAGAGTTGAAGAGGTGTTGCAAGTAGCCTTGCACCTTGTTGGTGAGTTGTGGCATCTTTAGATGTGCTCCTAGTAACAGGTTGCTTAGCCTTGCTTGATGGAAGTGCTTATGCTATTAGAAGGTGTGGTTAGATTATTCCCTCTAAGAACCTATTTGGTTGATCCTAGTTTTGGTAGTATAGAGCTTGAGTGTTAGAGAAACCCTCTCTTTTAGGAATTACCTCAAGCAGGGAACCATGTCTAGAGTTAAGGCATGCTTTTGATCAAGACAAAGGTGTGGTAGTGATGCTTATAACCTTTTTGAGTTAACTTTTCATGAACCTTGAGTTCTTTTGTTACAGGTCGTGCATGAGGAAGGAATGTTGAGAGGGTAATATTTTGTTTGTAATTCTCCTTGAGAATGGGTATGGTAACCTTGTGAGTTTACTTAGACTTAGTTGATAGCTTGAGAGGTTATCCTAGCATAGCTATGGTCTTGAGTTTTGCAGACTTGACTTACTTGTAGTCTATTGCACCTTTTGGCTAGAGCATCTTTTCATTGCAGTAGCAGTTGGAAGATGGAGTGGAGTAGTCTCAGAGGAGTTGTATGCACAATGGTTGGTTATGAACTAGTTGGTGCACCTTTGGAAATTATTGTATTGTTTTGAGACCTTGACCTAGTGTTGGTTTAGAGGATTGATCTTTTGATATTATATTATATTACCATGAGATCACTTGTGCATTGTGATGTCGATTCATGCTTATATATGCTATGATAAACTATGATTTATGCCTCGTTTGGCATGCATTAAAGATGTGATTATTATCCTTATGCTAGAATGAATGCAATTAAGTGGTAGTTGTACCATGTATTGGTTATATGCATTGTATTGGTAGTTGTGTCATGTGAAGTTTTTGATTGGTTATATACTCAAATTTTTCCTGATAGACGCAAAGTTAAGTGCGTAATAGAGATATTGCTCAGTATAAGGTTGAGTAGGACCAATATTCTATGGATAGTGCCACATGGGAAGATGTTGAAAAGATAGATAGATCTTTTTGTTATTGAGGATTTAGTAAAGAATATTTTATTTTTGCATAGTAGAGATACTTTGTTCTGTTTGATGATACTTTATTAATACTTTGATTGTGATAGTGAGATACTTATATTATTTCAGTATGTGTGTACTAAGACATCATGACGATGTCTCTTCCTAGTGGGGAAGGATGTCACATCTCATTTTTGGACTTTATTTATAATTTAAATTATGGGACATTTTTACTATGATTATTTTACTATCGAGGGATTCCACATGTGTGAAAGGTAAAATAATTGATATTTAAAATGCATAAAAATTTGAAAGTCGATTAATGACCAATTATTATTAAGATTATGGATGTATATCTTCTCTTGCTTTGGTTATGATTATAAGGACTAACCTATTAATGGAAATCTAAGTGCGACTGAGTGCAAGAAGAATGTCAAAGACGAGAACATGGTTGAGGTAGAAATGTTCTAGCTGTCAGGAAAGAGTTGGCATAATGGATAAACCCGATGCATGCACACACTCACTTAGCTTCATGTCATATTGCATTTTTTGAGTGGCTTTATTTATGCATCGTTATATGGTTACTAGTCATGTTGAGCATTATATGGTTAATGGATGTGATTGATGTTTAATTCTTAGATAAATATGTTCCTTCATTGCTACAAAATGTTCATTTGAATTGCCTAGTTAGCCATGTATTTTTATGTTCTTTCGATTTATATTTAATAGAAGTGTATATATGAAATTATTGTAATTATATTTAATAAAAGTGTTTTTCTATAAAAATATTGTTCTATAGCTTGAAAACAAGATCTTTTTTAGATTAAAATAAAAATATATTATTAAAGATAAATATATAAAAATTAGGAATATATATCATAGATAGAAATCTAAAAAAATAAAATAAATCTTTCCATGCAAATTTGAATAGAGTTATGAGGGTGTTTAAAGAAAATTTCAAAAGATATGTTGGGGGTATTGAACGCCAAGCGCCATACAAATGGAAGGTAACTAGAAGTTATCAATAAAAAGAATTTGGAGCTAATTATACAATGCCAATATTAGAGGAGAGATGTTTCATTTTAAAAGGGAGGACAGAAGAAAGAAGGGGGATTATCTTTTCAGTGACAGAATAAAGAAAAATGATTGAGATCTTTATCATTGTCAGTGATAGAAAGGAGGAAGGAGAGCTCTGCAGTGTCAAGAGGCAGAGATCAATCCATCAAGAAAAGTGGGAACAATCGGGTACTCTTTTCTAAAGCTTTCATGAACCTGTAAATAATTGTTGAGTACTATTCATTTAATCAGTTTGGGTATTAAAGACTAAGTAGTATGATTTCGGTCTGATATGATTTTGGCCTTATTGCTATTGGAATAAGGTGCCATTAACCTTGTAAATTCCAATATTGTATTTATCCCATTTATTATTTGTAATTTGTAATTACCCATAAGGGAATGAGGCAGTCTCATTGATAGTGGTAATTTTGGAGTTACCGACGGTAGTTATGGAGTGATATTTACTATTGGCAATTGTAAAACTCATGAGTAAATGAGTGTAGGTGCCACCCTTGAAGAATCTGCTAATTTTGGCATGTATGAGAACTTGTCATAATGTGGTGTAAGTGGATTTATGGCAGTTGTAAGTTGTCATAAGATTCCATGCATGTATGATGCAAATGACACTCATTATTAGTTGTGGTTGCTATTTTTAGCTCCAGGTGTCCATCTTGGGAAGATTTATTGTTAACTTAGTCCAAACTATTAGTAAATAGATTTGTCACTTTGGAAAAAGTTAGAAAAACAATGACTTGCCCAATGAATGGTGATAAAACTGCCTACAACAGTTGGATAGACCATCATTGAAAGGATGATGTTCCTCTGCATTTAAAAGGAGCAGCTCCCTTATATGATTGAAGTCTTATATTTTTGGATACTTTTAGACAGAAAGTATGAAAGAGAGAAAAGGAAAAATAATAGTAAGTAAACAAAGAAACTTGAAGGGGAAGGAAAGAGTGTGAAATTGAACAGATAGCAAAATCTAATTTTGCATACAACATTAACGAAAGAGGGTAAATGGAAAGCTTGTGACCATAACACATAAGCAAAAACAAATAATGAATTACAAATTAAACATAGGAATAACTTGCAACTTAAAGCATATATTGTATCTAATATAAGAAAGATACAATGGAAAATTCAAGAAAATAGAGGAATGCACCTGACATAAGAACATATACAATCACAAATGTGAATGAGACACAAAAAACCTATTCATCATCTTATTATTTTCTTAAATTTAAAAATATAAAACTCTTCTCCATTTTCGTACATGGCTGCAACAAAATAAAAATAAATCCATTTCTCCTTCTACCCTCCTCCCCCCTATTGGTGCTTCCAACTGATTGTATGAATCCTCTAAAGATTTAGCCAATTTCTTGTGATTAATGATTCTAGATCAGTGTCCAATGAACATGATTCAACTTAGAATTTGTTGAAGTCCTCTACACTTTTGGTTCTGCAAGACCAAGGTGGGTGTACCTATACAACATCCAAGGGTATTTCTTGGCTTATGCTAGATGTTGTTGTTCAAACAAAAGTTCTCAATAAAAATATACCAAGGAAATGATTGACTCCTATCACATTGGCATAATCCTTTGGCAAATCAATCCAGACCAAGATTGGGAATGGTTATTACTCCAATTCTACTCTAAAACAGTACAGAAATAGAAATGATTTTGATTGTTTGGATGGATTAGAATCAACATATCAGCCTAGTGAGAGATCGGTGCCTAATCTCAGGGTTATAGAGTCAAATTGCATAAATATGTATATTTTAAGAAATATTGCTTCATTACAAATGGACTAATAACATCAATGCTTCATGTACTTAGAATTGTAAAATTATCCTTTAAACCATAATGTAGAACGAAGTTAATAGAATATTTTCCAAGCAATTATTCCTCTCCTTGAGAGAAAGCCACAAAAAATATACACAATACAGAGAGCTGCAAAGATGAACCAAAATATCCTTGATATTGAGTGTAGATACCTAAAATTGTCCCCAATTTGTCCATGTCTTGAAACACCTAGTCAAAAACATTATTTAGACATCATGTAGCATTTTGTCCTAATCCCACTCCTAATTCCCCTTAATCCATTAGCCAATTAATTAAATAAATTTTATTTATTTAATTAATTTCCCATCATAATCCCATTTATCCTTTCCTAATCCCACTTTCCAATTAATTAAATAAATCTTATTTATTTAATTAATTTTTCCAACTAATTCCCAACTAATTCAAATAAAATATTTGAATTAGGTCCTCACCTCTCACCACATTCCAACACTTGTCCACCTCTCATTTGAATCATGTGTGGTAGTACTTTTTGTGTACACAATCACACATGAACTACTTTTTGTGTACACGATCACACATGAACTTATTAAATAAATGTTTTTGTGTACACGATCACACATGAGCCTTATTCTCCTCTTTACACTTGTCACATGACTACAACTTCCTTGAAGAGTGGGAATAACTAATCAATTCTAGCTGTCCACATCGTCCATTTAGCCTTTTGATCTCAACCATCCATTTGAACCAAGCCTTTCCTATAAATTAACCCCCTCATAAGCCATTTTCATGCATCAAGTTGGAGTATCTACATGCTGTCGAAATATCATTAGAGCCTTTGCATCATTCATCTATCATCCATTATCTTTTCATCTATCATCTTCATCTTATGCAAATGTTATGCTGCTGAATTGAGCAACCAACAAATCAAATCAATCAATCAATCTTGCATCCATCATTGCATCTATCTATTTGAGGTATTGAAGATTTGGATTAGGTAATGCATTGTATTGTTTTATCATTTTCATTTTATCCAAATTTTTCATTATACATTGATCATTCATATTAAATTCATTACTTATACAATATGGAGAGAATTCTGCAACAAGTATGACAATGCATTCAGGACTGAAAAGGGTGCATTGCTCTACAAATTTGAACACAAAATAACATGCAAATTTCTTCTATCACTCTAGACTAAGTGGTGCAGGTGCACCCTAGCATGAATAGGCCTCCATGAGGCAACTTCAAATTTTGATTTAAGTTTGATGTCATAATGATGTAAGAAGGCCATATCAAGGTCATTTATAATGTTTTAGGGTCATTTGATTAGGTTTAGGGGTCAAGTTGTTGTCAAATACAAAATGCAAGAAAAGCAAAAAGATGAAGAGTCATGATACCAGAATGATGAAGATGAAGGGACAGTTATTGCAACTGATGTAAACATCTACTTAAGGCCTTGTGAAGGCAAGGAGAAGGGGAGCCCTCGAGGAGGGTATTCCAGCATTGAAATGCGTTGTACCCACCGTTAGAAAGAACAATAGATTTCTTTATTATGTTGAATCTAATTTCTAATTATTTGTAGACTCCAAATTGTTGTTTTGTGATGGATTCAAGCCTGTTTGGGTTTGATTGATGGTAGTTAATCTATTCACGAACTAACTTCTGTATTGCATTGAAAACCAAGAGCCATTATTTGCTGTAGATCTGTTTGTGGAGAACGACGCTAAGACATATATGTTTTATTTTCAAGTATCAATGTTCTAAATCGATGGTTATGTGCAGTGCTTTGTTTTTTAGTATTAATGTGTAATATAATCTTTGTATCAGTTGTTGAAAGGCCTACGAAATGCACAGGAGTATAAGTCCCGCCGATGTTAAGCATATCAGTGTATCGGCTTAATAACACCGCAGTTCACCGAAGGGAGGTTCAAGTCGTTGAATGGAAGTCACGGTCTAAAGATTCATATCGGGAAGAGTTGCGATGTCAGAGTGACAAGTTCGAAGACGACCGATGGTGATTTTCTTGCCGATAGGCAAAGAGTGTTGAACCTCACATCAGAGTGACTAAGACTTTAGAGAGATAAGTTGTAAAGTGTTGCCGAAAACAAAAGGTTCAAAACGTTCAAAGGTTCAAAGGTTCAAAAGGTTCAAAGGTTCAAAGATCTGTTCACCGAGCCTAGAAACGGTTCCAAAGGGTTTAAGAGTTCAAAGGTTCAAGAGTTCAAAAGTTTAATTTTTGTAGATCAATTATCCATTCCGCTGTGTGCTCCTCATCACTAAGACACAGACACACTACTACCCAAAACAAAGATTCAAAATCCTTTACGAACAGCTGTGAATTCCCTCTTATAGAAATGAGGGAGAAAACAAGCTTCAGGCCACAAACACATGTCACATTTTCATTTGACAACTTTCATCATAACAAGATACGGGTGGTGAAACTTCTTGTGGAGAGAATATCCCAACAAGACAAAGATAGTTACACATACAAGTGAAAATCCTTAGCCTCCAAAATATATTTGCAAGGTTATTGCAATATAGTTATCATTTCTTCAACAGCCTTCTTGAAAGCCCAAAAGCCTGGGAAATAATGATTACGTAGATGAGGACAAGAGGCAGGCCCACAAGAAGACAAAATACTTGTTGAGACATGAAAGATGCATGTTGATTCAATACCAGACTCCTTGAGACTGAGAAACAAATTCCTTTTTCCATGCCAATGGAAAAATAACGGTCATTCGAGAAGTTTCCAGCACGTCTGAAAGGACAAGGAAGGCTAGGAAGTTGAGCTCTAACATATTGGACTTGGGAGCTCGGGCCTTCCGCTTTGCAACTTACAGCTCCTAGAAGAGGAAGGAGAGAAAACCCCAACCCCGCCTATTTATAGATATGAAGGTGTTGAGGGTTAGGCTTCGAGCCTTCACTGTTTCACCTTACGCCTTCCGGAAGGGAAAACAAGGAAGCTATGATGTTCAAAACCCCACAGTACTACACAATACTTAGAATACTTTTCACTACCTTGGTAGACTTCGGCCCCTAGCCCTTTTCCTCAATGAGAAGATGACTTAGCCTCATCCATGTGGCGGCCTCCTCCAGTTCTGCGGCCTCAAACAAAGTCTCACTAGGATACTCTGTAGAATGGTAGAAAGAGATAGGATGATGCCACGCGACACCCAATAGACTACGATAATGATCTTAGCTTCCACCAAGCCTTTTTCGTTAATAAAATAATCTCTACGGAATGGCAGAAAGCTTACCACATACTTCCTGGTGGGACCAACCAATGGGCCCCGTCAAACTTTGGCCCTTGGGCCTTCCCCATTTTGCCTTCTTCAAAGGAAGGAAGAAGAGTCAACCTCTGACCTCTACCACACATTTCACACTTAGAAGGATTTGAACACATAGACCTGTCAGACTTCAGACTTTGGGGCTTCTCCCTAACACCTATCATGAAAAAGACCAAAGGCCAAAGGCCCAAAGTCTGACCTTCGAAACACTTAGAAGAAATAGAGCTCGTTAGACTCTGACCTTTGGGTCCTCCTCTTTTCAATAGCAACGCTAATGAAGATGAAAGGCCAAAATTCTGACCTCTGAAACTCTGCCTCAATTGGACAAATTTCAACACTTAGGCAAATTTTGAGCCTCAGACCTTGGAGCCGATAGATAACACAAGGCATGAACCCTGAACCCCGAAACTCTAACAAAGGTGAAAATACAAGGAAACAGTTAGAGTTTATTGGACTTAGTCATTTTCTAGGTTTTCCTAGCTTGCATTTTCAAAAGACAAACACATGAAAACTTATCAAAGATATCTCTGATGGGTTATAAACTATAGGGTCAACAATGGAGGCATAAAATGGGACTTAAATGGAATTTGGGGCCAAAATGGGGCATGTCTAGGAACAAAATTTTACAAATGCCAACATATGAAGCCGGGGAAGATTTCTCACAATCCTAACAGTGGCTCTAGTTGGGGACGGATGACAACAAGGTCATCACGAGGATCCAGAATCTTCAGGGAGGCAACAGACCACAAAAACAACAAGCAAGGAAAGGCACACAAGACAACACACCTACTTACACTAAAATACAAATGTGCATGGATATGATCAAGCAAAGAATTGCTTCAAGAATTGTCCATGCACTGACAATTCTTGGATTTCACCGTTCAAGGCCTAGATGAAGTATGAATCTCCTCCATGATATTTTGTTATGACATAAGGACCTAACCACAAGGCTTCAAATTTTCCATGCTTTCCCTTGTCTTTTGCCCTAGCATTCCACACCAGAACCATGTCATCCACTTTGAACTTCCTATCAGAAGCTCTTTTGTCAAGCAAATATTTAGCCTTCTGTTGCATTTTGAGATTGTTCCTTTGTGCATCTATTCTGACTTCATCAAGTTCAATTAATTGTTCAATCCTCTCCTCCATTGGTTCAGGGATGTTCCAATCCTCTTCTTGGATGAACTTATAGATAGGTAGGAGATTATTTACTGGCAACCTGGCCTGAGTGCCATAAACCAATTCAAATGGTGATTTGCTAATAGCCTTTTTGATAGTCACCCTATCAACCCATAAAGCTACACTTAGCTTAGAATCCCAAGCCCTTTTGTGTTTATCCAACATCCTTTTGATAATTTTCATTAGACTTTTGTTGCTTGACTTAGCTTGACCATTCCCTTGGGGGTGATAAGGGGAGGAATATGACATCTCAATGCCATATGTATTGCAAAAACTTATGAAATCATCATATCTAAAGCACATAGCATTATCCATTACTAACCTAACTGGTGCTCCAAATCTGAGATTGATGTGATTCAAAATGAAATCCATCACCACCTTGCTTGTGGCCTTTTTGGTAGGGATGGCTTCTATCCACTTGGTGAAGTAATCTGTAGCTACAAGGATCCATTTATGGCCTCCACTTGATTTCTCACTAATTTCACCAATAAAATCTATGCCCCATTGATAGAAGGGGGCCTCAACTTGCATAGGCCCGAGGGGTAATGCACCTGAATATTTGATCTTTCCTAAGAATTTCTGACATGCCTCACATTTTCTTGTGAATGCATGGGAGTCTGAAAATAAGGCAGGCTAATAATAGACAACCCTTAAAATCTAATGGGTTGTTATTTTGGTTGTAAAATGACCTTACACTCCCTCATGCATTTCCTTCAACATGCTTTCATTTTGGTTCTTATTAGAAGAATAATAATAGGACACCATCATTGCTTCTCCAGTATAAGTCCCCTTCAATAAACACATACCTCACAGCTTGCAACTTCAATGTATGTTCTTGGTTCTTAGTGAGCCCATCGAGACACCTGAGGTGTGTCAAATAATAGATGATATCCATATCCCATGAGGTCATCTACAAGCTACATATCACATCTGTCTCCTTCTCAATAACATTGATCTGAGCAGCCTCCAAGTTAGCTTCATCCATTAGTTTGGCAAGTCCCTGTCCCCTGACCAGTTTTGTGATCCATATGTCAATATTGAACTCCTGGATCTTGTTGATCCATCTACACCTCCGGCCAGTGACCTCCTATTGGACTAATACATCTTTCACAACTGCATTAGGCACATATGCTTCCACCCTTGCACCAACTAAGTAAAGTCTGAAATTCTTCACAACCTTCACCAAAGCATATGCCTACTTTTCTGCCATATCATACTTCAGCTCTGCGGCCTAAAGAGACTTGCTAAAAAATGTAATGGGTTGTTGGAAACCTTCTTCATTTGTTTGCAACATAACTGCTGCAATAGTGTGGAATGAAGCAAATGAGAATATTTGAAAAGGTTTACCGAAATTTGGAGATTTCAACACTGATGCTTCCTTGATAGCTCGCTTTATTCCTATAAAAGCATTAATAGCATCATCATCCCATATGGTTTTGGCTCCCTTATTTAGCATCTTGGAAATAGGTTTAACAATGTCAACAAAATTAGAAATAAACCTTCTCACAAAGTTGATCTGGCCAAAGAAAGACTGTATTGCTTTGACAATTTTGGGGATTGATATCTTATCAATGACTGCCACTCTCTTTGGATCTATCCTTACTCCACCCTTGAATACAATATGTCCTAGTAGCTTCCCTACTAATACTGCAAACATGCATTTTTTGGGATTGAGAGATATCCCTTACTCTAGAGCCCTTCTAAAGATTTGTTCAAGATGCATGCAGTGATCTTCAACCTTTTTTGAAAAGCCCGTTAGGTCATCTTGATACACAACCATGATTACATTAATCAAATCTGAGAAAGCAACATCCATGGATGGATGGTTGAATGTTGGTTGCTCGAGATTTTGGCAGCATAACAGTATGAAATTAGATTGCATCCCCCCAAATGGATTAGAGGAGGCTAGGTTTATAGGAAAGACCTAGTTAGAATGGATGGACAAGATCAATTAGGGTTTGGAAGACATGGATGGCTAGGATTAATTAGGTTTCCTTGCACATCAAGAAATCATAGTCATGTGACAAGTGTGCGATGGAAAGTAAAGGGAATCTAATTCAAATATTATATTTGAATTAGTTTGACATGTGAAGGCATATAAGTGGAAGATGAGACATGTGACATGTGTCGCAATGTGATGAGAGGTGAGGGGTTTATTCAAATTTTTAATTTGAATTATGTGAGACATGTGGCTAGGTGCAATTAATTAAATAAATGGGATTTATTTAATTAATTGGGAATGTGATCAAGTGGGATTAATTAAATAAAGTGGGTTTATTTAATTAATCAAGAAGGTGATTAAGTTGGACCAATGTGATTAAGATGAACTAGGACCTAGGGATAAATGGGATTAAGTGGGATGAGGTTAGATGAACTAGGATGAACTAGGACCTAGGGGAACATATACAAGTTCATGTCGACAATGTGTTGTGTAACTAGGACCTAGGGCAAAGACATACAAGGTCATGTGTAAACAAGACCTAGATAATTTTTAGTGTCTACATTTGCCCCTCTTTGAGATGATGTTGCGAGATGATAAGATTTAAGTCGAGTAACATCATTTCAAAGAAGTTAAGAAAACGTATAAAGGAAAAGGATAGGATGATGATGCCCCCTCGAGAGGATAGGCGGGTTGGAGAAACATAGGCATGCTCTCGAAATGAAAATGGATTGGTCAAGGAAGAAAAGATAAGGGAATGAATAGAAGAAAGGGAAGGATGCGTTATGCTGTGAGCAACCATGATGTTTGATATAGCACGAGACGTTATGCACCAAGGTAAAAGAACCAAGGTGATGATGTGTCTCGTGCCCCAGCATAATATTATTGGCAAGAGACACTGCATAGCATTGATAGGAGTTGTCATTGATGGCAACTAAGATTGTCCCACACCTCCGCAGTGCAGTATCTGATCATACCGGAAGTCAGAACAATAATCTAAGTCCGGGAGCCTGAAACAAAGTATATAGCAGAGTCTGATATTTTGGTCCGGATCTCTCCAGTGGAAAGGCATGGTATGTTGCGGATCTAAGGTTGTTGACAGCACAACAAATACACTCTAAATCTAGAATTTTGTCATCTAGTGATGAAGGAATCAAATGTTATTAGCATCTGTGTATCAGGTTCCAGTCTGACAGAGCAGACAAAAGAACGGATAAACCTTGCAGAAGATCTTGTTTCCAAATGAATGGAAGTTTCTTGTTGGACAAATGGTGGCATTCAGTAATTGTGGCCGACATGAGTAATGATTTGCAAGAGTAAGTTTTGGTCCGCACTCCAAGTTATGCATAGATCTAGCCGACATGGCTAAGCATTCTTAGGTGTTCTAAGTACTGTTGAAGCCGACTGGTAGAATGATTATAGATCTTGTTGCGGATATATATAGTCGATGAATTCGGTTGTTTAGTAAGCGAAGTGCGTGCAAAGAAAAGTGGATGTGAATAGAGCAGAAATCTAAGGTGCAAATAAGAGCAGAACAGTGAGAAGAACAAAGCTAGGATGAAGTGTGTAAGATCAGTTTTTGCACTCAACCAGAACTAAAATTTCTGCATAAGTAAATGCTATCATTAGTTCATATCTCTGTCTTTCATTTGTAATATTTTCTTAGGCAGTGAGCCTTCATTTGAGCAGTGAGCTCTGGGTAGTGAGCCCGAATGCATGTGCATTCCCATTTTGTATCAACACTTTTAACAGGGTATTAAATTCTTATGGGTTAACCCCCACCATGGTTTTTCCCTTAACCGGGTTTCCACGTCAAAAATCTTGGTTTCAAATGTGTTATTTCATTTCTGCTTATGTGATGACTGAAATATTTATTTCATTAACTATTTTTAAGTTGTAAAAGAAATAAAAAGATCAAGAATATGTGACAACTGATTCACCCCCCCTCTCAGTTGTCCGGACCTAATCCAACAAATACAACCTTGTCTAAATACAAGATATGAATATTAGCTGATATGATACCGATTTGATGCAAATGCAAGATAAAAATGATAACACACACAAGTAAGCATGCACAAATGATACAAAAACAAGCAAGGTATTGCCCCTGTCAAGTTGTAAACCAATGATTGATTGATTGATAATGATTTGATAGTGTTGTCATTGCGGGGAATGATATATCCCTAGATCAACACAAGGATGTAGGAACAATATATCCCATTGATGATGATGATGATAAATTGATTTGGTTTACGACAAGATTAGGATCAAGACCATTGAATGTGATTAGATAATTTGACTAGCTTGATTGATTTGATTGGTATGGATTGATAATGGCTTGCATTTGGATCATTGCTTGGATTTGGTTTGATTGGAGGATGAATAGATGAAGTGATTGGAGAAGAATTGGTTTGAATGAAGTGATGATTGATTTGAATGATTGAATAATTGATTTGATTAGATTGATGAATTTGAGTTTGATGGATTGATTAGATTTTAGGTGTTTATTGATGATGTGGGAGATAGATGATAGAAGAAATGTGAGATGGATGAAGATGATGATGTAAGGATATAATGATTGGATGAAGGATGAAATATGGAAGAAGGGGTCTATCGCCTATGCCTGAATCTAGGTACTTCCTTCGTATCCCAGATTGCCTACGTACCCTGTATCCACGGGATCAAGGTGTTTAACGATAAAGATGAGATGTAGTTTTGATTTGTGTTTTATTGATGGGATGATATGGATTGGATTGATCAAGTTGTGGATTGATTGGGATTGATTGAATGATGTTATTGATGAGATGATGTGGATTGGATTGATGTGATTTGTTTGATTGATAGATTGACTTGATTTGATGATTTGATTGGATTTGTTTTGATGTATTTGATGTGATGGATTATTTGATAGATGATTGATCTTATTGCTTGGATTTTTTTGTTGGATATTTGATTTTTTTTGTATTTTTGGGAATATTTGATTTGTTTGAGTTTTTGAAATATTTTGATTTTTTTGTACTTTTTTGAAATATTTTGTTTTTTGGGGATTTTTGGATAGTTGTTTTTTCGTGTTTTTGGGAATATTATGATTTTTTGGTTTTTGGGAATATTTTGATTTTTTTGAATTTTGAAATGTTTTGAACGTCAATGGATTTATAATTTGAGTAGCCTGTATGCTAGATACCAATGACAAGGGGAACCAAGTCTAGGTGCAAGGGAATGAATAGGATTGGACAAAAGGATAGACAATAGTAGATGGATGAAAGGATTATGATAAATGGATAGGATAAAAGGATAGGCTATGGGATGGAATGGATGTATGTGTAAGAGAGCAAGGATGTGATCTTCAAGCACTATGATGCATAGGAATAACATACCCTAGTCTAGGTAGTAGACTTAGGATTTTTCAGGACAATACTTAAGGCAAGAGAATGATAGGGTTTTGACATGACAAATCTTATGACTTGGATGATAGGGTTCATTTGGATAGGATGGAAAAAATGGGTAATGGCAAGAGGGTAATGATAGGATGGGTTGGATGGGATGAGGTACATCAAGAGATATCCAAAACATGTTTCAACATTGTTGTCCCCATATCTTTATCAAGATTAAAAGAGGAAGGGTGGATGGATTGACTTAATATGATAGGTATATGTAGGCGGGTGTAATGGATAAGGATGGTAGGATAAGATAGTATAAGACATGATAGGGTGGAAAATGATATTTTGGATGAGACAAGGTGCCCCCAAGTGTAAGTGACATAGAAGACCAACCTAGACATGATGCCTGTTTGCTAGGTTTTCATCATGGTACTTATCCAAGGCGTCTGTTTACCAGGTTTTCACCGTTGGACAAAGGGATTTCTCTTTATTGTTTTGATTTTTTTCTTTTTTGTTCTTTTTTGTTTTTTTTTGACTTTTGAATGGGAAAAGGGGGGGATATGGATGGGTGGGACTCAAGTGTCTAGTTCCATGTAATGTTATAGTCCCATTAGAGAAGGATGTCATCACAAATGGACCATGTCAAGTCATTATGCTCAAGATGTTGGTAGGGTGATTGCGTGAAAGTGAGATGGATAAGGTAGATAGTGGATTATGATGTGGATTATGGAGGGATCGAAAGTGGATTATGATGTGGATTATAGAGGGATGAAAGTGGATTATGATGTGGATTGTAATGGACTTATGCAAAAGCATGGACCATAGGAAGGTGATGGAGGTATGGAAAGGAATCATGACCAACAGTTGCACACACCATGTTAAACATGGAAGCTTTTGATTGGATGGTGGTGTAGGAAGCAATGGTGATGTTTGCTTAGGAGATGGATGATTTAGGACTTTTGGAACCCACATGGACTTAGTATTTTTCTGATTTTTGCTTTTCATGTGGGATGTTTGAAATGTTTGAATGGAAAGGCATTTTTGAATGGACGGGGATGGTTGGGATTTTTGAGAGGTGGATGCCTCATTTGACTTGATTGATTTTTGTTTAGGGACCCATATCATTTTAATTTTGGACTTTTGTTGTGAAGGTATGGGCTTGGATGGATTTTTGAATGTACCTTGCTTTGAATTTTTGGATTGATTTCCTAAGGCATTAGGAACCTTAGGATTTTTGGCTTTATGTAAGGAGGCATCCAAATGTTTGTTTTTGAATCCCTTGTGGTAGATGAAATGAGTGGAAGCTTCTTGTTTATACAATGCATGCATTTGTTGGTCATGATTAGGATATTTGGGGTATTTATGAATGATTGGGTAAGGGGGTGTTGGTAGCAATGGTGGGAAAGCGGATGGAGGGATATTAGGAGTTGGAAGGAGTGGAGGTAAAGTAGATGGTGGAAGGTGAATGGTCACATGCTTTTGACATTTGTACGATGAGGGAGGTGGAATGGCAACGTATGTTTTAGGAATATGATGGGGTTTATGATGGAAGGAAGTGGATTTAGGAAGTGTGGAGGAAGTACCAACATCATTAGATTGTTGACCTTGGGGTGTGTATCCAAGGCCAAATGAGAGAGGAGGGACTTTGACATGGATTGGCTCCAAAATGCCTTGTTCATGTAGGTCTAAACCTTTGCCTTGGTAGTTCATGTTTTGGAGCATGCGATTGACTATAGGATTAGGTGTAGTTTGGACACTAGACTTGAGTTGATTATTGGACGGAGAAGGTAAAGTGGATAATGGTTGTTGGTGTTCTAAGGAGGAACACTCATGAATGGATGTGGATAGACTAGTAGGATATGGTGGATTTGAAATGGAGTTGGTGGTGGATGTGGAAGGATGATTAGGATCTTGATCATGTTCATTTAGATCCAAGCTATTTGTTTGATATTCTATGTTTGCTCTGGAGGCACATGTCTCATCATGACAAGTGGAAGGTGTAGTATCATGGATTGGGCTAGATGGATGATGACTAGGAGTAATTTGGATGTCTTGCTCATGGATTATAGGATTATGGATAGGATCAAGGTGCTCATAAATAGCTTCTTCATAGGTATCATCTTGATCATAAAGAAGGTACATGTTATGGATAGATTGGATGGGGATGATTTGATATTGATTAGATTTAGGGGCTATTGTTTCTTCATGCTTAGGATCGTTCTCTTGACATAACTCTTGGTTTCCTTGAATGGAAGTGGAAGGCTCTTTAATAAGATTAATAGCTTGTAGATCACATGATGGGGTTAGAAGACTAGACAAAGTGTTTAAGGACTCATGGGGAGGCTCAAGAATAGGTGTTTGATGACATGGCAATGTTTTATTCCTTGCTAGTAGCCAGTGGATCACATCCTTTGCAAGGGTATGGGTGAATGGGCAATATAGCGGATGGATGATAATAGTGGAAGTTGAAGGCTTAGGATTAGGATTTGTTGGATGGATAATGAGATTAGGATTTGGGCTAGATGGAAAGATAATGGAATTAGAGGGATTGGTTTTATCCAAGACAATCTTACCACAATCTTCTAGGTTCTTGACTAATCTTTGAAATCGGACACAAGTGGATATGGTATGGCCCGTATACCTATGGTATGCACAATATTCATCATCTTTATACCACCCAGGTTTAAACATAGATGGAGAATATGCTTTTAGTAGGTATAGCTCCATCAAATTTGCTTGGACCAATTTCTCTAAAAGTATCTCCATGGAATCTTTTAATGAAGGATTAGTGGAACATGGGGATGAAGATGATGAAGGCGATGAAGGGCTTGATAAAGGTGTTGGGATAGGACTAGTTGGCTCATGTGTTGGCATACGATTGGATGGTGAAGGTGACTCAAAGGAGGCACTTGCTAGGTTGGTTTTGCCCTTGTCAAAGGATTTTAGGTCTTGCATAAGATAACTTGGACTTTCTTGATTTATGTACATAGGGCTATTTGGACTTGCATGTTGTTCTTGTAAGGACATTTGATTGCCATGTGGATATGTTTGGTGATGAGGTGGCATGATAGGATTTGTAGGTGAAAGATTTTGTGAAGTGGATTGTTGTGGACATTGGTTGATGTTGGAAGTTTGTTGAGAAAGTAATTGTGATATGAAGGCAATGGAGTTAGGATCATTGGATGGTATGCTTATGGAAGCACTTGTGTTTGTGGTGTTGTTAGGAATAGTGAGGGTGATTTGTGGTATGGATGTGGCGGCATTAGTGTTTGGATTATGTGCTTGTTGGGCTTGTGATTGAATGTGGGATCATTGATTAAAACTTGATGTTGTGGGAAATGTTCATGTTGTGGTGACACAGGGTCTTCTTCCTTTCTATATAACCACCTAAGTTGACTAAGTTGATTAAGCATTCTTTTGGTGCCATAAGGATCATTCTCATAGGTTTTGTTTAGAAATGCCATGTCCATGTTTACAAGTGGTAGATGTGGAGTGATTGGCTATGTAGAATGAGGATGTGTAATGGACAGAAATGATTAGGGTTTTACTTGGATGATGAGGACTATGGTGATGATGATTAGGATGTCGAAGATGACTAGGATGATGAGATTGGATGACTTGAAGGAATTAGGATGAATGATGGTGGAATTATTAGGTTAGGTGACTAGGATGATTTAGGATAATGGTAAGGGTGATGTGGTATCAAAAGGTGGGATGACTTGGATTGAGGTGATTAGGATGAATGGATTGGGATGAAAGTGGTTTAAATGAGAAATGTAGGTGATGACGTGGAGTGATTGGGATCAAATTTCAAGACCTTAGGATGCTTTGATTTGTTCTATTTTTTTATGGATGGCTCTCTATACTTAAGGTAGACTAATGACACTTAAGTAATAGAGGGTTGATTGGATTGATTTAATTGGATGACTTACTTAAGATAGACTAATGATCTCAAGCAAGTTTAGATAACGGTTGATAATGATCAACTAAGGTCTTGATTTTTGATTGGGTTGATTTGGATTTGGATTGGGATGAAATTAGTTGGGATGTGATTTCACTTGGAATGATTGGATGATGTGTAATGACTAGGATGATGTTGATGTGATGGGATGATGACTTGGATATGATTAGGGTTTGATATGGAATGATTAGGATGATGTTGATAGGATGAAGATGATATGATTACGATTGGATTATAATGAATTAGATGTGATGACTATTAGAATGAAGGAAATTTGATTAAAATGAGGTTGATGATGATGTGTAATGATGACTTGGATAAGATTAGGGTTTTGTTTAGGATGGAGGTGAGTTAAAATGAATTGATGAATTAGGTGATTAGGATTGGATGATGTGGATGAGATGGTCTAAGATATGTGTTATTGGAAAGTCAGATGAAGATGATGTGGCAAGTGTTTATTGGAATCTTGCTTTAGGGCAATATCAAACACAAGATTTCACAAGCAAAATGCATGAACACACACGCCCAACAAGATGATGAATTTGCCTTTTAAGATTTAAATGTTATGATTAAACACACACTTGAAGACACAACAACAAGCCTAATGTCTAGTTTGAAGCGGGGTATGGCCAATTAGGTTTTGGGCTATGTTTACACGAGGTTGACTAGGAATTTGAAAGCGAAATCCTCCCACACAGCTGAGAGAAAGGGGTAACCCACCCTTCACCTTCACTTCCCAAAGGTATAAAGTTCTTTAGGGCTTAGACAAGAATGATAAGATTCCAACTCCCAATGAGGGTGTCTTTCGATTTAGCCTTGATTGAGGTCATCCCTTAGAGTGGTGTGTCTCCAAGTAGGCCTCCTAAAAAGGGTAAACAAAAGTGAACCAAGTGAGGTGTTTTTGATCTCTAAGATCACCTTGTGGTGCGAGGAGAGAGCATACACACGCACACTTGATTCACACTCGCACTTGTAAATTAACCCTTAGAAAATGAAATGTGTGGAAGATAATTTAAGCACTTATTCTTTTTAAAGCCCAAGTCCAAATGTGTGATGGAAGACACTTGTTAATTTTATGCCCAATTTTTGATGTGTGATTGCAAACAAGTTGTTCATTTTTAAGCCCAAAATCCAAATGTGTGATGAACCAATGATGAGAGATAAAAGATTAGAATGGATGCACCTGATTAATTCACTATCCAAGCTGATGTATATGCTGATCCTGATGTTGTTCCAGCCCCGTAAGGTCACTTGCAAGCCACAAAATCAAGAAAGAAGCAAGTAGACTAGCCAAGAAGACCGTTATGCGAAAAATTGAGAATCTGATAAAATTTGTTGAAAATGGATTGATACAAAAAAATAAGTTGCATAAACAGATTCTTCAAGAAATTCTATGCAATTTAAAAAAAAATCGTGAAAATTCGATCAAAATTGCAAAAGTTATGAGCATTTGAAGTTTGCAAAGAAGCTAAACTTTGACTGCAAAAAAATTGGTCAAAATGGCACTTTCACTAATAAAATTTCCACCACTACGAAGTTCATTGAATCTGCTTTCCAATGAGTCCAATTTTGTGTGATTTTGCCTCCGTATGCGAAAGTTATGGCCAAAAGAAAAAAATGCCCTATTAGGGCATGTAGGAGGCACAAGGCAAACTGACAGTTTACCACTAACCGTTGATGGTTTAAAATCACCAGTCACATGCACGTAGTTAAGGTTTAGTAGTTTGTTTGGCAGTTTAAATTAGAGGGTGCCCCTGGTCAACCAATCAAAAAAAAAAATGACCATGGGCTGTAGGTAACAAAATAAAATCAAGTAAATAAAAAAGGACAAAAGAACGTTGAGGGGCTAACAGCCCCTCTCCCCTCCCTCCGGTCGCTACATCCAGTCACCAACATGACCAAAAAACTACAATTTTGAACTTAGGCATAGGGTTCTTTAACGCTGACCTTCTAGTTTTTTATGTTGATCATGGGGCTTGCCTAACACTATCGACAGAGGAAGCGCATGGAAAGAGTGTCAATAGAGGATTAGAGGTGGGTGGAGGTTATTGTCAGGGTGGTGGCCGAGCAGAGAGAGGGAAAAAAATGTGGTGGTGACGGGAGTTTGGTCCAGTGGCGACTGATTAAAAAAATGGTGGTGACTAGAGGCTTCGAGGGTGGTGTTAGGGTTTGTAGCTGCGAGGGAATGGCGATGGGGTCTGCAAAGGAAAATTGACGGCGGAGGGATAACTAAACAGCAACCAGGGTTTTAAAGATTGTAAAATCTCTGATCATGGAATTAACAATCGATTAAACCTACAAACCAAATCGTTAGCTTGAAGCCTAAAATAAACCAGGCAATAGCGATGTGAGACGAGAGTACTCGCAGGTCGTATGGCAGATCTGTACAGTATGGTCTGTGATTCAAAAAAATTTCAAGAAATTTTATAGTGGCCAAATATGGTCAAATTATAGTCAAAAAGCTTAGAAACGGCCTCCTGATCGCAACGGTACAGTTGGTTTTCACCCAGGACACAACCTATAACAATTTACTCCCAAATTTTGCAAAATTTGACAACTAAAGGTTAGAGAAAAAGAAAAATTTTGACAACAAAATCTGCAAGATGATGGATTACAACCACGGGCGTGCCAAAATGTATACTAAAAATTTGGATTAGCTAAAATGATAAAACAAATGCATACATTACCCAAACCCAAACCTTCAATACACCTCGAATGATATGCGCAAGATGACGGCTTGATTGATACCTGTAAGATGATAGATGCAAAGATGGATGCAAGAGAGATGCAAGATGAGATTGATGGATTGAATGGATGCTTGAATCTTGGTTGCTCAAGACTTTGGCAGCATAACAATCTGAAATTAGATTGCATCCCCCCAAATGGCTTAGAGGAGGCTAGGTTTATAAGAAAGACCTAGTTAGAATGGATGGACAAGATCGATTAGGGTTTGGAAGACATGGATGGCTAGGATTAATTAGGTTTCCTTGCACATCAAGAAATCATAGTCATGTGACAAGTGTGCGATGGAAAATAAAGGGAATCTAATTCAAATATTATATTTGAATTAGTTTGACATGTGAAGGCATATAAGTGGAAGATGAGACATGTGATATGTGTCGCAATGTGATGAGAGGTGAGGAGTTTATTCAAAATTTTAATTTGAATTATGTGAGACATGTGGCTAGGTGCAATTAATTAAATAAATGGGATTTATTTAATTAATTGGGAATGTGATCAAGTGGGATTAATTAAATAAAGTGGGTTTATTTAATTAATCAAGAAGGTGATTAAGTTGAACCAATGTGATTAAGATGAACTAGGACCTAGGGATAAATGGGATTAAGTGGGATGAGGTTAGATGAACTAGGATGAACTAGGACGTAGGGGAACATATACAAGTTCATGTCGACAATGTGTTGTGTAACTAGGACCTAAGGCAAAGACATACAAGGTCATGTGTAAACAAGACCTAGACAATTTTCAGTGTCTACACCTAAACTCTTAACCCTAAAAAATTAGGGTTTAGGGTGTTTAAATTTTTTTAGGTGTTTAAACAATTTTAAGTGTTTAAAAGATTTAAAATAATCATTAGCTACTTACTAAGATGAAAATGGATTGAAAAAATGAAAAAAATACATGAAAAATGCTTGAAAAAAGCTTGAATAAGATATGCTTGAATAATGTTTGCTCTAGAAATCTTTACATAAAATCACAAATCAAAAATCTTGGAATTTCCAAGACTAGTTTTGAGGAATCCACCCCTTATCAGTTGGAATGCTAGGATGAAATGATTTGAAAGTGTGAACAATGTAGAGGGGGAGAGGGGTATATATAGTGATCTATGCCCTTAAGAAGATGAGTCGACCTCTTATAAAAAGGTGTGCTCCATCTTAAATAGGAGAGCTCCTTCTTAAAGAGGGATGACCTCTTAAGAGGGGTGCTCCCTTTATCAATTTTAAAATTTTAAAAATTTAAAATAATTAAAATAGTAAAATATTAAAAATATGAAAAAATAGGAAACAATCACTAAAAAGCAAAGTACTTAAAATATTTAATTTTTTTTTTTTAATAAAAAGTGGCAGAACCACTAAAATTGATTAATAAAAAAGAAGTTACAAAATGCCAGATTCGGAAAAGGCATACCGACAGGAAAGAATCGGCAAAGAAAACCTCCGGTTATAGCCTGAGTTTCAACAAGATTATACATAATCAACTCAAAAACATGAGTCGGTCCAAACGAAAAATATGACTAAAATCATGCCAGAGAGTATACAGTTTTTTTTTAAAAAAAAGAAATTACAGAGCATCTAGCAGATACATAAACCAAAAAACATAATCGCTAGAGGCAAAAAACATGAAAGAGTTCCCCCTTAATCTGCTATCTCTATAACCTGCAACTCATGATCCTCGGCTTGATCATCATCTTCTACAAGCTGAGGAGGAGGGGGCGGTGGAGGAGGCACATAGTTCAACAGAAACAGCAAAGCATTAAACACCTCTGAAGCCTTATCTGCCAACTGATTTCCCAATTCATGCCTGTGACAGTGAATTGAGTTGCGAAAAGAAATGACACAATTGTTGCGAAGGCCATGAGAAAACGCATTGAACAAGCAATGTAAACCCGGCGTGCGAAATAAACACCTGCAATCAAATAACCCTCCCACAAGAGCAGAACCTTCATGCACATCATAATCATCTAAAGCAGAATTAAATGAGTTGACAAAAAAATGAACATTCTGAATAAAAGTTAACCCCAAATCCCTTACTCTATCTCCAGTTTGCAAGAGATCCATTGCATTGGATAGAAAATGTGAAGCAACCTGAGAAGGATAAATAGCAACTGGAGTGTGAAGAACTAGTAAGTTACAGACCTGGATAATAGCTGTGCCCACAGAAGCTTCATAAACCTTAAACACTTCCTGCAATGAGTTAGAATTAAAGCAGCCAAGAAGGGGACGTTCCCAATTCCGGATAGGCCAGGAAATTTAATATAATCACTAGCTACTTACTAAGATGAAAATGGATAGAAAAAATGAAAAATAATACCTAAAAAATGCTTGAAAAAAAATCTTGAACAAGATATGCTTGAATAATGTATGCTCTAGAAATCTTTACATAAAGTCACTAAACAAAAAATCCCAAATTTTCCAAGATTAATTTCGAGGAATCCACCCCTCATCGATTGGGATGCAAGGACGAAATGATTTGAATATGAGAAAAATGTAAAGGAGGAGAGGGGTTTATATAGTAAATATTCCTCTTAATAAAAGGGGTCGATCCTTTATAAAAAGGGGCGCTCCCTCTTAAAGAGGGATGACCTCTTAAGAGGAGTGCCCATTGTTAATAAAAATTTTAAGATATAAAACTTTAAAATTTTAAATATTTAAGATATTAAAATATTAAAAAATAGGAAACGGTCACTAAAAAGCAATAGTCACCTACTTAAAATATTTAAAATATTAAAGTATTAAAAATATTAAAAATATTGTGGGCGGAAGGGTGGGCGCCACCTCACATTTATGTGAAGTGGCTGACTAGGGTGGGGGAGACAAGAGGGGTGCCTGGTCAGTAGGTGATGTCAGCAGCCTCCGTATGGCCCAGTAAGCAAGGAAAGGCGAGCAAGACTTGTTGTTTAATGATTTAGTTGTAATAATGGCAACCATAGATTGTGAAGCTAATAACTCGCACGCTTGTAAGGTTTGGAGCAGGATGAAAGGGAGGTTGGCATTAATCATCAAAGGACACTCCCCACTCCCCAATGAAAGCAATCAGTTATCTCATGAGCTCTCAAGGCAAAATAGAGACACTTAGCACATCCTTTGCTAATAGAAAGGAAAGAGCAACTTTCCTTTATTTAATCATAGGAGAATTGGCAAGTTTAGCAGTCTGTTCATGGCTAACGATCCTCTGTCATTTATAATTTTCCACCTCCCAGCAGACCATCTCGATTACGGCGGTATGGAGTCTCCCATCTGCCTAACTGGAAAAGCTAGGCAGATGGCATTCAAGGGTAAAATCACAGATTAGAGACTCTATCGAGTTCTACAGCAAAATGATGCCTTCACCATTGGCGCAATGAAGCTCATTCTGGGGAGAGATTTTGTCAACAATGGGGAACGTTATAGAGTGGACTCCAACATTCATTCAAGGGTGGTGGAATCTTCGTTGGATGTGTTGATGTCGAAGGAGGAGGTGCGGGCATTTGTACAGAGGATGTTTAAGGCAAACCTTTTGGATGGACTTGAAGGAGTGCTGGAGGCAGCGTAGCGGGGCGTCGGGCTTCCAAGGCCGAAGGATTTGGACAAGGTTAACCAGCTCGGAGCAGTGGTTAAATATTTTCCCTTTATCCTGGGCATCAAAGGTGACGAACTGCTCATTCACAGGGCTAGGGCTCGACGTGGTAGAGACTTCCTCAAGAAGGTTTTCAACATGATACCGGCGGAGATATTTGCTTGGTTCGGTGAATTCCATGATTACTTGTTCAAGCAGGGGGAGATTTGATGAGGGTCTGGGCTCTGTGTGCGTTTGTCTGTGAATTGAAATCTATAATGTCTATGAATTGAAATCTATAATGTCTGTTAATAGTATTTTCTGTCTTCTTGTTTCATCAGCTTGGCTTAGGGTATAAGGGTCTGTTAATAGTTGCAACAGTTCTTTAAGCAGTACGTTTACAGACCCAGAGTGGTCATTTTGTATTATGTAATCGATATGCAAATGTTAGTAGCAGTAGGGGGCTATGGAAAATGTCAGCTCATGGAGCTCAAACAAATGTAACCAACATTTTTGATACTTTAATATAAATATATCTCTCTTAACTAGCAAAAAAAATTATTAAAAATATTAAAAATAATGAAGGGACAAACCCAACCTTCGGAAAATTGAAAAGTCACAATTGAAAAATTAGGAATTAATCAATGGTAACTGAGAAAATTCAGAAGGGAGAAAGAAATTAATGTAGACTAGAGAGGAATCTGTTGTGAAGGAGAAAAGATCCTAATTTCTTAGGATTTCTCCAACAAATTCTCAGAGGCGGGACATGCTGCAATGCAAGGACTTGGCAGAGTCGATGAAGTGTAGGGTTTAAAATTTTTTAGTTGTTTAGAAAAATTAATATAATCACTGGTTGCTTACTAAGATGAAAATAGATAGAAAAAATGAAAAAGAATACCTAAAAAATGCTTAAAAAAAGCTTGAATAAGATATGCTTGAACAATGTATGCTCTAGAAATCTTTACATAAAATCACAAATCAAAAAATCCTGGAATTTCCAAGACTAGTTTTGGGGAATCCACTCCTCATCAATTGGAATGCAAGGATGAAATGATTTGAATGTCTAAAGAATTTTAATTGTTTAAAAAGTTTAAATTTTTTGAAGTGTTTAAAAAAATTGAAGTGTTTAAAAAATTTAAAATAATCACTGGCTGCTTACTGAGATGAAAATGGATAGGGATGAGCGATGATGGGAGTACGCCCATGTCCAACCTTTCTCTGCAACTAGGGCTCAGCTTTGGTTGATGTTTGTGCCCTTTGGTCACTGCAGGTCAGAATTTTCGGCATTGGGGTGTGCGGTTTAGTCTCCTTTCCATTGGGGAGGTTTGTCTTTTTGTTTGTTGTTTGAGGCAACTCGAAGGTGGAGATTTTTTGTTGTTAGCAGGTTCTTTTTGGGGTTTTTTCTGGGCTTGGCATTGATTTTGGAGATTGATTTGGTTCCCACATGTGACAGGAGGGTTTGTTGCCTACGGGGTGGTTATTCTGATCTAACCCTAAGCTCAGGATTAAAGCTTTTTGTGGCTTTTTCGAGCCATGGGGTCCTCAGATGGGGTTGGGGAGGCCTCCAATCTTTCTTTCAGAGATGCAATCAATGGAGGAAACCCTTCTTCCTCAAATCATGATCATGCAATTAACTTCTTGGCCAATACCATGGATGATGCAGTTAATGCGAAACAGGAGATAAAAGTGCCAAAGATAAATGGATGCCTGGAGAAGAGTTGAGATCGTCATGTTCTCATTATTTAACTGGATTATGTAGCTAATGATGTGCTTTACTTGGCGGACCATGCCCTTATTTGCAAATTTATGGGAATCTGGGTTTCGCTACCTTTTCTAGAATCATGGGCCGAATGAACATGGAATCCTGAGGGAGATATGGAAGTGATCATGACAACCAATAACTACTTCTTTGTTGTGTTTTCAAAAATGGTGGATAGGGTTCTACTTTCGAGGGTGGGCCATATTTTTATAATCAAATAGGCATATTCATAAAACCAAAGCATGTTGGGTTTAATCTGGCAGAGGAGCTTCCATCGAGAATACCTGTCGAGGTGCACCTCCCATGGCTTCCAATGGAGTTTCAGAGGCAAGATATCTTGCACATGATTGCGTTTTTGCTCAGTAAGCCAATGGGACCATCCCAATAGACGCTGGATCGTAAGGTAGTTTCTTATGCTTGCTTATGTGTTGAAATTGATTTGAATAAATCGCTTCTAGATTCTATGGAAATTAGGTTAGGTTCTTTATCATGGATTTAGTAGTTGGAGTATGAAGCCTTACCTTTTTGTTGTCGTATTTGTCATGAATATGGGCACCTTCAGAGGAAGTGTCCTAAAGTTGCCCCTTTTGCCCCCTTGAATGCCACCCCACCTCCCCCTATGGTGGACAAGGGGAAAGCTCTGATTTCAAATGGGAAGGGGGATAAGGATGGCTTTATTCGAGTTAGGCAGCGCAATAAGGGGAAAGGATTGAAAAGGCCTTTTAAGGAGAATCATCAGGATGAGCTCTATAACAGGTTTGATTCATTGGAATCCTTTGATGATCAGGATTTAAATATAGATGTGCTTCAACCAAGTGTTGCAAATGTTGTTGAGGATCAGGTTGATATAGGGAAGGATGGTAGCCAGGACAAGTTTCAAGAGGAAAATCCCACTGGTAAAATGGAAATTAAAACAAGATCAGGCAGTGACGGGTCCTCTTGAACCATCATGGTTTGAGACAGTGATTAAAGCTTTAGCTGCATGCTCTTCTCCCTCTCAACCCATGGGGGAGGTTGTGGATGAGGGTCGGATGAAGAAAGGTTATCAAGTGTTAGGGATTCAACAGAAGATTCTTAAAACGGAGCTCCGGAGAAGCCTATGAAGGTGGGTCACAAGAAATATCAGGAAAAGATTAAGCTAATGGGTGAGTCCTTGGTGGAATCAGGTTTAGTTAGGCCCATTGATTCCCATATTTAGATAAAAGGTTGTTCAAGGTTTGATCTAGGATCATAAACTGGATATTGTTTTTTACAAGAGTCAAAGCTCTTAGTAGGAGGTATGAATAATTTGGCCTCTAGGCTTTGGTGGAGAGGTAAGTGCTAGTGTGTTGGGGCATAAGGTAATGCAGGGAGTTTAGCTTGCTTTTGGTATCCCTGTAAGCTTATCCCTCTTTGGTGGATCACTAGTAAACATTCGATTTCAGTTGCTGCATCTAGTATAGAGTCAGGGGAAACTATCCTTTTCACGAATGTGTGTGCTCCTACAAATCTTCTTGGTAAGGGTGAAATGTGGACCCACATAAAATATGTGCGGTCTATGGCTCCTCTTTTTCTGTGGGTCCTGGCAGGGGATTTCAATGCTATCTTGAGCCTAGAGGAGTAGGGAGGGGTGGAGAGGCTAGATTATGCTTCTGTGATGCTTTGGGAGAGTATTGATTCACTATTCTTAGTGGATACACAACCCAATAATGGTGATTTTACTTGAAATAATAGGAGGTGTGGAAAGGAGGTGATCTCTGAGAGACTGGACAATTTCCTAGTTTCTAGTTATTGGGTGAGTAGTCGATGGGCTTCCAGCTCAGATATTCTTGATTGGCGGTGATCAAATCATTGGCCCATAAAGTTGAGTGCAACTATGTCTAGGACCTCAAAGAATCCTTCTTTTAGGTTCTAATTAATGTGGTTGTGAGAGGAGTCTTTACAGGATCTCGTGGCAGATTGGTAGCAAAGGGGCAAGCTTGCTTATGGTACTTCCACGTACTCGTTTGTTAAGAGACTACAATTTGTGAAGTGCCAACTGAAGAGATAGAACAAAGAAAGTTTTGGAAATCTTTTTAGGTCTAAGATTGATGTCTAATCTCATCTGGATGAGGTCACACAACAGACTAGAGAGCTTGGTCTTACTTCAGAGCATCTGAGAAAGGATCATATTTACTTAAGGAGCTTTCAAAATGGGAACTAAGGGAGGAAATTTATTAGAAGCAAAAGCCTAGGATTGATTGGCTTCAGGAAGGTGATAGGTATAACACTTTCTTTCACAATTTTGTGAAGGACATAAGGTAGAGAAACATAGTTTACTCCATTAGGTCTTCTATTGGGCATCAACTTTCTTCCTCGCAAGATATTTGTAGAGAGGCTACATAATTTTTTTATTCTCTTCTCTCAGAAGACTCCCCCTAAGCGCTAGCTGAGGAGGAGATAGTTCTTGAATGTATTCCTCCATTAGTGTTAGCTGAGGTGAATGAGGAGATGATCAAGCCTATTTCTCTCTTGGAGTTGGAGGAGGTGGTTTTCCAGATTAAGAAGGGGAAGGCTCTGAGACCTGGTGATTTTCTAATTGAATTCTTTCAAGCTTTTTGGGATATTCTTAAACAAGATTTTCTAGAACTTGTTCATGAATCACAAGATAGTAAATAGATATTACGAGCAATGAATGCTACTTTTCTTGTTCTTATACCCAAGAAAGAGGAAGTTCTTTCTTTTGACCATTTTAGGCCTATCACTCTTTGTAATGTGGTCTATAAGATCATAACTAAACTCTTCGATGAGAGACTGAAGAAGTGTTTAGGCTCCATAATTTCAGAGGAGCAGAGAGGATTTGTAGTAGGTAGGTAGATCCTAGATGGGGCGGTGGTTGCAAGAGAGGCTATTCATTCTATGGAAATCTCAAAGGATAAGAATACATGTTCATCAAGTTAGATACGTCTAAAGTAGGTATGACTAGGTCAAATGGAGGTTTCTTCAGTGGGTCCTCCTTGCTTTTGTCTTTCGTAGGGAGTGGGTGATGATTTGTGTGACCTCCACTTCCTTCTTAGTTATCATAAATGGCAATTCTTCTCCTTTGTTCAAGGCTTCCAGGGGGCTTCGGCAAGGAGATCCATTATCTCCCTATTTGTTCATTCTGATGGCGGAGGGTTTGGGTCAGTTAATTAAATCTTATGTGAGACAAGGGTGGATTCATGGATGGACTTGTTCTAACTCCCTATCCTCTTTCTATCATCTAGAATTTGTGGATGACATGACCTTGCTTGGGAGGACTAATATCAGGGAGGTTGAGAATCTGAGGAGAATTCTAGATATTTATTTGGCAGCTTCAAGATAGAGGATTAATGAGGATAAGTCTTTGATCTTTTTATTTAATACCCCCCATCCTATTCAGTAAAGTATTGTTGAGATTCTTCAATTTCATATTGGAGCTCTCGCTCTCACTTATTTAGGTTTTCCCCTTTCTGTTGGTCCTCTCTCTCGGGGTTACTGGTAGTCAATTATTGATAAACTCCACATGAAGGTTAGTCACTGGACCTTTTGTTGGCTCTCATCTACCGGAAGAGTGACTCTTTTGAAGTCTATGATATAGGTCCTCCCTATCTACAGGTGTCTTCTTTTGGTAGCTCCCTCAAATTTTATTAGAGACGCTAATGCTCTGTCGAGATAATTTCTATGGTCTTGAAATCTAGAGGCCTCTAAATGGTGTTTAGTTAGTTGGGATATTATTTGTAGTTCTAAGCAAAGCGGGGGTCTAGGGCTTTGATAGTCTAGTACAAATTGTTAGGCCATGGCTACCAAGCTTTATTGGAGGTGGTGGGCTAATTCAGAGCAATCATGGGCTAAGATCCTTACAACCAAGTACTTGGGCAGAATAGCAAGCAATGATATTCCTAGGGTTGATCTCGCAGGAAAAGGCTTGGTGATTTAGAGTACCCTCAAGAAGGGGGCCAACTTAATAAAACAAGGATTATTTTGGATCTATAACAAGGGCGCCAATGCTCTCTTTTGGTATGATTCCTGGGATGGGTTTCCCCCTATTATTTATTCCCACCCGCAGCTACATGATTTATGTGATAGGTTCATCGAAGTTGGGTGGATTCAGGTGGCAGACTTCAAGGCGACCCAATCTTTAGGTCAGGTGGAGGTTGCTAGATGGAGGGACCCAAGGGATTGGCCTAGGGGGGTTAAGAGGAAGATAGAGAAGTCTTATCATATATTCTAGCTAAGAGGATGTATTCTTCTTCGGGTGATAGGGATATCCTTGCTTGGGGTCTAGACCTTAAGGGATCTTATTATGTGGCTAGGAGGTACCAAGTTCTTGATCAACAAGGTGGGGGAGATAGAGAGTTTCCCTGGTGGAGGAAAGTTTGGAATAAGTACGCTTGGTCGAAGTGTCACTTTTTTCTTTGGTTGGTTGCTAGGAATAGATGCCTTACGTGAGAAAATTTGTGGAAGTGGGGTTTTCATGGACCTTCTATGTGTGTCCTATGTGAGAAAAGCAAAGAAAATATCCCCCATCTTTTTTTCAGTGCTCTTATTCCAAGGTCATTTGGCATTTTTCGTGGGGAGTGTGGAATAAGGGGTCTGTTAATGATTCTTCCTTAGTGGATTTCTAGAATAGTTTGGGGAGACCTCCTTCCAAGGCCTCTTTTCTTCAAGTAGTGTGGGAGATTGGGCCTTCCTGTATCATCTGGCAGCTTTGGCTGGAACAGAATCGAAGGATTTTTCAAGGTGGCCAGATTTGGGCTCTGTAGTTGTGGAAAAGAATAGTGAGTATGATCTAGGAGACTATTGTGGCCAAGTGTGAGTTGGAGGAGTCTCTAGAGCACGGGGGTCTTCTTGTGGCTCGAGGACTAGGCTTTGGAGATCATATCGCTAGGTCTTCTATTGCAAAGGTTGGGCATAGACCCAAGAGGAAGGTTTCAAGGGAAGGAAAATGGGTTCTCCCCTCTTATGGGGTGTTCAAGATCAATACAGATGGATCCTCTAGAGGGAATCCAGGTCATGCTAGTATTGGGGTGTTGGGAGGGAGAACTATGGATCGATTGTTTTCTTCTTCTCCAAGTACATGGGGCAGGAGATGAATAATATTATGGAGGCTCAAGATATTCTTGTGGTGGTGGAAAAGGCTTGTGCATTGGGATGGAGGAAGATCATTTGTGAAGCTGACTCTAAGATAGTGATCAATTTGTTGAATGAGGGTAGGTTTGAAGGAATTCACTAGCAATTGGCTTCGATGGGTAGGCATATTCTGCACTTGGGCAGAGCCTTTGAGTATGTCTCCTTTGTCCATATCCCTAGGGAATGGAGTAGGGTGGTAGATTGTCTTGCTAAATGGGCTTTAGATCATTAGGGGGGGCTAGGATGTTCATTGCTAGGATCAGTTGTCTTTGGACAGATCTCAAGAATTGCATCATATCGTGGTAGATGATAGGTTGGGCTGATGGGAGCCATTTGGTTCTATTTGGAGTGGTCTCTGGGGGTTTTCCTGGTTGTTTGTTTTCCTAGGTGGTGTGGGCTGGGTTGTTGCTTCACTTTGTGTACTTTTGTCTTTTGGCATTTGATGTCTGCTTTCAATGAATAAATTTTTACCCTTTTAAAAAAGATGAAAATGGATAGAAAAATGAAAAAGAATACCTAAAAAATGCTTGAAAAAATCTTAAATAATGTATGCTTCAGAAATCTTTACATAAAATCACAAATCAAAAAATCCTAGAATTTCCAAGACTACTTTCAGGGAATCCACCCCTCATCAGTTGGAATGGGCCGACCCTTTATAAAAATGGGTTGTAACTTGTGGGAGAGGGGTTTATATAGTAAATATTCCTCTTAATAAAATGGGCCAACCCTTTATAAAAAGGAGCGCTCCAATCTTAAAGAGGGACGACCTCTTAAGAGGAGCTCCCATTTTAATAAAAATTTAAATTATAAAACTTTAAAATTTTAAAATTAAAAATATTAAAAATTAAAAAAAGGAAATGGTCACTAAAAGCCAACAGTCACCTACTTAAAATATTTAAAATATTAAAATTATTTAAAATAATAAAGGGGCAAATCCAACCTTCAGAAAATTGAAACAACCATAATTGAAAAATTAGGAATTAATCAATGATAAGTGACAAAATTTGGAAGGGATGAAGAAATTATTGAAGACCAGAGAGGAATCTACTGCGAAGGAGAAAAGATCCTAATTTCTTAGGATTTCTCCAACAAATTCTCGGAGGCAGGATATGTTGTAGTGCGGGGACTTCTTGGTGAAGTGTAGGGTATAAAATTTTTTAAGTGTTTAAAAAATTTAATATAATCACTGGTTACTTACTGAGATGAAAATGGATAGAAAAAATGAAAAAGAATATCTAAAAAATGTTTGAAAAAAAGCTGGAATAATGTGTGCTCCAGAAATCTTTACATAAAATCACAAATCAAAAAATCTTAGAATTTCCAAGACTAGTTTCGGGGAATCCACCCTTCATTAGTTGGAATGCAAGGATGAAATGATTTGAACATCTAAAAAATTTTAAGTGTTTAAAAAATCTAAAAAAATTTAAGTGCTTAAAAAATTAAATATAATCACTAGCTACTTACTAAGATGAAAATGGATAGAAAAACTGAAAAAGAATATCTAAAAAATGCTTGAAAAAAAGATTGAATAAGATATGCTTGAATAATGTATGTTTCAGAAATCTTTACATAAAATCACAAATCAAAAAATCTTAGAATTTCCAAGACTAGTTTCGGGGAATCCACTCCTGATCAGTTAGAATGCAAGGACAAAATGATTTGAATGTGGGAAAAATGTAAAGGGGGAGAGGGGTTTATATAGTAAATATTCCTCTTAATAAAAGGGGTCGACTCTTTATAAAAAGGAGCACTCCCTCTTAAAGAGGGACCTCTTACTAGGAGCGCCCATTTTTAATAAAAAATTTAAAATATAAAACTTTAAAATTTCAAAATTTTAAATATTTAAAATATTAAAATATAAAACTTTAAAATTTTAAAATATTAAAATAATAAAATAATTAAAATATTAAAAATATTAAAAAAAAGAAATGGTCACTAAAAAGTAACAGCTACCTACTTAAAATATTAATTATTAAAAATAATAAAGAAATTACTGAAGACTAGAGAGGAATATGTTGCGAAGGAGAAAATATCCTAATTTCTTAGGATTTTTCCAACAAATTCTCAACACCATGAAGCATTTGCTAGTATGGGGGAGGAATAGCCAATGCGAAAGCTAAACTATTTTGGGCTTTTCACCCTCGAGCCTCTTTCACAATTGATAAAGCTTATGGTATGTATTGACCTATTTAAATCACCCACTCATCCATGCTCGGATGCATGTGAGATAATTTCCCAATCATCCCTGATGGAATAAGTGAATTTAATCGATCGATCCAAGCGGCACCAGGTAAGATATATTTAATTAGATAATTATTTTTTTATTAGATATTTAAAAAGATTTAAGTGTTTAAAAAAAATTAAGTGTTTAATTTTTTTTAAATAATCACTAGCTGCTTACTAAGATGAAAATGGATAGAAAAATGAAAAAGAATACTTGAAAATGCTTGAAAAAAAGCTTGAATAAGATATGCTTGAATAATGTTTGCTCCAGAAATCTTTACATAAAATCACAAATCAAAAAATCTTGAAATTTCCAAGACTAGTTTCAGTTGAAATGCAAGAACGAAATGATTTGAATGTAAGAAAAATATAAAGGGAGAGAGGGGTTAATATAGTAAATATTCCTCTTAATAAAAGGGGTCAACCCTTTATAAAAAGAAGCGCTCCCTCTTAAAGAGGGATGACCTCTTAAGAGGAGCGCCCATTTTAATAAAAATTTTAAAATATAAAATTTTAAATATTTTAATAATTAAAAATATTAAAAAATAGGAAACAGTTTCCTATTTGAAATATTTAAAATATTAAAATCCTTAAAAATATTAAAAATTATAAAGGGATAAACCCAACCTTCAAAAAATTGAAACAATCAAATTGAAAAATTAGGAATTAATCAACAGTAACTGACAAAATTTGGAAGGGAGGAAGAAATTACCAAAGACTAGAGAGGAATCTGTTGCAAAGGAGAAAAGATCTAATTTCTTAGGATTTCTCCAACAAATTCTCGAAGGTAGGATATGCCTCAAATCTACTCTAGTGTGGTTTATGCATTACCACTGCTTTAAAGTCTTTCAATTAAAAATCATAAATGATGCAAAGTTCAATTTGTAAACAATAACTGAGAAATTAAAGGAACTACTCAAGTTAACTCCCAGCAGGAGTCTTCACATGCAGGACTCTTTCAAAACATTTATGGACCATATTTGTAAATAACGTCTATCGCTGCTAATCAGGGGGACAAGTGTTCAAAAAAGGAATTCTTTCTTTCCGTAAAGACCCTTCTAGAGTAGTTTTTGAAACATGACTTCCGACACCACTATTATTCCTGAGCACTTCCCTTCTTGGAGTCTTTCCTTCCTTCTTTTCCGTAGTTTGTCTTTCTAGCATTGTAGAGTCACTTCCCTTTTTGGAGTCTATCCTTTTGATGCTATAGAGTCACTTCCTTTTCCGGAGTCTCTCCTTCTGATGCCGTAGAATCCTATTTGGAAAAAATAGATCTTTGCATCCATAAAACATTAGCATTTGCATTATTTTTAACTTAGAATAGACAACAAGAATATGTACATCATTTCTAACTTAGGTAAACAATAATTTATCATAAAATCAATCAAATGCTAGCATGACAGGTTCATTAGGTTGAAAAGGGAGGTGATTTAGTTAAATATATGATGAGGTTAATTTTTACCTCATTAGCAGGTAAGCAACATAGTCATCATTTTGATATTCAAGCTCTTTTGAATCAACATAGTGTGATGTTCCATAATATGCTTCTATGACTTCTATCATATAGGAGATTATAACATGACATAGAGTTGGAACTAGGCTCTAATCATGTCACAAACACTCCTTACTACCACTCAAGGAAATATAAAGAGGAGATAACTCTTAAGTAGTTGCTTAAAATGGAACACATTGGTTCTAACCCTTTTGCTTCATCTATGGACCTTATTAAGGAAGAAGATGGCACCATCAAGGATGTGCATTGACTATAGAGCATTGGACCAGAACACATTCAACTACCCAATTCCTATGATTGATGAGCTCACTGATGAGTTGCATGGAGTAGTCTACTCCTCACAAATTGATTTGAGATCAAGATACTATCAGATCTATGTCCATGAGGAAGATGTGTAGAAGATATTTTTCAAATTCCATTTTGAACACTTTGAGTTCTTGTTCATTCTATATGGCTTGACTAATGCACCAACCATTTTCCAATCCATGATGAATCAGGTATCTAATGGTTAGTTGAGATAAATTGTTTTGACAACTTTTATGATATTTTGATGTGTAGAAAAACATGGAGGCACCTAGAATTGATCTTTGGAATTCTAAAGCAACATGCTCTATTTGCGAAAGAATCTACATGTGAAATTGATGTCAAGGATCTTTTACACTTGGGCCATGTCATTAGTGCTCAAGGCATGCAAGAGGATACAATAGAAGTAGCATTTGAAAAGATCAAGAAGGTAATCAAGTCATGTCATGTACATACTATTTTAGATTTGTCACAACCATTTTCTATAGAATGTGATGCTTCAAGAAAGGTAGTTGGATTGGCTACAATACAAAGGAGGAACCCCATAACAATTGAGAGTAGAAAAAGTTAAAAGATTCAAAAAAGGGTTTCTCTATGTATGACAAGAAGATGCTTTTCATCATGCATGATTTGGAAAAGTTTAGAAAACATTTGGTTTGTGGTAGATGTATGGTTGAGATAAATTATAATGGATTGAATTTGTTCTCGGGTCATCATGACTTGGAATATTTGCAGCAAAAATTGGTAAGGAAACTCCAAGCTTATGATTTTGATATAGAATATGTGAAGTGAAAAAATAATGTAGTTGTTGGTGCTTTTCTAGAATGTCCACTCCTTGTTCTATTTTTGTTATTTATGATGATTAGAAGGTTTCTATCATGATAGAATTTTTCAAGAATATATTTGCTACTAAAATCCTAAATAGAGGTGTGGAAGATGATAAATTTTTAGAATCTAAAATGGAGGAGAAAATTTTGAGTGTTAATGGTACATTACTAGCTAGATATCCAAGATCCGACATGACTTGTAAGCAAACAAGAGGGAGATTTTATAGGAAGTATTTTAAGGAGGATATTCTCAAGCATATCAAGGGGTACCCTACTTGCCATCGAAATGAAGTAGAGCACTTCTTTCCTATATATTTATGACAACCATTTCTTATGCCTAAACAAAAATGAGAAAGTGTGACCATGGACTTTATCACAAATCTTCCCACAATAAATGACAAGGATTGCATTTGTGTTGTGGTGGATAGAATTAGTAAGCATGCACACTTCTTTGATATCCTTCATTATTCAAAGCATATCATGTGGCAAATTTTTTTTTTAGAGGGTTGTTTAGGCTACATGGGTTGCCTAAAAATATTGACAACAATAGAGACAACAGATCTCTCAGTTCCTTTTGGTAGGAACTATTTCATTTGATAGGTGTAGAACTTACTCCTAGCACAAGCTATCAACCACAAACAATGTGGTAAAAAGAATTAGAGAATAAGTGGGTTGAAGGATACTCGAAGAACAATGTTCTAGATCCAAAATTAGCACGGGTTAAGTGGTTACACTTGGGAGAATATTTCTATAAGACCACCCATCATATATCCCTTGGTATATTTCTATTCATGGTACTATATTTTATGATGCACTAACTTGCATTGATTTAATGTTCATAGACAATAGAGTGCTACTCATATGGGTATCAGATGTAATAATTAATACAAGGGTGAAGAAGATGAGAAATAGAGATATCACAGAGTGTTTGCATTGTTGGAGGAACCCACCTACAAAGGATGCCATTTGGGAAAAATCAGGTATCTTAGAATATTTGAATTTGTATTGCTCTAGGGAAAATAATTTTGAGAAGGGTGGACTTGTAATTTCCTATTTTAATTCATTTATTTTTGTGGACAAATTTTCCATTCCTATAATTCTCATGGGCTAAAGAGAAATTGCTAGGGAAATAATTCAATTACAATTAATTATTTGGACTAAATTAATTATTATTTCTCATTTTTTTATAAAAGAGGCCAAGTAATTAATAACATATTATTATTTTTGAGTATTTTCCTAATGAGAGACACGAGAATTCATGGAGATGGAATAATATAACTCCTAAGACATTTGGCATCTTCTTTTATGAAATTCTATGACATGTTTATGACAGTTTTTATGCCAACCCGTTTTTAGGGAGTTATAAGTTGAATTTTATGACAAAGTTAGAGCTATTTTTGTGGGAGGAATATTTTATGATAAGGAAATTATTGAGGAGTTATAAAATTGCTTATTTGAGAAGCATCCTCATAATTATTTATGACAATTGTAAGTGGGTGTAAGAAGAGTATTTTTTTAGCTAAATGTTGGAGTAAATATGTTTTTACCATTTACGTTTGCTTAAGTTTACTTAGGCATCCAACATAATGCATTATTAGTGCATTTAATTATTTAGATAATTTTTGTGGGAACTTATATTTTTACTGACTTTTTCTTTGCCTTTATAAGCAAGGCCAATGTACATTATTTGCATCTCATATTTCAATATATTTTTCATCATTCTGGTGAAATAGCCTCGTGCTTCTCTCATATTGTGAAGGTGTTTATCTGCAAGTTGTGCTCCTAGGAGGTGGTTGACACCAACATGATATCAAAGTGGTCTTTTTGCACCTCCTTCCGACTCTGAGAATTTTCATCAGTGAATTGGTGAGATCGAGATTTTTTTCTTTTCCTGCATTTTATGGTGGAACGATATTTTTGGCATTTGAATTTTTTACAAATTTCTATTTCACCTTTTCGATATATGTTTCTGGTTCAAATTTGTGCAAATGTATTCTAAAATGTGGGGAAAGGAGATTTGATGTGGTGTTTTGGAAGGCGAAGGATGCCTGTTAAGCTGCCACCATATACCATCCAACACACTCATTCAACGTTCTCAGAGTTTGATAGTCGTTTAGAGGCTTAGGTTGAAGATACTTCCAACTTTTCTTGTTGTCTCAGGCTGCATTCAATACCGCGATCAGCCCTACGCCTGAATTGCTCTCCTCTGCATTGAAAATCATTGCCTCTGTAATCTAAAACCTTCAGTGGTGGACGTTGTATGGAAATAGCAAAGTTTCAAGTTTTTTTTGGCCTATATATATTACATCAGACTTTATATATTTTAAAAGTTTGCAACAAAATATTGGAATTTAGGGTTTCATCATCATTGTGCGCAGTTGAGACACATCTTTCAAGGCCTTGTCATTATTCAAACAGACCGATTTACATTTTTCCTTGGCAGCAACGTTGAGTCTAGAGGCCGAAGGTGCGGGAGGAACCAAAGAGCAGAACATAGGCGTGTGCATACACAGGTGTGGGCATATTTTGACTTCAGACTTTAGCATTTCTAAAGTTGCAGCAATTTATATATTGATCAGACTTTATGCATTTCTAAAGTCTTGCAATAAATATTTATTTAGGGATTGCACAACGTGAGGCAATGGAGATGGGCCCGTACAGTTTTCTTTGGGCGTTGGTAGGGACTTTAGTCCCACATTGACAATGTAACACAATTTTTATCTATTAATATAGCCCGGCAGCACCTATCAAAGTGGGAGCAAAGGCTCACGTTACCCGTGGATGGACCTTGCCTACGTTCACACTCTACACTTAGGTTTGTGTAAGTGTGCATTGCAAGTGGTGCTTTGTGATTGTGACTTAGTGATTTGGCATTGAGACTTAGTGACTTGGAGATTACATAGCATGGGAACCCGCCACTATTTTGATTATCGAGATCCACTGGGCCCAAATTTTAGCCTCCACTCAAGGATGTGGTCACATGGGAGACCATAATTGAGCCCTCAGGTGCTTTGAAAGTGCCTTTATAGGCTTTTTTTCATTTTTTGCATAACTTTTGAAAACGGAGGTCAATTTTTGCAAACCAGATATCAACGAAAAGGTATTTTCGTCACCTTTGCAGTGGTTGAGGTATTTCTCACATATTTGTTTGTTTGATGGTGCTTTTACTCTATTGAAGTTTGATATTGGTTTTACTCAATTCTTGTGAACAAAGGGGTTGGTTGTTTATACTGTGAAGAATATTTGTTGCATTCTCTTGTTTCATCATGGATTTGCCTAAAGTAGAACTTTTAACTACAACAAATTATCTTAAGTGGAAATCTGCTATGGAGATTTTGTTGTTGAAGTTGAAGTTGCAAAGGATTACTTTTGACCAAGATCCTGAACCCACAAGTGCTATAGAAAATGTGTTAGGAATTGCATGCAGAAGATATCAATTAAATGCAAATAAAGATTAAACAGAGGAATGAAAAATACACAGAAATAATAATAGTGAGAGATAATTTTTAACATGGTTCACCCAAACTTGGGCTACATCCACCAATAAAGAGTCCAATATTATTATCCAACAAATCAAACCGATTACAACCAGCAATCCTTGCAACTCAATACTGATGCAAATGCTACAACACAATATCAGCGGAAACCCTAACCCTTAGCCATTTTTTATCAAGACTTATGTCGGTTACAAAATAGGGGTTTTTTTATGTCAGCTAATAGAAAAATAACTGTCAACGCCTTTATAAAATAATAAACGTCATTTGAGGTTTCAGGGGTGCTGCCCCCGAGCCCCTGCGAGGGCGCTGCCCCTCGACCCCAACATGTATCACAACAGGGAGTGCACCAGGGGTGCTACCCCTAGACCCCACAAGGGGCGCTACCCCCAAACCCCCGTTAAATAATTTGGGGGGAAACCACGCCGATAAGAGTGGGGAAAATTTAACCTTCGAATCTGAGTAGGCTCCATATAACAACAATCTCCCGCTTGAAGACTGATCAGACTCAACAACATATAAAAATGTTGGGATAAGTTGCCATTAACTTGCAATCCCAGTAGTCTAGAAACAACAATATGTGATTAAAAAAACTACTAAAAACTGCTTATAAATGACTAAACTTGGTCACATGACCATTAGTAGTTTATTGCCAGTCATTTATAATGTGACCAAATTTATGACTAAACCAATTTTAGTCATTTATTTGGTCATTTTGATTGATCGAGTTGGTAGTATGTTTAGTCATTAATTTAGTCATATTATTAATTAAGCTTGGTCACATGACCATTAGTAGTTTATTGTTAGTCATTTATTTGGTTGTTTTGATTGATCAATTTGGTAGTATATTTTTAGTCATTGATTTAGTCATATTTATTCACTTATTTCTGTTAATTGGTAGTATATTTCTTCATCAATTTCTGTCAACTGGTAGTCTATTGAGTCATATTTATTCACTGATTTCTGTTAGTTGGTAGTATATTTAGTCAATTGGTAGTTCATTTAATTGTTTTTCTTCACTGATTTCTTCCTAAAAGTGTTGGAAATGAGACAATGCTTTTGAGGTTTAAACATAAAACACAGAAAAACATAATCAATCATTCATTTGCACATAATGAAATAGTTATTAAGAAGGCAAAATATTGAAATTTTATTGAGAAAAGGTGTTCTTACAGTAGATACAAGATAGAAATATGTGTCTTTGCTTTGAAAAATGTGTTACAAAGTGTGTTTCTCAGTGCTATGATCGAGAAAACTGAGTTACAATGCTCTATTTTTTTCTTATACAGCTCCAAAACATGAAAGAACTACTTGAAAAATGAAGCCTAAGGGTCCTATGAAAGACTCCTCTGTAGACTTCACACCATGAATACTCAGTATGGACTGAGAACTATGTTCTGCATATACCTTGACTGATAAGCTTTACTGAACATGACAGTGGACAAATCCAAACTGATCACAAACATTTATCAATGGACGAGCATCTAGAAGTCTTGCTTCCATAAGAAAGTTCTTTGTCTTTTTAGCATCATAGAAGTTTGACTCTCTGGTTACACGTTCCACCTCCTTGATTTGTCCAGTTTTTGTTGCTGCTTCAATGTATTTGAAGTGAATGTCAGGATCCTCACTGCCAATGACATTAAAAATGTAGTTTACCATATAATTACAAAGTTCCCAAGCTACTACAAAATTACCTCCTCAAATAGGTCAATGAATATCAGTGACAAAAAAGATACAAGTGACGATCCAAAGTCAAATCACCTAGAGCTCAAATATGCTTATAACATACAAGTAATCGGTGCTTACTATTCCAAGATTACAAGGGTATAACATGTGGAATGGATAACAATACCTCCATTAGAGCAGTTGGAGTTGTCTATTCTTATATCGAGTAAAGAGTCAAACAACTATCAAACAACTTGGCAAATAAAAGCAGCAAGGTATTTCCAGATTCAAGACTTTTACTTAATGCTATGGAATAGAAGAAAAAAGAATCATTTATCTGCCATCATAGTGAAAAGTTAGCAATTGCATTTGGTTTATTAAACATGGCAATAAAGAAGACATTATTTTCAATAAACTTTCAATCAAAATATAAAGTTACCATTATTTTATAGTCCATGTTGAACTTGACAACAATGCCATTTATTATGCTAATTGAAAGAATTCAACAAGAATACAACTACAACAAATGACAAAATTCCTCTATCCTTCATGCTTTGATGGATGTCCATACCCTATTCCAAAGCTCCCATTTTGGCACAGGCAGGGAGTATGTTGGCAAAGGTTGTCGAATTTGGCTTTACACCTGCTAATTGCATTTGCTTGAAAGCTTCTAAATCCTTTTCAACAAATCCATTTTGTGCATATCTCACAACCATTGCATTCCATAAGATGACATCTCATGCCTTGTCAATGCTTCCACATTTTGCATACATGTCTTCTAGGGAAGCTGTGCAGAAGACCACTGCAACATCGCAAGGTGGTTGTTGGGCTTTCTCAGTGATGCGGGGAACTCCCTGCATCACCGCGAGGGCCCAAAAACCACCTTGTGGTGTTGCGGTGGTTGTTGTTACTTCTATAATAGCAACTTCTATTTCATGTAGGACCCTTTGGCCCATGTAAAACAATCTCCTCCTCTGACTAGCCCATCTCCTTCATTGGATTGTTCTTTCTTTCTTGTCTTGGAAGGCAATGATTCGTTAGGTCCTGAAGGAGCGAGTAGAAGAGGATGTTTGGATGGAAGTAATGAGTTGACATCCCTAACTAGACATAATTAAGGAAGGTGCCCGGGTCATTGCAACACCGCAAGGTGGTTGTTGGGCCTTCGCAGTGATGCAGGGAGTTTCCCTGCATCACCGTGAAGGCCCAACAAGCACCTTGCGGTGTTGCGTGTTGTTGACTTATAGTTTGAGAAACTTCAGTAGCACTATTTGCTTGATTTTGGCCATCTGGAGTAGTTCCTTGCTGACAACGAGTTGGCAAAACATGTTGATAAATGCATCATGCTCCCAAAAGAATAATTTATATATAGTATAAAATTTAGAATAAAGGCAACATGGTTAAACCAACTGGTGTTACTCACCACCATCGCAGTCAGCCCGGCACCAGTACCAACATTAGCAGGAGATAGATTGCCAATCCCAATAGAATTAAGCACTGTAGAAAGAATCTTCAAACAAAATTTTTAATTGTCTTAGCAAGGCTACTATTCAGAAAATGTGGTGTTCTAACAAAATTCAAATGCAAGGCAAGTATGTCATAATAGTAAAATCCAAAATGTAAATGCATACCCTATTAATATATGGAAAACCACCTTCACCTTGGACTTGAAAATTGAAAGTCCCAAACACTACATTGTGAGCAACTTGCCCATTCCTGTTACGGCCTGTACTTGCTGTAGGATCAGTACCTATAAAAGGTTTTGAATGTTCAGTGTCTAATGTCGCAGTTGCTGCCTAACAATTACCAATCAATTGCAGATAGCAATTACATATAATTGTGAAGAAAACTATCAATGTCACTTCTGCAATCAAGTAACTATAACAATTCCACCACATTGGCTTCTTTATACTACAGGTGATAGCAAGCATATTCATATACAAGAAGAAAGGTCACACTGTGAACATTAGCAAACAAAATTAAAACAAAGTCTATTTGAAATAGCAGATATTTTAAATATAATTTCCCTCTGTATATAATTCTTCTATCTCACTTTTTATTTTGCACAAAAGTTCAAAACCCATATTTTCTTAAAATACTTTCATAGTTGCTCAGTGTGTTTTATGCAAACAATAAAACACAATGTGGTAGTTGCTCAGTGTCATTACATATTGTTTGCATAAACTAGGTTTGCATAGGCTCTTTAGGATTTGACAAAGCTCTTTAGGGTTTCATATAAGGTATTTACCATTGAGAATTTCCTAGGGTTTATGGAAGTGCTACAAACTGTTATGTAGACCCTTTAATGGTTTTCACTTTTCATAAGGTTTCTAGGGTTTCTACAAACCCTTCACAAGGTTATCCAGACTCTACATAGAATATACAGACCTTTCAAAGTTTGACAAACCTTGCAAATACTTATACACACCTTAGGAATACATGATAGGGTTTAAAAATGCTTCATTGACCCTTAGAATATTTCACAAACCTTTAGGATGCTTCTCAGAGTTTCTAAATGGTTTGACAGGGTTTAAAAGAGTCTGTAGACGTATATAAGTTTGACAAGACTTTCTAGGGCTATACAAACTTCTTTATACTCTTCCCTTGATTTATAAATCTTTGTACACACTCTACACCCTAGGATAGACTTACTCAATGATTTCATGGGCCTGTAGAAGGTTTGACAGAGACTCTAATGATTGGACATACTCCTTAGGATTGTCATAGAGCTCTTAGGATTCAATAGACCTTTCTCATGGTTTGATCTAGTCTTCTAGGGTCAATAAAGAACTTGAAATGATTGTGCAAGCTTTTAACCTCTTTGATAGACCTTCTTAGGGCTATACAGACCCCTAAAATGACTATGCAGGCTTTAAAGTTCTTGTGCAAACCTACTAAATTTGATAGAGCTTATAAATTACTATATAGGCCTAAATGTGCCTCTTGATGGCTCTGTATACCTTAAGTTAGACAGAGCCAATCCCCTTGCCCCCATTTTTGCTCTTCTACTTGGAAAACCAGTGGACCATCTGTCTCCATCCTTAGTAAGTTTTACTATACAGGTTCTAGGGCTCATTAGATCATCTCCAGTAATGTTGGTGTCTCTTTTAACAAGGTCCTCGCTCCTATGGTAGACATGATTCTTTAGCACTTAGTAGTCAATACAAGATTAAAGGATGTTAGGTTCACAAGTGCTGCTTACACTTTAGTTCTAGCATGATGTAATAGTTTTGAATGCCATTCAATAGTGCAAAGTAGATTAAACCTTGTTGGAAGGTTCTCCAAATGAGTACCAAATGATTTGTCTATTTTTGCAGTAAAGGCATTCGTGGATTTATCAAAAACTATTTATTTTGATTCGGAGCAAAATCTAATTAAAGTTTCTGCCAGCTACCAAATCTCATATCAAGATAAGGGTTTAGATTTGACAAAAAAAAGTTATGATAAGAGATTAATCCTAGAATTAATGCCCATAACATTGCCCTTGTTAAAAGAAGCAGTTAAAAATATTTGTAGTAACTATAAAGATGATGGCTTGGATGAATCCCTGCCCAGTGCATCAAAATCTTCTGCAATTATAGCATCACATCAAATGTGTTGGTGCTAGAAGCAAGTTAAACATCCATATCTTGGACCATCATGTGTGTTGGTTATTCCCTATGCATTAACGACCTTAGATCATTGGTCTCCTAAAGTGAAGCTACCAACAATAACTGCCTTTGTACATTTAGTAAAGAATCTAAATTCAACTAAGCTTGGATGGCACAATGATGCAATTCTTGGTGCATCTTGTCAGAACATACCTGGCAGTGAATGATTTTGGAAATCTATAATGGAAATGGCTGTGACACTTGTAATTTACATTGAGGGAAAGAATCCTCATGCATACTGGTATAAAGAACTCTTGGGTGCAATGCTTGGGGAGATGGAGTGACATAGTGAAGATAAGGAATGCCACATTATATGGCTTCAGTATATTGAACCACTTTTCGAGGCCATGGGACTTGTTATTCTAGCTTTTTTCAAGTGCTTATTTCCTCTTCTTTTTCTTTTGTTGCATGCAAAATATGATGCCACAGTGATACTGGTTCTCAAAAGGGTCCTTACCATTACTAAGTTAACATGGATTCGAAAGACACCATATGTAGAAAGGCTGGTAGAGGAATTGGTACTCACACACAAGGCATCATGGACATGAAAATTTGGTTCTGATATCCATGACATAGTTGTTCAAATCTTCAGACTACTTAAATTGTGTAAAGGTTTGCAATTTGAAGAGGCTTGGAGAAAGTGCAATGATTCAACTTTTAACTCGTAACTAATTTTCCAGAATATGAGCGCACACTTCTGACAAATAGGTTGTTGTAATTAAGGGGTTTTATATTATTGGAAGTTTCAGATCTGTTAGTGTATAACAGATGGAATTCAAGTGGTATAACTTGTAGGAGCCTCTGGACCTTATGAAGATAATGCCAATATGCAACACACACCTTTTTCTAGAATCATGGGTTTAATTATATATAGACACCTATTATCACAACTAGTGATTGTGAGGGTGTTGGGGAAATGTTTCAAGAGACAACTTGAATTCTTAGTTGGTAGAAAAAGTGGGAGCTCAAATACAGATCTTCTAGGTGATGCTTTGGGAATCGCATAACATCATGATGTAGTTTCTGGCAAGGTAAAACCCAAACCAACCACTTAGAAAGATTGCCTAGGCCCAGTACACATAAATGACAAAATGACATCCATTATCAAGACACATGGTAACATAAAACCATGCACTAAATGTCTAGAAAAGCAACGATTTTCTAAAACATGGGAATAAGAAGCAACAGAAAATTTCCAAAGATTACATTATCTTCATTTTTGCAATTCCCACTAAATTCAAAGTATTGGCCCTGGAAAGGTATTTGGAATTAAGTGAATACTCCTCTGCAACTAACAATGGAGGCCCCCCAAGATCACCTAGCCCAAGCAATTTTGCACAACTCCAACTAGCTTGTGTTTGTACAACCTTCTCCCACTACTTTTTACGTCTTTGATTACGATCTTTGGTCAGAGACATAAAGGATGGATCAAGCAATGAATCAACATAAGAACTTTTCCCACAAAAGCATAAATCCCTCCTTTAGTAAATTTACATAAACAATGTTATGATTCCTGAAATTTACATAAAAAATATGCATATTTTGTCTTGTTTTGAAATTTTTGTCCAAGCTAAGCTGGTACATGAACAAAGGCATTGACATCAATTTTTTCTAAAATTTTAATATTGAAATTAGTTTACAAATATAGCTCAGAATGAGCACTGGATCACAAAGTTCACAAATAGAAATAAACCATCAAAAGCCTGATATAGGAGCATAAATAAAAGACAATTAGAAATAGCTCCTCATCAACATTCATTGACAAAAACACCAGACAATATATAAAATAAACATACCACTTCTAAACCATTAATGACTAAGAGAAGTATCCAGAATAAAAAATAAACAACATTGCCAATGCCTGATTGCAGTATACTAAAGGAGAACAAGTCAAAATATAGTCTCTGACAGATAAAAAAACATAGAAGACCAAATAACTAATATCATTATTCACCCTTTGAACCTTTCTTTTTGTCCAGCCTATAAACTAAATGTTCAACATTCTTCTTTAGAGTGTTAAACCTGAAATCAACACAATCCTTAAACCATTCTTTTGGATATGCACTATTTGGAATAGCTGGGTAAGGGGTAGAAAAATCATCATCTTTCACCAACAGGATCAACAAAGGGAACTGATGCTTCAACTACAATCTTTTTACCTTTGTCCTTACCAGAAAAAGGAAAATGAGGAAACTCTTTAACACCAGCAGCAGATGAAGGAACTGCTACAACAACCTCAACAGGGGAACATAATGAAACTCCATCTCCTCAATATAGGAAGATCCAACTGTAGGGGTAGAAACAACATTTGTTGCCACAACCCTAGCTAGAGAAACAACAAGAGTAGAAACAACATCAATAGCCCTAGGATTACACTTTTTTGGATCAATTGAAAACTGCCAAGAAGCACCCCCAATAACTTTTATCACTTAAAGGAGCCTGAATCCTTTAAGTATTTGAATCCTCATTCCCTAGGGCAAAAGGGACAAACATCTTCACTATCAATCACCACAATGTTACCTTGATGAATCAAATCAACATTACCAGAAAAGAAATTATTTGAACTGACACCCCACTGAGGATCAAGATTATCAAGAGCTTGAGTATTGCCTTCAACAAATTTATTACTTAATTCTTTTAATGAACCTGTAAAACAATATTATTGACCACCAAAGACGTTGTGAGTTTCTTTGAAAAGTCACTGAGCACATACATGCTTTTTATCTTGAAAAACCTCATTATTTTTTGCTATCCACAAAAACCAAAGAGTTTCCAAAGACATAATGTACCATAGATTAGCAAGAGACTTATCACATTTAGAAGAACAAACTTTTGTTCCAAAAAGGATATCATACCAGACAATACTTTTCTTACCACAATATTTTCTCAAGAAGGAAGAAAATAATTCCACATCAACCTAGCAAATGGGCAATCAAAAAACAAATGATTAGAAGACTCAACACCTACACAAACTAAACAAGATTTGGACTCAAGATTCCTTATAATATTTATCCTAAATTACAATTTTGGTTTCATTTTCATGTATGCAAGATAACAGATTAATTATTTGAAACAAATCAAACTGCCAATTTGATGAAAAACACCAAGGACATATTGGAGGTTTTGCCAGGTAAATTGATTGCTGGTGCAAAAGAGAGTGTTCAAGTAAGGAGACATGTACCAGAGTATTGTACAAGAAAAGAAGAGCATTGCAAACTGACAGACACAGAGTTTGCAATTTCTGGGCCTAGGTAATCTTTCTAAGGGAGCTCAAATACAGATCTTCTAAGAAACCTTGCTTAGCCTTACACTCTACATTAAAAAAGAGTTCTTCACATTTGAGAGACCATCCATGTAGAGTAGAGGTATCCATATATTAATTAAGATTCTTTTGTTTGTTAATGACACCATGCTTCTCTTTATGGTGGTTTGAGAACATAATGCCTAGCTACATTTTGTAACTGAAAAATACTTGAAGACAAGCCATATGCTATACAAACATGTTCTAGGAAAACCGACATATACTTCCCAAGCCTAAAACAGTATCATTGCCTCGAATGATACATAACTATTTTTTCACAAGTGCTAGCACAAGCCATCTGCCCATAGGGTCAATCAAAATTGTCTGAATAGAGTTTATCTTCAAGCCAATACATCTAAAAATTACCTACATCTTTTGAAATATTTCCTTGGTATTTGGTGTAAAGAAGCATACAACACATGGCAGGGGAAAAACATTTATTATTCACCAAAATTGTCCAAATAGAGTTTATCTCCAAGCCAATACATCTAAAAATTACCTGCATCTTTTGAAATATTTCCTTGGTATTCAATTTAAAGAAGCATACAACACATGGCAGGGGAAAATCATTTATGATTCACCAAAATTGTTTTAAAAACTATAATATTTACATATATTGGTAGAGAGTGGAGGGAAGAAGAGAGTGAGAGAGAAGAAGATGTATTGGCAGTAGATGTATTGTTGGGTGCCAAGCCATCCACACTAACCACGATCTTTGCTTGTGAGACCAACATCACGCCAACTTGTTGCACCGTTCCAATTGCAATAAGATCTACACTCACCCACAGCTAAGGAGATGTAATCGTGACTTACATCAAACTGCTATCAAGAAAAGAGTGGTCGACATACAACCATTTTCGAAGCAAATCCTCCCATCATCTAATCGCCAATCTAGCATCTACTCTTAGATCTGTGATGGCGTGAAGGGATTGGAACAGAGTTTTTGCTAATGCTTATGGTAATTGAATCGTGGGTGGAAGAAGGTTCAATGTCTTCTGTAGCCTTTCTGAGAATATCACTGCACCCAGATTTGCCTATCTAAATCAGCGATCGGCTCATCCAATGATTAGCAACATCTAGCAAGGAGGTGAGGTACAAAGGTTTGGACCTAGGGCTATTATTGAATAAGGAAGTTTAGGATCTTATCCATATCAGTTCGCAGCCGCCCAACTGAGTTTGTGTATGTGTAGGTGGTACATCACAAACATTTCCAGGTCTGCAGTAACTCTGCATTGTATTCATAAATATTGTAATCAAATCCAGTTTGTTTGATGAAATTAATTATCTGCAAATCATTATATTCTAGTTCGGTACTGTGTAATCTTATAAACTGAGATTATTATTATTTAAAATGCAACACAATGAAGAAGAGCCCAAGGCTCAACCACATCAACAACAATCAATCATTCATCTTCAACACATCAAATGATTACATTCTATGGCTTTATAAAGCCATCCAACTTACTAACTACCCAAACCACTAACTACCAACTACCACATAACTAATAACTAACTAAAAACTAACATCTAATAAATTAACATTAACATGTTAATTTATTATTTATTACATTATTCTATGTCATGCACTAATAATTCCTAACACCCCCCTTTAGTGCTGACATAGGGACTATATTTTGATGCTGCAGTATCGACAATTAACATGTCTCATATTTTTCCCTTTTAATGGAAAAATTTATTTGGATGTCGGTTTCTACCGATAATGCATCCAATTACAATGTGCAAATACAAAATCTATTACATCCTTATGGCTCCAAAACCCTTATTTCTCCATTTACATAATGCTGAAAAATTATTACAATTTTACCTCTAACTTATGCATCGAACTGCTCACGAAATATTAATTGCATTCTCAAACGATTTCTGGGTTTTATTCTCCTCTTTGACAGCTTTCCAAAACATTTTAAATTTCTAAATTTTGTTACAAAATAAAAAAAAATATATCGCGGTTTTATTGAGACTGATATAAAACAAATTTTTGCAACACCAAAGATTTCTCCAACTTTGAATGTATAAATTTTTAAATTTTTCTGATCTTGACTATGAGAATGAACAAAATGGAGGAAAATACTATGAAAAGAATGTACACAATGGAAGAGAAATGAAATGCACATGAATGGAGAATGTCAATAGGTTTGCTGCGAGGTTCGTGGTATCTGCTAGAACTGTTGACAAATGTGCAAGAAGAGTGGATGCTACAAACTCCAGATTTCGCGTGAGGTCTGTGGTATCCGCTAGTCCTTTGTTTGCATCATTTTGGAGGAAATACAAGTGAATGGAAGGCAAACAAAGAGGTCTCACATGACACCTACTCTGATACCATATTGAAAATGCAACATAATGAAGAAGAGCCCAAGGCTCAACCACATCAACAACAATCAATCATTCAACTTCAACACTTCAAATGATTACATTCTATGACTTTATAATCCATCCAAATTACTAACTACCCAAACCACTAACTACCAACTACCACATAACTAATAACTAACTAAAAATTAACATCTAATAAATTAACATTAACATGTTAATTTATTATTTATTACATTATTCTATGTCATGCACTAATAATTCCTAACAGTTATACTCCAAATTGATTACTGCTCAAGTATTGTAGTTGTGTATATTTTGGATTATCAAATAGAATACATATACATCTATATAAGGGATATTACATTCTACCTATTCCTATTATTGTATGAGTCTCAACACTATTGTTCTTTTCATGGAAAAGATTTGTCATTTGCAATACATTGGGAGGCTTAGTGCTCACTGTTTCATAAATCACTTGATAGGTTTATCCTTGCTATAACTACATTTTTTTTTCCTTTGGTTACTTATCCCCTTGGTATTAGGAATGCTACTAATTATTTACAACAATCCCTTATAAAATGATTTCCTCTGCAATAAGAGCATTACAAAGGGATATTAACCTTAACATTTTGATCCCTTTGTCTGGGAGAAAACTTTTCTAAGGGGGTGAAGAGGAACTTTGTGCAAATGAATTTTCTCTATTATTTTGCAACTTTCAGAAGACTATAATGTGTATGAGTTGATTCAATTCCATTTATTTCAAAATTAGAACATTTTTTACTCATTTTAAATGGGTCCATGCCTCAATATATCCAAAACAGACCTCACTATTTAACAAATAAATAGCATGCCAAATGGAAATATATAGAACAAAAAAGTGCTCTTCTGAAGATAGATTAAGTTTGATATGTAATGCCAATCATCTAACAAATGCTTAATTAAAAATTTTTAAAAAGAAAGATAATAATCAATCAAACTCCTGAAGTTCCCTCACCTGAGCAGATGATATGGCAAACAACAAAGAATCTCCATGTCTCCAGTGGCTTCCCCAAAAATGAAATCTATTTTTGGACTTGGCAAAGTTGTAAGCACACTATATGACATATTCATAACAAAAACTCTTTAAAAAAATAGTAAAACAAGTTGAACAAAATTTGAGATGAGAAACATGGGCAACAATAGAAAGCATGAAACATGCAAAATCACTACTTAGTACTTAAAGGATATTTGACTACCTGTGCAAGTCTAGCTAGAAGATACAAAGCCAAGGTACGCCTCCTGCTAGGATCATCTAAAGCTAACATTGATAATCCCGTAACAGATCCTGCCAAAAATCTATTCCACATTATGCTTGGTTAGTGATGATACAAAAGCATTAATAAATTGCATAAATGACATCAAAATTTGCAATTTAGTTCCTAGAGTGGAAGTCTAGCCTTTAAAATTAAACAATATCAGGTAAATCCAGAGCATGATACCAAACATAGAATCCTCTATAACATTCACATGATAGCTCAAAAGAGATAAAAATTGTGACCTAAAGAAGCTATATTTCTTCCCAGCTAAAGTCATTATGCCCACTGTGTTCTCAGGATTTGACTTCACAAATAAATCAACATATGCCGAATCTAACTTTTATTTCCCTAAATCAATTTATAACAGAGGCCAAATGATGAACCAAAAATATAAACAGATGGGGTAATAAAAATGATCAAACCTAGGTTTTTGCCCCACATATAAGATTGACTGTATCTGCCTACGCCTGAAATCTAGAGGGGTTGTAATACCCATTTCTCATGCACTCCGAATTATCTATGCATATCATAGTAGCCTAATAGAACACACATGATATATATTAATTAATAGATTTGAATTAAACTACCTAGGGCAAGGATTGAATGGTTTAATATCAAATTGAAATGGTGAGAATGATGTATACCTCAAGAACCATGGTGCATAATGAATTCAATTAGCAATGGAGATTCTTCCAGTCCCATGGCCAATGATCCAACATCTATTGATTCCATCCTAGCCTCGTCCTGACCCAACCCACATATGACTCGTCGAGCGTCTGATCTGACGGGGTAGGGAGGAAGAGGCCAAATATTCATGAGTCTAAATCCCAATGGCCATCTATTCTTTGAGCCAATCCAATCCATAAATACCTTCCTTCCGTCGTTGATCTCCCGCACCTTTCTCTGTTGAAAAAATCCAAATGGCCATCTTTTTTTAGCTTTTGATCTACACTTTCTCGCCTCCACAAACTAAACCTATTTTTAAGTAATTAGTCATTTTTATTTGTGTGACTAATTATTTAGTTGTGTTTTTTACCCGATGATCAAATTAGTCATTTATTTAGTCATTTATAGATGTGTTGCAAAAATTAGTAGAATGATTAAAAGTTTCAGCCATGTGACTAAAAGTTTTAGTCATGTGGTCATTTATTTTCCAAAATTCTATTAGTGTTCTAACCAATTTATGTGTCTCCAAAGTTCTTGGAATGTGTTCCCCAACACATAAGGACTTTGAGATTAATTATTTATTAATTATATCACTTTGACTTTTGCAATCAATTCTTAATTGATAAGTTCAAACTTGGGCATCCATTTTTAGAGTGGGGCCATGAAGACTTTGTTGACTTCTCCTAAGTCTATTTTGAGAGTTTGATAACTCCTAGTGAGTGGGAGTTAAACTTGGGTGTCCCCTTTTGATGGGGACTTATATTTAGACTTGGAGTTGTGTTTTTTTATGTACATGAGTGGATAATATTAAGACACCTTGCATGTATATAATGTTGGAGTTAACTAAAGTGTTAGAGATGCATGAATTGGATATTACTTGCATGAGTTTATAAAAGCTTGCATGGACTTGCATATTTTTGCATGTCACTTGCATGTTGTTGCATGTTACTTGCATGTACTTGCATGTTGTTGCATGTGTTTGCATGTCGTTACATGTCACTTGCATGTGCTTGCATGTTGTTGTATGTCACTCCTATGGACTTGTATGACCTTGCATGTTGTTGCATGTCACTCCTATGGACTTGTATAACCTTACATGTTGTTGCATGTCAATTATATGACCTTGAATGTTGTTGCATGTTAGTTTTGTGAGATTGCTTGCAAAACACTCCAACTCCAGAAACTTGTAGGATGGTACATCTCAGTGTTTCAGGTAATGGGTATCAGTTGCATGTTGTTACAAATGCTTACATGTCAGCTTTAAAATATTACTTGCAGAACACTCCAAATCCAAAAAGTTGCAGGATGGTACTTTTCAGTGTTTCAAGAAATAGGTATCAGTTGCATGTTGAATCCGGTGTTTGCATGTCACTTGCATGTACAGAACAAGGTAATTCAGAATAACTTCGGGGACATCAATCTTGCATGTTGTTTGCATAAGATTGGTGTGTGTTGATCACTTCAGTGAATAGAAAGAGATTGGGCAAACTTGGACACCCAATTTGAGGACTTTCTGTTGTTACTTTTATTTGGAAATATGTTTGATGTTGGCAAAGCTAATTTTAGCATACTTGGGTGCACACGTCATGAAGAGGCAGTAAACTAAAAGCTTGGACATTGTTTGAGTTCAGTCTTCTCAATTTAGAGTGCTTGGTTTTTGCACATTGGAAGCTATGTTATCAACTACAATTTATTGTATTTTGAGTTTCAAGCTTTTGAATTAAGAATCTCTTGAATTATGAAGCTTCATATTAATTAATTAAGAGCCCCATACATTTTTCAGAGAGTTGAATTGTGAAAAAGACTTAGAAGAAAAAAGCAAGAAGTTTTTAAGAAAAAAACAAGAAGCTTTTTTTTGTTAATGCTTTTTACAAGTTTGAAGATTGAAGAAGCTTTTGAAGTGCATCAAGGAATCAAAGGATTTTAGTATTGAAAGTAATCTTTCACAAGAGATTTAATACAAGCTTAAACACTTTGGTCTGGAGTTTTTCCCTCAGGGGTTTCTCCACGTAAATACTGTGTCTTCTTTTATCATGCTTTCTTCTTCTACTACACTGATTAAATTGGATAAATACTAGAACATCTAAATTGAAAGTAACTTTCAGATTTACACATGTTATTAATTTCAGATTTGAAAACATTTTAAAGTTATATAGCTGCAACTTTACCTTGTTCTCTCTCCATTTTTCCAACAAAAAAAGAAAATGGTTTGATTGAAGAGATGAAGCTCTTGGTACTTTCATTATGTCCATTTCTCCTGATTTAAGATATCATGTGTTATCTTTTAAGCATCCTAATGATATTTGGACTACCTTAGAGAATCTTTTTGGTAAGCCAGATAAGATGAGGAAATTTCATTTGGAGAATGAACTCATGAATCTAGATCCTAGACATTTTGACAATATCCCAGACTTCTTTACCAAGCTTAATTCTCTCATATTGTAGTTGTCTGAATGTGGGGTTAAAAAAGATTATGAGTAGTTGATTCTATCTACTCTCTCTAAGTTAGGTCTTGATTATTTTGTATTTGTCTACCATGGATGCTCTAGGTAGTGCACACAAAATGCCTTCTCTTGATGGTTTTGCAACGCAAATCACAAGCAAAGTTGGCACAAATGGGCACATTGACACCTACAAGGGCTCAAGCACTTCTTGCAAAATATCCTAAGGCTTCAAGTGGCAAGGACAAGAAGCAGAATAAGGATTCTAAGTCTAAAGAGAAAGTTAAGGATCCTCCTTCACAACCTACTCCTAAGACCAAGACCTCTTCTAAATAGGAACCATCACAAAAGAAGATCAAATGTGCTTATTGCAAGAAATCTGGACATGATGGCATAGGTGTTATACTAAGAAGATTCATGAGCTTACTGGTGCAGGAGCACCTTCTCTATAGTGTAGGAGTCATGTTTTGTTTATGTTTTCAATAAGGCTTTTTTAAGCCACATCATGTTTGTAATAAGGTTTTTTGTCAATTTGGTCACTAGACCCATGTATACCATGTTTCGGTCAAGTTGGATGTAATCACACAATGAAAACATGTAGTTTTCTTGTGTTAGGAGAAACCCAATGGCTAACTAACTTTCAAAATCAGTTTGTACGATTGGGAGGGATGTAAACTGCTGTCTCAAGCCTCTATAGGTGAAGAAGAGCAGGATGTAATGACAAAGAGTAGCATTCATGAATGAATGAAGATCTAGATTTTTGCGTGTGTTGAAACATTGTTCTTTCTGAGTATTTCTCTGTAACAATCATTCTGTACGGCTTGTATGGATAGTTGATTATCTGAAATTGACCGGAAATGTTCATGTATTGAAGTAGCTTTCATTTAGAAGTAGACTGGTGTCTTGAAGTGTCATAGTCAGTGAGAAATTGTTCTTTTTGCAAAGACTGGTCTGAAAACCTAGAAACTAGGGTTTTGTGAATAGATGGACTATATTTCCTCTATCCGCTAAAAGCAAGATTCTCATTTTCAGTGTCATGGAGGAATACAGTGTACATTTTGTGTTTTCTGTAGTTTTGGATCAAACACCCAAGGATCCAAGGAGTTTGGCATGAATTGACTAGGCATCTCTATGTGACTAGTCTTTGAAATGATAGGCAAAGTGCTATGAGTGGAGTGACCAAATTGATGGTTGATCTAGTGTTTGCAGAGGATTGTAGATCCTTTCCGTTCTGTCAAGTTTTGTCTCTGTATACTGATTTGATGTCTGTGAGTTGCAGAGTTACAGAGTTGCCATCGGTGTAACATAGCCCCTCGGGGAAACTTGTGGAAGTTATACCGATCAAAGTGTCGGGCCGATAAGAGGTGTATTAGCGAAGGACAAAGGAATTCTCGCCGAAGAACATACATCGGTGCAAGTTTTGTATTGGTTCGCCGAATGTATATTGCAAATGCATATCGCAATTGTATGTTGAGAATATACATTTTGTCAGATACAAGAGGTGACCAATCATAACGGTGGAATAAGGGTAAAGAAACATTAGTCCACCAGTAATAACAAGTCAAGCAAAGCATATACAAGTTGGTATATTGACGTATTGGGAGGACATACAAGGAGGTCACCGACGATCGTAGTCTTACCGACAAGGTCATGACTAACCGCCACAGTTAAGGTGAGTGGAAGCTTAACCGCCATCGAGTATCAGCAGGAGGTTTGAAGACGCCACCGATAGAGGAAGTCTCTTCGAAAACAAAGTGGAGTTGACTATCGGGGAGAGTTGAGAGATCGGCCAGAGAAATAGTAAGGTGGTCGACGGGGTCTGTTTGGCCAATGAGAATAGATCATTGAGACGTAAGACGGTCTCACACCGATATAGTTTGTGACAAGTTGTTCACTTCCTCTATGCACTCTGCATCACTTACTCACCTTCTTAAGAAGAACAACATCCTGCTGCCCTCATCAGAGTCTCATTCTCCTTCTCCTTCTGCTTCTCAATTGGCAGCATCTTCATCTACACAGTTAAGGAATGCAGGATTTGCTAATGGGATGAAAGGTAAAGCACTCTTGACTTCCACTATTCCTAAAAATGGGAGATGGCTTCTTGATTCAGGTGCATCTCATCATATGGCATCTTCTTTGGGTATTTTCTCTTCTTTTGAGCCTTGTAGTTCATCTAATATTTTGATGGGTAACAATACATACATGAAGGTTTGTGGGAAAGGTTCTATTGATATGGGTGAAGGATCTTTTAATGATGTTCTTTGTGTACCCTCCTTGACCACTAATCTCCTTTCAGTTTATCGAATTACTCATGGTGCACAAGGTAAGATAGTTGAGTTCACTCCTGATCATGTATACATTCAGGACATAGAGACTAAATATATCATAGCTACAGGGGTGGTGGATCATGCATCTCACTTGTATTCTTTTTCTCATCTTGCTTCTGATGATGATATTCCTTTGACTGATGTTCATACTCTTCCATCAAGGGTGATCATGTTTGTGAGGAGAAATTTGGTCACTTGAATCTTGGAGTTCTTGAGACTAGTGTTGAGCTTCCTCCTTCACCTCCTGCTTCTTCAGATTTAGGTCCTACTCTTGAGCAGGTTGATCATAGTTTTTCAGATCTTGCTTTGCTGGATGAGTATTTGGCAGGTATTTCAGACTTGTTTGTGGACTCTCATCTTGCAGATTTGGGAGACATACTTGAGGGCATTTCTCTCCTCTTTGATGATAGTTCCAACATGGTTTTTGATACATCTACATCCTCTTTGGAGATTGACATTGACGAGTTTTCTCTTTCACTTGATTTGTCACATTTCTTGGTTGTTTTTAATCATGATTATGTGGTGGATTATTCATGCTTGGAGACTCCTCCTCACTCTTCAGAGATTTCTATTTGGAGACTTCCGTCCTCTTTCATTTAGTTGGACACAAAGTGGCTTCTTCATCATTCGGTGGACTTGTTTCTTCCTAAGGGGAGAAGTGTTGCTTGTAGGCATTGGATCATCATTTGTTTCCAAGCATACTTCATCGACATTAGAGCTTCTTCATTATGGGGGAGATATCATATCTCTCTTTTTCCTTGCTATGGGGGGATTCTTGATTATATATACATGATGTATGTAGTCCTTGGGGGTACTAGGGAGTCCTCCATGCATCATCTTGTTTTCTTTTCTCTCTTTTGGAGAGGAGTTTTGTCCCACATGGTTTCCTCCTTTTCTCTGATTGTGAGAGATTGCATTGCATTGCATTTTGCATTGTAAATGGGTACCTAACATGGTTGTGTAGCCGAGACCCATATTGCATCTTGCTCATATTGCATAATAATCTCCCTAAGTTGCACTTAAGAGGGGGTGTTGGAGTAAATATGTTTTTACCATTTACGTTTGCTTAAGTTTACTCAGGCATCCAACATAATGCAAATATTATTAGTGCATTTAATTATTTAGGTAGTTTTTGTCGGTTATATTTTTACCAACTTTTTCCTTGCCTTTATAAGCAAGGCCAATGTACATTATTTGCATATCATATATCAATATATTTTTCATCATTCTGGTAAATAGCCTTATGCTTCTCTCGTATTGTGAAGGTGTTTATCTGTAGGTTGTGCTCCTGGGAGGTGGTTGACACCAACACTAAATATAGTCAAGTGTAAGAGGAGGTTATGCCAACTCTTTATGGGGCCTAATTGGAGAGGGAATATTTGAAAATATTTTTGATTTATATTTATTTTGGCCTAATGGGACATTGTAATTTGTGCTCACAACTTCCATATACGTTAGGAATCCTCGCCATTGTATCTTTTGCCAATTAATTAATTTTCTTCACCACTTGAGCACTTGTGTTCAACTATAGGAATTGAGGATGAAACCCCTTGGATTATTGAAGATTAGAGGACAAAAACCATTTGGTTTCTTGAGGAAATCTCACCTAGAGGTTGTTTTGCACTTCAAAATCTTTGTTTATATTTTTAGTATATGTTTTTAGTAGTTTGTATTTGTAGGATTGCATAGAAGAGAACTCCAACATATAGAAAATTATTTTAGTTTTATCTATCAATTGTATTTATGTAATATTTGATATATTTTAGTATTTTGTTGTACACCTGATTAATAAGAATTAGCTCCAGCATGTTGTGAAGTTTCCATTTATGTACATGCAAATATTATCTATCCTTTTGACGTAGTTTTTGTGAGCAAATCTACATAGTTTATTCAGTTTTATCACCATTGTTATAGAGTAAAATGTGTACACTAGAATTTTACACTTAGTTTAGCACCTGGTTGGACCTATTTTGTTGCCTTTGTTAATCATGACCTATTTTAACACCTTTTTGACCTATTTTAGGTAGTTTTTGTCGGTTATATTTTTACCGACTTTTTCCTTGCCTTTATAAGCAAGGCCAATGTACATTATTTGCATCTCATATTTCAATATATTTTTCATCATTCTGGTAAATAGCCTCATGCTTCTTTCGTATTGTGAAGGTGTTTATTTGCAGGCTGTGCTCCTGGGAGGTGGTTGACACCAACACTAAATATAGTCAAGTGTAAGAGGAGGTTATGCCAACTCTTTATGGGGACTATTTTGAGAGGCAATATTTGAAAATATTTTTGATTTATATTTATTTTGGCCTAATGGGACATTGTAATTTGTGCTCACAACTTCCATATAAGTTAGGAATCCTCGCCATTGTATCTTTTGCCAATTAATTAATTTTATTCACCACTTGAGCACTTGTGTTCAACTATAGGATTTGAGGATGAAACCCCTTGGATTATTGAAGATTAGAAGACAAAAACCATTTGGTTTCTTGAGGAAATCTCACCTAGAGGTTGATTTGCACTTCAAAATCTTTGTTTATATTTTTAGTATATGTTTTTAGTAGTTTGTATTTGTAGGATTGCATAGAAGGGAACTCCAACATATAGAAAATTATTTCAGATTTATCCATCAATTGTATTGATGTAATATTTGATATATTTTAGTATTTTGTTGTACACTTGATTAATAAGAATTAGCTCCAGCATGTTGTGAAGTTTCCATTTATGTACATGCAAATATTATCTATCCTTTTGACATAGTTTTTGTGAGCAAATCTACATAGTTTATTCAGTTTTATCACGTTGTTATAGAGTAAAATGTGTACACTAGAATTTTACACTTAGCTTAGCACCTGGTTGGACCTATTTTGTTGCCTTTGTTAATCATGACTTATTTTAACACCTTTTTGAGCTTAAAATGATGAAATCTTGATCCTGATAAATAAACCTGATGGAATCAACTTAGGAATGGACTAAGCCCACTATATTTGGCACTCCTCGGAGTTTGTGAGCTAAAGGTCTAGGGCGCCCAAGCACCCTAGTCCCACTTGGGACCTTTATCTCTTGTGTAGTGTCAGCTTAGGACACTTCTTTAGTTTGCATTTGTTAGCCTAATTAAGTTTTTTTTTGTCGTAAATGAGCGAGAATGCATATTTAAATGAGTGTTGTTGTTCATTTTACACCTAGAGGCATGCTAGAGGATTAATGCAAAGTTTTCTCTCATATATTGTTCCATGCTAAAGTGTTCTTCATGCTTGAATTGTTATCTACTTGTGGATGCTATTAAATTTTGTTTGTAGTCTTTGAAGGAAGTTTGAAGCCCTCTTCATCACTCTCCTTTGTTGGTGTAGGATCTTGAGTCATCTTCATCAACTAAGGTCATATCTCTTGTGGTTATCATCATCATTCATTATCTATAATATTATTATAGATCTAGCCTCTGCCCTCTTAAGGCACGCACTCTTGGATCTAATCATTGCTGTAGTAGACGTGGAAACACCGACACGGGGTTTGACTAAAGCAATCCCTTATACACAACATAACCTTTCCTCTTTCCTTATGTGCAGGTCAGAGAAATAGGTTCCTGGAGCTAATTTTTGGGAAGAAGGCAGAGCAGGCAGGTACAAGTCTAGTGACATCTGAGATTCTACTAAACCCTAGGAAAGGCCTAGGGTGCCCAAGTGCCCTGGTCCTGGGCTTTTATGCTATAAGATCTAGGTTTTGAATCTTCCTCTGATCTTTGTTGTACTTTCTATTTCCTGAGATTCGCTTCCGACAGTTAGTTATAGTTTGATCTTCATCTCCTAGGGCTTGATCATTTGTCTTAGCTTGTTTACTTGACTTTGGTTGATCTTGGTTGATCCATCTATATACAACAAAAAGGCAGAATCCCTATAGTTTGGCTCCCCTTCTTGGGTAGAATCCAAGCTTGGTTTGTGCCCTAATGTTTATAGAAGAGGGTTTGACCTAGTTTAACTCTTTAGACTAGACCACTCTTTTCCACTAAACAATTGTATGCTCTCACCTTGCCTTCATGGGTCTAGGTGATTAGAAAGTGATTAAAAAATGATGTCAATTATTTGTTGTTGGTTGCATAGGAGTTTCAAATAAGATTTTAGAAAAAATTATTTGTTTGGGTCATGGCATTGCATATCTAGTTTTCAGGTGGATTTGAGTGTAGATCTCTTTTTAATTATTGTGGGTATTTGAGGTTTTACCATATTTTATATTTGGTTGTTCAAAATCATTTCAGTATTTTAGATTTGAGCATATTTACATAAGAGTTATGTTTGGGACATTACACTCTAGGAAATTGTTTGGATATTTTATTTGTAACAAGAAGATAACTTTAATTTTAGATGTAATGCAAGCATAACAAGTGCCAATCATCTGAGTGAGATGAGTATTGTTCTCAAGTACTATAAATACAATTTATCTCCCTTGTTTAATTTATCTTTTTCTATCTTATGAATTATCATGTGGTTCAATTAGAATTGATAGGCTAGGAAGCCAAACATTGTATCTTTTTATGAAGTTTTATGTTTTAAAGTAAAGATTGTAAACTCTCTTTTGAAATCATATGTGATAGCTTGTTTACATATAATTATCCATTAAGTACTGGCTTAGTGTTTTAGGATATCTACATACCTCCGAGAGCACATTTGTGACTTTATTGTTATGATTATCTGGTCTTTATAATAGTAGATGTAAAATCCTTATGATCTAACACATGGAATAATGTTAATTAGTAATGGATTTACAAGGATCTATATACAAACTTGATTTATCTCATTAAGAGAGCATAAACTCTTAAGGAAATATTGTATCACATTTAAGCCATTTGGACATAGGGATTTACAACTTGTTTACATTAATTTCATAAATTTGATTGTCTCCCAAGGATGAATGCACTGGTCCTAAGTAATAACTAATCAAAATCTAAAATCAAATAAGTATCCTTTTGTTACTATAATTTATGGTTTCCAAACCCGCATATTGCTCTTAAGGGTTTAAAGAATCATTATAAAAGTATTCTATTTGAAACTCTTTATTTATATACTTATAGGTTATAATTTACAAATTTTCTTTAAAGATCTTTGTGTTTAGAATTACAAAGGTTAGCATAGAAAGAATTAGTGACAAATAAATTGTATTTAATCCATGCCATTGAGGTTTAGTTTTTTCTTACATCATGTTTTCAAACATTTATATTGTTTTGTAAGATCTAAAGGGATTACTCTTCCAAGCTTTACAAAGCTTAAAGTGTAAAAGTGTTGTACTTTCTCTTATCAATTGGCTCAATCTGCCTATGTTTTATTTATAAGGTTCACTTGACCATTTATCCCAACTTTATATTCTCAAGGATAAAGGGTTCCATATGTGCATCCTTTAGAAATATAAGGAATAATTTGGAACACTAGAAAGCCCTTGCCCTTAATTGCTGCTTTATGCCTTATTTTGGGCCCTTATACATAGTTTCAATTATATATCTACTAGGGGTTACTTGCCTTACTAAGGACATACACTAATCCTAGTATTGTATACTTACATGGGTGTTAATAGGCCCTTGTGGGTTGCACCATCTTTTTATTGCCCATGTTGGGGGTAACATTCTTATTTACTTATTTGTTTCCAATCCATGTGCTTACATGATACATTCTTAACAATGATTTTTATATACTTATATTGCTATATGTTCCTATGCGACAATTACAAGTGCTCATACAAACTCATCTCATGGAAAAGACATACACAAAAGGTAGACACACATGATCATATCCTCATAGTGTCCATTACTTTATATGGACCTCATGGAAATATCCCTTGAGTGTTTGAATATTTACTTTACATGCATGTTTGTGTGTGCTACATACTCTAAGATGTATGATCATACTAGGATTCACATGCACCTCAAAGTAGAGACAAAATTTAGTGGTGAAATTTGTATACCTATGCCATTTCTCATTTAGTCTTGTTCCTATTTTGAGGGAAGTGCTTTGATACATAGACATATTGACAAATGGCATGGTCTCGTGCAAAGTTGGGTCCCTTGACCTATGCTATCTAGCTACTTCATTACAACCCTTTCTCTACACCTACCACTTATCCCCATTTCTATGTTCACAAACCCTATGCATTTGCCCTATCCACTTATTTATTACTCCCATGTCTACATTTATTCTTTTGCACACACTATTTATTGTGATCTAGCCTCTTTTGTGTCTTTAGACTAGATTGCAATTGTGGGGTTATCTTCATAGTCATAGACTCGTCCTATCTAAATTTAAAATTTAAAATTCAAGTTTGACAAACTTCCCACCTCTACGCTTCCCACCTAGGGCCAACTAAACACAAGTTCGTGTGATATGTTGTTATATACTTATATTTAAAAAGATTTAATACATTCATTCCAATCATCAATAGAAGAAAAAGAGAAATCATCTGCATCTACACACTTCAATTGGTGCTCTAAAAAGAATCTAGCATTGCACAATCATTCTAGGAGCATTTACATGACTAAAGAGTGTTGTCCTTGATTTTATCATATATATATATATATATATATATATTATTGAGGGAATCAAGGCATCTTAGACAAAGTGAAGAAAAACAATCTACATACCATATAGGTTGAGTTCACAAGTATAAAATAAATTTGCAATCACAAACTTGTCCCTAATAGTTAGATTTGTCCTTCCACAAAGTTAACATAAATACTTGATTCCAAAATGTAGTGTATGAAAATTAATCCAACAAAGAAAAGGCTAGTTCTCTTTGTCAAAGATTTTCAATGGCACCATACTAGGAACAACTAGCTCTCTTTAGGAAAGAAACTAATTTGTTGCTACTCTAATAGAATGTGCAAATTATTCTAGCTGAACCTAATGTATTTTACCCTTGAGAAAATAAAGTTTTCCAACAAGTTAAAACATAATGAAACATTGAAAAACTACTGATTTACTAATTTACTAGATAATAACTTATCAAATCAAATAAAGAACTACAAATACAAGACATAGAAGAACTTGGAAACTAAATTTGGAAGCCTTTGTGGAAGATGCTAGCACATTGCATGAACATCTACGCATCGTGTTGTAGTTTGTATGACAAGAATTATAGAAACTCAAACCTTGTCTTGATAATCATGTCCAGTCTGCACAGAAACAAAGCAAGAACAACCAAGAAGCCTTTAGGTGACAAGAGAAATCCAAATGATAAGATTTAGTCTATTTATTTGGAGAAAATTGATAAAATGATGAGAAAGAAGGAAGATATTAGAAAAAACCTTATGTGGTTGAATATCTTCAAAATAAGAGACCTATAGCTGTAGAAAAAAGAAAAATGATTGGGGTTGTATAAGAGTTTGTCAAGAGTGATCAAATCCCTATTTTGGTCTTTCGACCTCCACAAACAACTAATGGTATAGAAGAGAAATCGTGTGTGCTCATATCTTACACGTGTTTAAGAAATGAAAACAAAAACAATAAAATGCTATGAATGCTAGCTAAGGTCTACATAGATTAACAAACTAGTGTGTGTAAAGTAGATAGAAGGAAGGCAAAAACCCACAAAGTGCCTGCAACACAAAATGGATTCTACACTAAGAAAACAACACCAAAAGAGAAGAAAATAACTTTATCACCTCCAATAGAAGAGATAAAAGCTATACAACCAATGAGCAAGGCACAACAAAAAGGCCCAATCGGGTATAGTGGTCCCAAATCCTCACGCAAATGCCAAAAGATTGTGGTAACTATTCACATAGAGAGTTGGATGATCAAAATAATGTTGTTGTATGCTAAAGATTGCAAGAGAGTGTTGTAGAGATTGCTAAAGAATAACCAAAGATTACCAAAAGATTGATGGATTAAAGATAACTAGAGCTCAAAGCCAAATAACCACAAGATAGATTTAAAAATGCAACTTAGAGGGAAAAAAAGGAAGACTAGGGGTAAAAGGAGTCGTTCAGGTGCACGATAGAGGTGTTACAAGAATATGCAAGCAAGGTGGCGGAAAACACTCAGAGATCGTCACTGCATGATAGACAATCATGAGACACGCTAACATGTCGCACTCACATTCAAGCAACTTTAGTTCGTGAAGTCTCCAAACACCTTAGAATAGTAAGAACAAGAAGACACTTAAATAGAATTGCACAAAAATGAACATAAGAGACACAACACAAACACAAACTCAACATTGTGGGTAGGAAAAAGACTAGGACAAAGGCTAAAATGAGCTTAGAAACATACTAAGGTTCCATTATTCAATATTTTTAATTCTCAACTATTATTTCTCTTCAATAAAACCAATTTCAAATTTCATAAAATGAATCACTGCTGGTCGGGGATTCTTTTTGAATAAAGTTGTCCTAGTGCGCTTACACCTTTGCTCACCGAGTTCCGCCACTTACGAGCCTCTTCAAGGGCAAAAATAATGCTCAAGAATAATGCCCAGTGGATTGCAGAACGATTCTTCAGTGTAGGGCGGCTGAGGCTCAGAAAATGAATGATTATAACGCCTTCATTCATTCATAGCCAAAATTTTCTTCTGTACCACCAGAGGGCGTACAATTCAGGTCTCACGAGAAGCGATTATTAGAATTGAGATAATTTCTAAGGAATTCACAAGTTAAATTCTCTAATGATTTTCATCATGTCGAAGATACCAGTATAGTATGTGAACCATAAAGCTAAAGCTACGATCTAATGCGACATCTAATTGCACAAAGAGCCAATTAAGAATCAAATTGCTTTTGGAGGATGGATCTACTATTAGTAATTCTGATTATAAATTCCTTGTTGAAGTATAGCCTCCTCAAAGATGGCAGGCATAGAATTGTGGCTCTCAGGTTTTATCTTTGTCCATAATATGGATTGACATTCCACCATCCCCTGTCAAGTTAAGCCTAGACATATTAAGGCGCTGCTACTAGTCTTGTCCTCTATCACTGAGCTACGGGCTCCTCTGTTAAGGCTTTCTATCACTGAGCTACTGGCCCCTGGCAAACCAGGATAACTGCCGAGGATGGAGTAGATATTAAAGGACTTCTACAGTTCAAACTGCTGTGGAAGTCTTTGACGAGAATAATTACTTCCTTTAGCGCAGAAGTGATTCTCTCCTACTTATACGCCCTCAGGATTTGAATCTGTACCTTCCCACTCAGGGCCCACTCAGGCGTGCGAGGCTTAATCTGCAGAAGGAACTCCTGAATTCTCGCTCCTCGGGTTTTATTGGTGATTTAATGGTGAAATTTATGTGAAGCCTAGAAGGGTGGATTATTTGGTTCCAATGAATAAGAAATTGGAAGCAGAACTTCCACCTCACGAAGGAACAAGAATGGGAGCTCCACATACCCTTCCGGTTTCTGTTTCATATCAGAATGCAGAGGATTTGTGGAACAAAAGTTTTACGGAAAATAATTTATCGTCCCTGCAAGCCAGACAAATGGACTGGCCGGAATGGACAGAGCAGTATGATTGGAGCGATCTCCTCGTTGGGGATACCGTTATGAATGTAAGCATTCTTCTTGAACTCTTTCGTGTATTTTTATATTTTGAGCTTGTTACTCAGCTTAGTCATAGAGGTCTAAATCTACGAGTACAAACATTCGAACAATATAGAGGTAAATGGAAAACAATCAATTCTCTATGTAGACTTTCACAAAGGGTTCTCATGGACCAAATTGGTGTGTGGCTTGGCAGTAACCTAAAGTTCCACCTCTAGTTTCGTGTTTATTTAGCGAGGAAACATTGTGCTTGCTATTTCTTGGTTTTTAACCTATTTTTTCAATTCCCCTGAACAGGATTCCCGAAATTTATGTGACATTGATGCACGATAATATATCATTCAGAGTAATTTTTGGGCTATTGAGAAATCAGTGTTTAGGGTTTGGAGATTCCAGGAATTATAATATCCGGATTGCAGAATGCTTAAATTTGCCCCTATGCTTTGTAAAATTTTACTATTGGATCCTCCTCCAAAATCATCATTGTAGTACCAAAGTCATCTTAAATTAACTAGCAGCCTGCTACAAATTATATCCTCATGTAAAATATTCAAGAATTCTGTTCTTCAGTGGTCTGAGAAATCTGTTTGTTGTTTAAAGCCCCTGTAAACTATGTGAAATTGTGAAAAGCTAATATTTGTCTGTGTGCTTAGAAATTTTTTAAGTTCAAATATGAAATTTGGTCAGGAGAAACATCAAGTTCTATTTGTTGAGCGTCATCTATATTTAAGTTGTAATCTGAAACCAATTACATCTTTGTGGTGTAAAAGAAAAGATGTGTTATTTGAGGTTTTGGAAAATCGATTTTTGTTGCTTAAAGCTACTAGGAATTCTTAATAGTCAGATCATGGAAAGCTCCAACTTGTGCACATGCTTAGCAACTCTTTGAGATTTAGGAACTAAGCTTGGATGTTTAATGATATCAGTAAATTTTACTATTTGGTTTTGAGGACCGATTTTTCTGTTTAATTGCTGAATTCATTAGATTCTCAGAACACTAGAAATTAAAACTTATTATTGAAGGACATGACTAATTCTGTATGTAGATATTTTGCTTGCATTAGCCTTTTTCAATATGTAGATGTGACAGTTTGTTTGTCATTGATTTTTTTCTGATACTAAATAGATGATGTGTCAGATTCGAAAGCCTTCAACTACAGAGCCTGCTGCATCACCTCTGATGCAGTCACATCAGCAGTTCTTTCCTTCTTCAATGGAAACTCATTTTATTGCAAGTTCCACTCCAGCTGGACCTGGGGCTTCTAGTAAGCTGCGGCTGAGATGGACACCGGAGCTCCATGAGAATTTTGTGGAAGCGATTAACAAACTTGGTGGCGCTGAGAGTGAGTATGACATAGCTTACAGATGACTAAAATTCAATTTGTGTGCACTGTGTGTGAATAACACATGTCATCAATAAGCTAAGCATGATTACGGTAAGTAATGCATAGAATATGAAGAAGCAGATTGATTATTTTTCCTTTTTTCTTTTCTTGTGAGATTTACAGGGTGTTTTTGATTATGACAATGTGATGGGCATGCAGGGGCAACACCAAAGGGCATTTTAAAGCTGATGAATGTGGAGGGTTTGACAATCTATCATGTAAAAAGCCATTTGCAGGTAAAAGGCTTTCTCTCTCCTTTTGTCCACCGCAGGTTTCACAATCTTTCATATAAAAAGACTTTGCAGGTAGAGACTTTAAGGGTTTTTTCTACTGTCTTGTTATCTTTCTAGGCATGTAGATATTGTTTGTCTAGTGGGTGTACATTGTAAGATTAATTTACCCTGTGCCTAAATTGCAGAAATATAGGATCGCAAAGTACATTCCAGATTACACACATGGTAAATTTATAATTCCTTCGAGTGAACCAAATTTATGTTCATATAGACTATATTATTTTGTCTCTTAAGCATTTCTGTTGCTCTACCTATCTTGACCACGTCATAAATTATAATTTGCTGTTATGAACCTTCTCGATAAAGATCTTAGCTGGATAAGCTCTGAGAATTGTAATCTTCAAGTTATCACATAGACTTCCAGCAATATTATTTAGGATATATTATCATCAAAATATATACAATGGTTGCATCAGTATTCTTATATAAAGGCATAAACCTCAGTTTTTTGAGAAGGTGCTGAAGTTCAAACCCAAATTCCTGTTGTGGGGAGCCAACTGTATAAGTGTCACATTTTTTTAAATAGCCAGCAGAGGTGATCTAGATTGGAAGGATTCTTCTAGATGGGATGGAAAAAAAACATGCTTAAATGTATTTGTCCTCATGTTTAACATATTCCAGTGGAGATGGTTGCTACGAAAGAGCTGTTTTCTTATTAATTCAATTCTGACGTTTATAGGAAACTATCATTATTGAGGATACATGCAAGTGAATGTCATGTCCCTATATTAATTGATTATTAATTATAAATCGAATATAATAAATATATTCTATTTAAATTATATTATTAAATATAATTAAGAAATATAATTATTAACATAAATATAAATATTCATAATTTAAATATTATTATAATATATATATTATATTATATAAATATAATGCAAATTAAATATTATTGTAGTCTATAATTATTAATACTATAGATATATATAAATGAATATATTTATATACTCTACATATAATATTATAAAGTAATATTCGCTACAGCGATCAATAAAGAGAAAGACTTACATTAAGTCAGTGATTAAAGGCAATCGCTGCTATTAAGTAAAACATCCAAAGAAGCAGCGATGTACATAAGACGGTCAACATAGATATCAGCGACTAAGAAGATCGGCGGTTGTAATCCAGCACCAAATAACTTAAAACAAAAGACAAGTCTAAAGCATGCGCTGCACTTGCTACTCGTTGTGGGAGTCTTGCATTGTCTGGAGACCTTCGCTTGTTGGAGATCATTGAAGACTCTGCCATATTTCAGCAACGATAGTAGGAGAAGTCTAATATATGAGCAACGATTCATATTTAAATTAAGGAGGTGACATGTAATATGGAGTCTTATTCACAAATAAAGACGCACTCCACAAAGACATACTTGTGCTATGGATAACACATCTTAGTATGTGTAAAGATAAGTTAATGGTGTGATTAGCATGTAGGAGCATCTATCTTTGATAACCGATCAAGTCAAGGAAGATTATCGTTATGAGCCTATAACTAAAGCAATTAAAGAGGTCAGCGGTCATCAGCATAAAGGTGGCGACTATTGAAGGGTCACCGATCAAGATATAAGGAGGAGGAACTCAGCAATCATCTCAGGGGCTCATGATCATTGAACATTCAACCATTCCAGCCATCTTAAAACATGATCTGCATTTAATCATTCCAAAAGCAACCGGCATTGAATATCCTCCATTGCATTATCAAAACAAGCATTGAATAGCAATCAGCGCTGGCGATCTCAGCAAGGTAATAACACATATATATATCAAGGAAATCAGATTAGAATACAAAAGGAATCAATCTCATATCATCGATTCCATTATTCATACCAATCAGCAAATCACAAATACACAACATATTCATAGGTATGTATAGTTAGATTAGTATGCACCTCCATTCATAGATCATGGTTAGTCTAGTATGCATATGATAATTATTATTGTTCATAGTTAGTCGGATATGCATATACATGATTATTAGCATTCATAATTGGTAAGATATGCACATCATGTTATTAGTATCATACTATCAATATGGATCCATCTCATATGATTGTCTATAGATCATAATGAGATACCCTATCCATTAGTACTCATAAATGAACCATACATTTAATAACTGATATTAGTATGCATAATTAATCATTCATAAGCATAGACCTAAGAGCTGCCCATAACAATAATGGACAATTATATAAGAACAAGAATACCATATGACAGATTCTGATTTGAGACATGAATGATTCTGTTGATACACTATGATGACAAATGGTATAATAGAATTCCATCTATAGTACAAGGGGATATTGAATAAAAGATCATATTTCCGATAGCCTCTATTACTTCATCCAAGAAGGAATGGTGGGTATTGTAGGGAGAGACGGAGTAATTCCATCCCACGGGGAGACCCAATGGCTGGGACATAGCTTCCCCAATGGCCGGGTCGGGATGGTCTCAGCGCGCCCTAGTCATGTAATGTAATATCCCTGATGGATATTGGACTGAAATTTTAAAGCTCTGATACCACTGTAAGATACCCAACTAGTTCTACGAAAATTTTTCCTTACTTAAACAATTTTACTTGCTATCAATTCATCAACTACTTCAACAACATAAAGATATACATCAAAGATAACTACTTGAATGAATCAACCTTGGAGTTGGGTACTTGTCTAGTTACTTGATTCAATCAATTGCAATGTCTTATTACATGGATAATGCTTTCAATAGCATGAAGTTACAACTTATTCAATGGAAATACAAAAGAAAGGCCTTGAAGCCTTGATGTTTACAATGGCGTCTACACTTGATCAACTCAATCAAACTCAATGATGTCAACTGAATGTCAACACCTCACATTACAACAAGGGAGCATCACCTTGCTTGTTGAGGGAGCATCACCCCAACACTTGAAACTCGCAGGCCTCAAGATCACACGCTCAATAGCTTTGCAGAGAGAATTTTGTCAAAATCAATAGATGCCAAATGAATGAGAGAGCTCCTCCTTTTGTAGGCCTTCCAAAGGCAATGAAGGCACGTTTTTCAATGCACAAAGAGGAACCAAGGCACGTTTCCCAAGAGGCATATCCAAGGGAATATTCCATCTGATGACTCATTCTGAGTTGGCAAACTTATCCAAAGACCTAGACACGGATCCCGAGGACATCCTGTCGACCAATGAAAGCTTAGGTAGTTACAACTACCTTATCTTCTGACTAGGCGCCCATTTGAAGCAGTGTGATCATGGAATGGCACCCAAGATGGACCTAGGCGCTCAACTGGGGTAGCAGAAGCATGAATAGGCGCCTTGAGGAATTTGATGACTCCATGCAATCCTGGAACTTTAGCGAAGATCTTTTGGATCCTTGGCGCCATCTGAGAATTGGAAAGAAGAGGATTGACACTTCGCTTGTTTAGGCGCATAACTGGTGTCCTTCTGACTGGGCGCCAGCTTTGGAGGATTCACAGGAGTTCTGGCGCCTTGATTATAACTTATCATCTTCTCAAATAATCTTGAAAGTAATTAGACTTCAAATGATCATCATCTTTCCTCCTGATGGAGCGCCTTGTTTCCTAACTGGTCTGGAAGGCTTGCAACTACCTTAGGCGCAATTCTAGTGTTGAAAGTTCTGCAGTGGTTTTGGCGCCTAGAGAAGGTTTTGACAACTTCCCACAATCTTATGCAACAGATGAAGCTCCTGAGTGTTGTCTTGACCCTTTTGGAGAGAGCGCCCATATCTAAAGTGATTAAAAACCTTGTTTTCAGTCCTTAGGCGCATTTGTGGATAGACAAGGGTATAGACTGGCGCCTTAGGAATGATGAGGTCATTCCTTGCAGAAATCTCCACCTTAAGTCATAACTTAGTCAAAACTTTGGCTTTTATCAAGCGCCTATCATATGAAGTAGATTGAAAGCTCCTTAGGCGCACCCTTGGTGACAAGACCCTTAGGTGCAACATGATGACTGTGGAAGTGAGAATTTGCGCCCTCCCTTGAATAGCTTATCTTGCATGCAAGTGTTTGCTTCCAGAGACATTGGGGTGAATCTAGAAACAATAACCTTACTGGCGCCTAAATGAATTGGAGAGCTTGGAGTCATTTGATCAATGAGGCGCTTATTTCATGCATCATGAGTTCTAGGCGCCAATTTGAGGTAGTGACATCATGAGATGGCGCCTAAGTGTTTTAGATGATGATCTTTCATCTGTGAAGCATGTAAAGTGTCATAACAACTTCCTTTTGATGAGCGCCTTGATTGGAAACTTCCACAAGCACCTTCTAACCTCACCTAACTTGGTCAATTCCAAAGTTATAAGCCATGTGAGTGAGTCCTTATCCTAGGTGCCAAAATGGAAGCATTTTATCCAGAATGTGCACCTCACATAGATTTGATTTCTGGATGCCAGAATTGAGGAATTTTGCGCCTAGGCTGGGAGTTTCTCATTTCAATTTTGATTATTCATCGAAGTAACTTTCCTTGGTTCCAAAGCCTTCAATCTATCAATCACCCATGCTAGGCGCTCAAATGGAAGATTCTTGGCCTAATATGCTCTTGGGTTTCAAGACATCATTACTTGACAATTCTACTTGATTTCCTTGGAAATGGAGTTTACTTGGAGAAGTTCCTGCCCAGGACCCCAAACACATGTTGGGTGAATGCTCCACTGGTTGATAGATGACTTCAACTTTTGTTTCTTGCCTTCAATGCCTAAGGCGCTCATTGGGTGTTCTTTAACATGATAGTGGCGCCCAAGCAGGAAAACCTTATTCATACCCACTCCCCTCATCTCAATGCTAGGCGCTGGGTTGGAAGAGTTTAAACACATGAAGCTTGACTTTCCTGGAAATGCGCCTAAACAACATGAAAGCATTCTTTGACAATGTGACCATTGGAGTTGATGAAATGACTCTCAGACTTAGTCAAATTTTAGGTTTCCAATTCTGTTCCTGCAAAACAAAAGATAGAGTTAGTCAGAAACCAATTCATTCCCTCATCATTTAGAATTAGCCTCCGAGAATGAGGAATAGGCTAATCCATTATACACTTGATGATCAAGCCGGAAACGGGGACATGACATGTAAAGCCTAATTCCTTGACGGAAGGATAGAGGGGAAGATATGGATCTTGGATTATGTTTAATATCCACCCTAATGTACTTATGGAATATATTATAGAATAATCATCAATAGTGAATGACAAGAAGGAAATGAATAATCCTTTGTCAAGAATGAAATATTTATATTATCTTTGATCTCATTAGATATTATCATTGAAATTTATTGATCTCTAATGTTACTAATGTCTTTTTGAGAATCACTTTGAATTCAGATTTAGGTTTAAGTGTTTCCACTAGAAAGGGAACATTACAGTGAACATGTATTGTAGGAGAGAAAACAAGGGGGTTGTTTGTAATAACTAATATATGTTGAATGTGCAGATTATTTTTATACATGTGCCACGGATTTCCAAAGAAAGAGGTACATTAAGACCATCATGATGAAGAACAATGAACTGGATACAACATGCATTAACAAAAGGACTAAGGACATCAATCTTGATTGTGTCATCATGATTATAGTATAAGGTCATTTATGTTTCTTATTGAAGGTTTTGGGGTTCACCATGTAAGCATTTCCTTTCTCAATGTTGAGTCATCTTCAGTACCAATGTTCAAGAGAGAGTGACGATGCTTGGAAGAGAGAAAAGTCATGGTAGTCAAACCAATCTTCTTAAACACGTTTAGCATTTTGAATGTTAGTTGGGTTTGCTCTAAGTATCAAAATTCTTCTTCTTAAAGCTCTCTGTAATGTCCCCATTTTCTTGAGCATCAGAGTTCGAAGGATTAGCCTATCATTCGACCCTTGTAGGCTAGTGTTCAGTGATTAGAGGGTCCAGTTGGGCGTTAATGAGCTCTTCAGGTGGTAGTCGACAGTGTTTACCTCTCGAGAATGTTGGCACATTTTGAGGTTAAGCTATTCAGAGGTTTTGGGTTCCGTTTTGAGGCACTTTCTATTTACAGTAAGTCAGTTGAGTGTCAGTGGCCAACCTTTCTATCTTGGGAAAAGCATTTGGATGAGTAGTGGTTTCTGTGGTTGACCTCCTGGTTCTGACGGAATCGAAAAATAATGAATATTTTTGGAGTTATGACATTTTAATTATTAATAAAGTAATACTTTATTAATAATTAATTATGAAGTGCATATTATAATGTTTTATTAAAAGTGAGGCCATTTAATGATAAAAGACAAATTATAAAGTTAAGTTGTACCCCTATGCTTAGGAGTCACAACTTAAAGTTGTTTTTAAAAGAGGGCCATGTGAATATTTAATAAATAATAAAATGAATTAATTGTGCAAAACGAAAATGGAAATAAAGGGGAAAAAAGATAGAAATAAAGAAAAGGATGGAAATAAGGGGAAAAAAGATGGAAAGTGATTAAAAGGATGGAAATAAAAGTTTTCTTTCCAATTTTTCAAAAAGAAAGGTTTCCCTCTCATTTGAGCGCCCAAGTTGAGGAAGTTTTTAAATGTTTTCAAGGAGAAAAGAATAAAAGGGTGCAAAGTCCCCTCATTTGGGTATGTTGAATATTTGCTGATATTGTTATGTTATTGGCTTGTCCATTGATCCCAGGGCTTTGAGGACGAAAACCCTCATAGTTAACATCAGTTTCGAGATAATCCCTAGCTGATCATTCAGGAGCAGCTTCACACAGAGGTTGCACGAGTGCAAATTGAAGGATTTAAGTGAAATTTCAGAGTGTTTGCATCATTCAGGCATTGCTGGTTTGACAGGGCTGAAATGAAGTTTTGTTCGTGGAAGAAAAATGACCCAGTTGACCCAATTGACCCGATTGATTCTCATACCAGGGTGATCATTTTCCTAAGTTTTTAGGAGCTTTCGTGGAGTATTTAATTTGCTGCAAAAGTTTGCCCTCTAGAGGTGTACGACAAGCCTGGAAGGCACATTGGAATTCGTGTCAGGCCATTTCTGCCATTTTCAGTCAGTTACCTGCATTGGAGTTTGGGCACCTAAGTCAAAGGTGTCTTCTGCATTTGGTTTGAGGTCATTCGGAGACCTGATGTGCATTTGGCGAAGATTTAGTGGTTCCCAGCATTCATTCCGTCAGGCTGGAATTCATATCAGATTGTTGTGGTTTGCATTTTCTCAGTACTTGCACTTTCATTTTGTACAAAAACTCATTGGAAGATATCAAGAAATAAAGTTCTTGTTCCAGCATATGTGTATCTATGGTTCTGTGTTTGAATTTCTATGTGTATATGTGTTTTGTTGCTGCTGCATTTATATAAAAATAAAAATAAAAATAAGTGGGTCATTACACTCTCTCAGCATTATTGTTTCCCCAAAGTAGGTTTATAATAGGTTTCAATACTTCACTTACTCCAGTGCATCATCCTTATTAAGATATATGAATGTAAATTCTTCTTCTTTAAGCACTCTCAACAATATTGTTTTTCTGAAATATGTTTGTAACTTTATAATAGTTTTCCATTCTTCACTCACTTCGAGTGCATCATCCTTGTTAAAACTAAATGAATGTTTTCCATTCACAATGAATGAAGCAATTTAATTGTTAATGTATCCACCCTTTCAAAGATGCATTGAATTGCATTTCTTTTTACAATCTCTTACCCAAGAAGTTGAAAAGGAAACCCTTGGGCCAATAGAATCATGGACAAAAGAGTTGAAAATTTCAAAACACGGAAATTAAGTATCATCTGGTGGAATGGCCCAACTAGCATCTTTAGTAAGTTGCAGGGGAATTACAGTTTTATTTGAGAGAAGTGGTCCTCATTGGGGGTAAAGAGTCTTTCTTGGAGGGGCAAAATGTTATAGTCATAGTTCCACGGAGTTTCGGGGACGGGGGGCCTAAATTTGTGGACGGTGGGGGACGACGGCCGGGGGGGGGGGGGGGGGAGCGGTGCGCTGAAATATTGGGACTATAACCATAGTTCCACGGGGACGCGTCCCCCCCCCCCCCCCCAAAAGCCAGCCGTCCCCCTCTAGTTTAATGTGTGCAAGTTTTTTGGAGTAAATTGTATAACTATTTTTAACATTAATGTTCCAGATCATGTTAGGAAAGGTCTATTGTACACCTTTTAAATAATGTTAATTTTAATGTTATTTTAATTGCAGCCTCCCTTGGAATGGAGCACCACCCTTGGAAGAATCTTGAGATTCTTTGTATAACCATCATGCCACTTGGATTGTATCTTATGATGTGTAAGAAGAGTTACATTGAAGCTTTAACATTAGGGGTTACAAGGAGACTTGTAGGAGCATTTTGACCGGCTATTTTAGCCATGTGTAGGATTGTGTAAGAACATTTTGTAAGATATTATTGCTCTTGTTTGGAGTGTTTGGTTTAACTAGGTGGACTCTTGACTTGGGAGTTACATACCATCTTTAGGGGGCATTGGAGTTTGGAGCATGAGTGGGGTGCTCCATTTTGGGCCCATGGTTGGAAACCACCTCTTGATTCCTGATTTGCCTATAAATCGAGTGCTTTAGTTATTGTTTGGACATGGTTTGTAAGATAGGTACATGTTACTGGAATTGGATCACACATTGCATTCACTTTCTTGTTGATAATATATCAAGTGGTGTTGTGTTCTTGTTAGGTTTTTTCTTGAAAGGGATTCCTAGGATAAATCTTGTGTTCTATGTGTGTATACCTTGTTATTATGTAAAAATAGTTTGGATTTTGTAATCTGTCGTAGCTTTCCTCAATCATTTGTCTCTATTTCTTTTAGTTTGTATCAAAGCTTAGTGCTTGTTTGAGATCTCTGAGAGAGGGCATTTTGGCCCTATAATAATCTTTGTCTGAGTGGGAGCTTTGTGTAGGTAAATCTAGTTTTTCAGGTTTAGAAGATGGTAAGCACTTTCAAAATGGAGATCGAGAAGTGCAACAATGAGAACTTTGAACTTTGGAAGCTCAAGATGGAGGATCTCCTTGTAGATCAAGATCAATTATGGCTTGTTGTGGCTGGTCAGAAGCCCACAACAATGACAATTGAAGACTGTTATAAATTTGATGTAAAGGCTAGGAGCACTATTCGTCCATGCCTTTCAAATTCAATGTTGTTGAACATTTTAGGAGAAGACACTATTCACAAGTTGTGGGAGAAGATAGGGGCTTTGTATTAGACAAAGTCCTTGGTAAACAAACTGTTCCTTCAAAAGAACTTGTACTCCCTAAGAATGGCTGATGGTGATATTGTGACAGAGCACATGATTGTTGTCTATATAGTCATAAGCTAGTTGGCTTTAGTGGATGTGAAAATGGACAAATACCAATGCATTACCTTGTTATGTTTGTCGCTCTATTCATGGGATAACTGTCATGTCCCCATATTAAGGCATTATTTAAATTAAAGATTTAAACACGATAAAATCGTTTTTCATAAAATATGGTGTCCTTTCTATCATCCATTTGGATGATTCAGATAATCATGTATGTATCATATTTAAACAAACATATTAAATAATATTATTATTATATAAATATATTTATATGATATATATGTGATAATCTACAATGACAATGATACATATAATGAGAGCGATTCACATAATATAAATATATATATCATAATAGAAAGTAAGCATTGGTGGTGATCACTATATAATGTGATCAGGAGGATACCGTTTATGAAGGCAATGACTAAGGATAACTAAAGGTGCGAACTCCTAAAGGGACGACGACTTCAAAGCAACGATACTCCACATATGATTAAGTGTTAAGTAAGTAATAAGATGGCCGACCAAAATCAGCGACTAGGAGATGGCCGACTCTCCCAAGGTAAAGGCATGTTTAAGACAAAGTCATATATATATATAAGAAGATGCGATTATGTTAAGGAAGGACGGCATTAAGGCAACTATCATTACTAACCGATCAAAGTCAAGAATAAACAAAGACTTTATAAGTAGCAAATATCAATATACAATAGCAAATATCAATAATGAACAAGTCATATCATTTATGAACAGCGAATATCAAGTGTGACCAGCGAACTTCATTTGCGTACAAGTGAAGATCAAATATGAGAGTGATCATTTCATTTGTGTGACAAGAAGTAAGTGACTATCAAGAAGAGCAGCAAATGATTTTGAAGGGTAGATATCTATGATTTAACAGTGATCCTTGCATTTTGTCCAAGCAATTCCTGTGTTAACAGTGATGTCTATAATAGTATCCGAGTGCACGAAGAGCAGCGATCAAAATTAAAAGACAACGATTTAAGAGTTAAATTAATAAGTTTAACTAAGGTGACCGACTATATTAGAAGAGGCCGATACTTATGAGGGATGCGCTTATATTTAAGGAAGCGCTTATACTAAAACAACAAATTATTGAGAGTAGCCTTCTTTTGTGAAGTGTGATGTCTCTCAAATGGATCGCTTTCTTTCCAGAAATGTATAAAGGTATAAAAATAGTTGGTGAAGTGGGGGGAAGAAAGAGGAGAATAAAAACCATTAAAGTAAACATAGCATCAATCAAGTCATTCTTCTCATCATCCAAACAAGAATATTTCAGTCTACAATTATCCAAATATAATAATACATACATAGCAGGTATCATCCTTTGAAGGAATTACATTTGATCAAGGACTTACAGAAATCACAGTCCAAGGAATTACAACAGCAAGTAAGCATCTCAACTTATTATTCTCTCAATAATTCTGATCGAACTATCATGATCAGGTATGTAGATTTATTTATAGTTCTTTGTCATTCATTCAAGAATTTATCCTTATGACAGTCATATGCATTTATTCATAAATATATCGATTATGATAGCTTTGATTTTGTTGATGCGTGTTTTGTGACCGCAACATTAGAATAAAACACAGAGTATTCTATCCTCTCTTGAATAAAGCTTCTCAGACGTTGAACTATGTGATCGAATGAGATTGCTTCAAGATTCCTTTTGTGTCAGGTCTTGACGTGCATAGGGATAGACTCAGTGAAGTGATGTGATTTGTTGGTAATCACAAGAGGGACTTACGTATCAGACTTAGTGTTCAGTGCTCAAGGAAGAAAGTCAGGGGTTTCGGTGGATTCTGGAGTATTGGACGTGGATTCCTCTTTTTCCTGGACTGGATTCTCAACTTTTGGCGAAAAGATCTAAGTTCAACCAAACTAACTTATACGGGTAACGAATGATTTTGCGATAGGCTCTTCTATAATCTATTCCTAAGGAAATTCGAAGAAAATTCAAAGAAAATGAAAAAAATAGGGATAGTGGAAGAGAGTTCAGGGATCTAAATGACGGGAAGGACTACTACTGAAGATTGATGCTGGAACCACGCTTCTGCTTTGTCATGCGACAACAGCTAGGCAGAGATGGTGCGATCTTCTGGGGTAGCGGCAGGGATTTTCACATTGTCCTGACATGCAGCATGAGACTGATCATTCAGGAACAGTCGAAGTTAAGCTTGGAATTAGTTCAAACTAACCATACAAAGTGATTTGCAAGCCACAGATCACAAATGGTATGAACAAATCAGCATTCAAGCATTCAACAATAGCATTTTCCATCATATTAACTAACAAAAGCTTAAAATAAAGGAAATAACTTGAATAAACTTCCAGATTTGCTTCAAGGAATCAATAAGACCATGTCAAACATCCAAAGAATCATATGAACACCAATATCCAATGCTTATATTCTTGCTTCAGAAGTCTGTATTACAACAATCCAACTGATCCTTGGAGTTTTAGCTCAGAAATACAGTACAGAAATGAAACTAACTACTAGGGTGCTCTAGGAGCATCAGAATGATGGAAAAGAGAGAGAAGAAGATCCCCTCAAATGAGGCCTCTCAGCCTTTATATAGGCAACCAAAAATACATTAGGGCAAAAGGAAATCAGATTTCCTTGAAATATGTGCCATGGGTCAGAAACCCTAGGAAAAGTAGGTGGGGTCGTCAGATTCCTCATGTAGGTGACTGCCACCTGTTCTGGACGTTGTGACGTTTTCACACATCGCCCCATTGCAAATGGGGACCCCCTTTTTTTCCGCTTTCTCCGTCGTTTTTGCCTTGATCTTGTAGTTTCTTGCCCTGATCCATGAAGCTAGGAAAGAATGTCCGAGCAGTTAGCTCACTGGGAATATTAGGAATGCTTGAAGTAGTGAATTTTCCTAAGGATAAGTGAGACCCTGACTATTATTCCTCGATCAAAATTGACCAATCCATGGCATAAGGCCATCATTCCATAAGGAAGGTCCTGATCCTTCACTCTGTCCACAATTCCAATCCAGGAGTTTCTGTCCATATTTCCAGTCCAGGACTCTCTGTCCCAAGTTCCAATCCAGAATCCTGTTCCAGGAGTCCGATCCGGAAGTCCAACCCAAAAGTCCTGTCCGAAAACCCATTCCAAAGTCTATCCAGATTCTTATCCCGACAAGGTCCGGAATTCGACAAAGCCTGTCACTCCTTGGCATGTTCATCTTTTCATCATGGAACTTAGTTCCCGGGCCGGTAGCCCCACTCCGGAGGACTAATCCAAGGGATATCCTTCTGATCCCGATCTAATCTTAGACCATAACTCGGGGAATTCTCAATCAACAGGGTTTTCGGGGACTTAGAATGATTTTGAAGCAAATGATGTTCCAACACCCCTCAGAAAGAATGTGGAAATGTTGAGCAGGAACATTCCTGGTTGCATATTCCAGTACCAACTGGAATATGCGCCCAGGGAACAAAAATCTCCCTGGTCGCATAATCCAGTAGGTACTGGATTATGCGCCCCAGGATCAGGATTGTTCGGTCCAGTGTCCTGTCCAGTCTGAACTTTGCAAATTATCAGGGAATCATTCCCGGACTTGTCCATGGGTGGCTGCATGAAGAATTCACCATCTATTAGAAGAATTTCGCCATGGAGATTGGAATTCCCTGAGGGGACAATAGAAACTCCTTGTCCTGGATCCCGCATAAACGATCAAACCTCCGTAAAGCAACCAAAGTTCACCTTTTTGCAACAACTGAAACTTCACTCAAACGACAAACTGAAGGATAAGTCCTTAGTCATCCTGAAGAAACTGTGAAAACTGGTCAAGGACAATCCTGGTTGCAGATTCCAGAAGGTACTGGATTGTGCGCCCAGGAAGGTTTTTTGTCCTGGTCGCACAATCCAGGACCCTCTGGATTTTGCGCCACTGGAGGAATTCTGTCTTGGTCGCACAATTTAGGACCTCAAGGAATGTGCACTCTTGGACAACTGGACTGTAGGATGACTCTCCTGACCCAGCCTGAAGATACAACTGAACAATTGAACAGTTGGACTCCAGGACCTGCAGGAAAATGTGCCATGAGGGTTCCAATTCCTTCCGGAACATGTAACATGAACGAATTCCTGTTCACAAGTGCAAAATTGTAGCCTTCCATCTGAATGAAATTCATCAAGGAGAAGATTTCCAAAACTTAGCAAAATCTGGACAAGAGAACTTGAAAGCAAACCTAAAAGAATGAAGAAATCCGGACTTCGGACAAAGTTTGTCCCTGGTCGCACTATCCAGGACCAGGTGAATTTTGCGCTTCAAGATAGATGAATTCCAGGATGAACAAGAATCCTCGACCAACTGGAATCCACATTCCAGGACTGGAAGAAATCCTCGACTCCATGAAATCCCCGACCAGCAAGAATCCCCGACTCCATGAAATCCCCGACCAACTGGAATCCACACTCTATGTCAGGTGAAAATCCCTGACTCCATGAAATCCCCGACCAACTGGAATCCACACTCTAGGACAGGTGAAAATCCCCGACTCCATGAAATCCCCGACCAACTGGAATCCACTCCAGGACAGGTGAAAATCCCCAACTCCATGAAATCCCCGACCAACTGGAATCCACACTCCAGGACAGGTGAAAATCCCCGATCTCATGGAATCCCCGACCACATGGAAATCCACGCCACTGCCTTGAGAGGATAAGACAAAGGGTAAGTCGGCCAGAGTTATGGTGGTTAGGGGTTTTTAATGAGACAAAAAAGCATGTCGGCCAATCTTGGTCGGCCAAGTGACAGGGGGAGTCCAAACGCCTATATAAGGAGGCCGCCCAAGTTATTTCATTCATTCAAACTCAAATCCAAGATAGAAAAAGCAAATTTCATGTTCAAACCAAGGACATAAGTAAGCATTCCAAGGAAGATTTTAGCATTCAAAGAACAGATTTCACCACGAGGACAACTTTCATCAAGACCTGGAATCCCTAGTTGAGGAATTCCTGTCCAAGGAATCCTGCTCCCTCCTTCCAGTTGTGCCCTGCCCTGGAAACTCCTCAATTCTTGCTTGGTAACCCTGGAATGAAGGAAAAGTTAGTTGAGTATGAAGAATGCCAGAGAATGAGGAAAACCCTTTGTTTGTTCAGGAATTTATATGTGAAATTGATCAAAACTTGCAAAATCATTCATGTTTCATTTCATATTGCATTGCATTTATGGATTTTGTGCATCATGACTATTCGAGGTTTCCTTTGTTTTGCAGGAATCCAAGATGAGGATCACTGTCCATGAGGAGGATGCTCGACGCTGATCCATACCCTTCGAGGATACAAAGGGTTCCAATGCCAGACGAGGAGACTACATGTGAATTCCACAAGAAGAAAAGAAAGATTCAGACATCTCAATGATACAAGGAAGGCAACATCAAAGATTCCAGTTCAGCAACAGGGAGACTTTGCATAAAAGACTGGAACTCCTTTCAACACTTCAAGTTCCACATCAAGGACTTCAGTTCCGAACAAGAGGATCAATCCTTGGAGAGCCAAGAACAAAAGAACAGTTCACCATCCATCGAGAAGAACGAAAATCCATGCCGGTATAAGGAATTCCAACTCAAGAATCCATGACCTCTAAAGGACTGCAGCCCTAGTCGGAAGGAATTCCAAATGAAGGATTCCTGAACCAACTGAAAAGTGCACCCCTGCTCAAGGAAGGATTCCTCCACCTGAAATTCCTATTCACCCTGGAATCTGCGCTTAGGATAAAGGATACCTGTTCATCATCAAATTTGCGCCCAAGGAACAGACAGTTGACTGGTCACCTACCTACCAAGCAGCTTAGTCAACAGGACAGATGGCAGCTTTTCCCAGGACAGGTGGCAGCATCCCATAGGGCCTATGACATGGTCATTCCTATCTCTTTAGGGTTTTGGCACAGATTTCGAGGAGATCTGATCTCCTCACCTCTTTGTATTCTGCTTGCCTATATAAAGGCTGAGGGGCCTCATTTGAAGGGGCCTTCTTTCTTCTCTCATTTTTTATGCTCTTAGAGCAAGTAGTTAGTTAGTTGTTCCTTTCTGTTGCACTCCATTTTTGGAGCAAAGGAACTTTGAAGAATCAACAAGATTGTTGTAAGACATTCCCAAATCAATATATGGACATTGAAGATTGGTGTTCTTGATATTCTTTGGATTGTGGCATGGTTTTCTGACTTCTTTGAAGCAAATCATAAGCTCCAAGATTTAAGTTGTTTCACTTCTATTTTCTTTCAGTATTTCATTAGTTAGAATGATTGATGATTATTACTGTTGAATGATTGAATCTGTTTGTTCATACCATTGGTGATCTGTGGCCTGCAAATCACCGTGCATGGTTAGCTTGAACTAATTCCAAGTCTAACTTTGACTGTTCTGCACGTTTCAGTTCCATGTCCCTTGCAGGAGCAGTCTGAAAATCCTTACTTCCTAGCTGTTGTCTCATGATGAAGTAGAGGACTGGTTCCAGTTTCCATCCTCAGCAGTAGTCTTTTCCATCAGTTGGTTTTTTGAACCCTCACTCATCTTTTGCATTTTTTTTTAATCTTCATTAGGATTAGTTTTCGAGAGTTCCTTTCATTCACAAATCCAAGGAGTAAGGAGTGGATTCTATGTCCACAAAGGAGTAATCCCATGTAAGTCCCCCTCGTGATTACCAGTAAATCACATCATTCCACTGAGTCTATCCCACACCAGTCAAGACCTGACACAAAAGGAACCTTGGAGCAATCTCATTTGATCACGAAGTTCAGCGTCTGAGAAGCTTTATTCAAGAGAGGATAGGATACTCTGTGTTTTATTCTAATGTTGTTGCAGTCACAAAAACCGCATCAACAGACATCAGAAGGTGAAAGGATGACTGCCATCTGTCCTGGGTGTCCCAGCTGACTAGGACTCCTAGACAGGACTGTCCTGCCTGTCTGGAACTTCCTCCTGCTCAGTCTCCACCTCCAGGAACCTGGTCAGGACGACTTCCAACTCCTCCATAGGAATACTGGGCATGTTTTCAATCCGGAACTCCATGACGAACGCGGTGGTGGCACAGGCAACAAGGATATTTTCCCAATCCGCCCTCAGCTCCTGCATATTATTAATGAAGATCAGGAATGAGGATGCATCCTCAAGATGGGATTCTTGGGTAGGATAAGCAGCTTTGAAGTATATGCTCCGCATCTTGCCTTTCAACTCCTCTAAGTCAATGACTCCATCCGGTGCTACCTCCAGATCAAACCAAGCCTCCAAGGATACAAGGATTTTGTCTTGGATTTCCTTCAACATGGCGTGGGCCTGGAAAGTGTCGCCTTCAATCTTCTCAAGGTTATCTCTCTTCATGACCAAGGCGGAATACCAGCTGAGGAAATCATATACTGAATTCGCATGTAATACTTTGTTCTTCACCAAGTTCGGCTTCGGAGTGTTCATCAGTGCCTTCAGTCTATGGATGGTTTCCTCCCGAATGACTATGAATTGCTGACATGCATCCAGAATTGCTTGAATTCTATCCATGAGTGTTATAACTCTCCTATTCACTTGGACGAGGTCTTCTATGAACTTATGGGCTCTATCCGAGACCTTCTCTATCCAACCTCTTGCTATATGGCCGGCTGTCCTCAAAACTTAAACCTCAGCTAATGAATCCTTAGTTATGCTTAGAGGTTGTGCCGTTGCTCCTTGGGCGGACTGCAATGGGCCCATGAGCTGCTGGATGTGCTGCCGTAATTCCTCATTCTCTTGCTTCAATTGGTTCTTCTTTTCTTCTTCCTTCCACAACCTTTCTTGGATGGCGGCAACGGAATCCTCCAGTTCCTCCAGTTCCTCCATTTCTTGATCCTTCGTGGTTGGTCCAAGGTCGACCTTCAAGATGTCAAAATCATCCGGACTGATGTCCTCCTTCGCCTCGCTTACCCTGGGAATTGCCACTTCTACTCGGCGGGATCTTGATTCATCCCTTGTGATCCTGGAAAACTTCTTCACCTTCTTTGGATCTGCAGATTTCCCTGTCCTGGCCAGAAAATCACCAAGTTCTGTGGAAGGATCATTCTTCCTGATTGTCTTCTTCCACAACCTGTCCTGTAACCAACTGGGTTTTGCGGATGGATTGACTTCCTTCTGTGGTTCTTGTGGATCTTGACCAACTTGTGGTGTGGATGTTGGTACTTCACCGGAATTGAACTCCTCATCGAGGAATTCCAAATCAGGGTGATGGAGCATGTCCTCAAGTCGGACCTCCCTTGGATTCTGTGATGAAAAGTTAGGCTGATTTCCCACCATCAGGTTGGGGGTCCGTTCCCGGGTGGAATCCATGGACTCATTATCTTCCTGATCAGCTTGCTCATTCGGGACCATTTCCTCCTCCACGGGTCCTTTACCTTTAACTATTTGCACATTCTCATTGGAAAAAAGATCAACCTCCTGGACGGAAGAAGTGCTAGCAGAGTGAGGCCTGGATGCATTCTGCTCCTCCTGGTCAGGCCTACTGATAGGCTCCTCCCGAGCCTTTACTCTCTTCGCTGGTGGATCCTCCGCAGTCCTGTTCCTTACTTCCTGTCTTCTTGTTCCCTGTTCCTTTGTGGGAGTTCCTTTGGTCATGTCTTCTTCGGAAGACTGAGAATCCAAGTCCCCCATCAGGTCACAAGTCGGGCGGATGCCCCTCTTGTGCAATCTCTCCGTCTGCTGGTTTATCCATTTTTGTGTTATTGTCAACACGGGTGCCATTAGATCGTCTAAGTGGGTGACCTCCGGATCGGACCAAATCAAGGGTGGAAGGGGCTTATCCTTCTCCTGTTCGAAGAATGGCTGGACTTGCCTTCCATCCTCCTTAACTTGATCTGGGACTGAAAAGATTCCGGTGGCCCTGATCATGTCGACTGAAAGCCGGGAACATGTCCTCCGCACTTCGAAGTCATCCTCAGGATTTGCCCAGTGGTCCTCCAGATGTACCTTATGTCTATGCCTCCTTCCACATGCTACCCGGGTGGTATTGAACGGGTCAAAGTTCTCCTGCAAGGAATGAGTCACCAGGTTGTAGAACTGCAACTTGTCTTCGGATCTTTCTTCGGCTTGGAGAGACGGGCATGCTTCGACCGCATCTTTCGTCTAGACTGGGTAGGCTACCCCGGCCTTCTTCTTCTTCTGAACTTTGTCATATGCCGAGAGTTGCCTCGTCAATTCCAATAGGACCATCTTGTCCGATGGATATCTTGGCAGTCTATATGGGTAGGCAGAGAATCCTTGCACCCTAATGTATGTGAACTTCGGGAATTGGATGAACCAGGAGCCATAAGTCCTGATCAACTGCTTGGACTCGGGTGATAACCTTTGGTGAGTGCCTCCTTGGAGGGTCCTTGTGATGTGCATGGCAAATGCGTCATTAAACCTCCTGAAATGGTTTATGTTCTGGAGATGAAGTTGGGTGTAGCAATCATAGACCTTGACTTGCCCTTCTTGATTGCCGATACGTCCCTTCCATGACAGTCCTCGATATTTGTTGTTCCTTGCCAGCATATAGATCACATAGGAACTCATGTAAAAGGCCTTTGATTCCTCCAGGTTTCGGAACTGTGCATCAATACTGTCACTGAGGAGTCGAGCCCAATCAACCATCTTCGTCCCAGCGGTGACTTCCTCGATGTAGTAGAACATCCATGGCTCGAAGGTAGAGGACTGAGGACTTCCCATGATCCTGTTCAGCATGATGACAAGGTCTCCATGCTCTTGCTTGAAGTCGGATTTGAGGAGTGTCCTTGGCAAATTGGAACGGTGAGGCCTTTTCTTCTGCATCCATGACTTGTTGATGATCCCGAAACAGGTTGCTGGATCGGCCTGGAACATGTCGGTTGATTCCTCCTTGCTTGTGTACTCGATGGGACTATAGATAGGAATGTTGAATGCCTCTGCAATCTTTTCCTTAGAGAAGTAGGCTACCACTGTGTTGTTGCGATCGACAACCATCCTTCGTTCCGGGTCATAGTGCATGAAACATTCCACGATCAGCTTGGGACAAGGAATGGCGGGCGGGAAACACGCGGCGGAGGCAACTTCGTTCCGAACGATCTTGGCTGTAAGCTGGGATGGAGGACGTCCATCTACTCCGTACATCTGCTTTCTAATTTCCTTCATGCTAGAGGGATGGATGTTGGTGTCTCCCACGTTCACCCATTTTGAGATGATTCTGGACTCCAGGAGTGTTCCTCTGAGGGCAGCCTTCATTTGCGTTTGTCTTGAAGAGCTCGCCTCGGCACTTGCCATTCACCTGTGGAATCAAGGAAAGAAATAGCAAAGTATAAGTTTTTAAAGGGGGAAGGATGGAGGCGGGATGAGGGTTTTTATTCCCACACATGAGAAGTTAGTACAACGAATTTATGCATGTGGGACTAAAAAAAAATGATAAATGTCAAGTACATAGGAAGGAGAAAACAATAACATTCGAAGTAAGAAGCATTATCCTATGTGTTCATATACCTCTCCTTGCACAAGAAACTTTTGACCTTTAAAGGAATTTCTGATTTTTTTTGATGGATTTCTGACCTAATGGATTTTCTGATTTTTATGCAGGAATTTTTGAGTTTTAATGGATTTTTTGTCAAGAAATCTGCCCTTGGAATGTTCAGAAATTTCAGTCTTTGTGAAGAATTTGTCTTGGAATGGAAGATTCTTGTCTTGGAGGGTGAATTTCTGCCCTTGGAAGATGAATTTCTGCCCTTGGAATGTTCAGAAATCTGCCTTAAACCTACAGAAAAATCTGTCCTAATGAAGGATTTGGCCTTGGAAATGCTAAAATCTGGAATCCTCTTTGATGAACTTTATTCTCCAAATGATGAAATCTGCTTTTTTGATGTTGAAATCTTCCTTGGAATGCCTTCTTCTCCTTTTGGCTAGGACTGAAATCTGCTTTTGGCTTTGAATTTGTGTTTGAATGATTGGAAAATGACTTGGGCGCCCCTTTATATAGGCATTTAGACTCCCTTGTGCCACTTGACCGACCCAGATTGGTCTAAGAAGACCTAGCCGCCATACTTTATTACCTGGCCGACCTAAAGTTTTGTCCTTATCCTCCAAGGCGGTGGCGTGGATTTCCATTTGTAGGGGATTTTTGCTGGTCTGAGATTTCTGCTGGTCGGGGATTTCATGGAGTCGGGGATTCCTTCCAGTCCTGGAATGTGGATTCTAGTTGGTCGGGGATTCCTGTTCATCCTGGAATTCATCTATCCTGGAGTGCAAATTCCCTGAGGTCCTGGATTTTGCGCTTAGGACAAATTTCTTCTTGGAGTGCATAATTCACCTGGTCCTGGATAGTGCGACCAGGGACAAACTTTGTCTGGAGTCTGGATTTCTTCATTCTTTCAGGTTTGCTTTCAAGTTCTCTTGTCCAGATTTTGCTAAGTTTTGGAAATTTTCTCTTTGATGAATTTCATTCAGATGGAAGGCTATAATTTTGCACCTGTGAACAGGAATCCGTTCATGTTACATGTTCCGGACGAATTGGAATCCATATGACACATTTTCCTGTAGGTCCTGGAGTCCAGTTGTTCAGTTGTATCCTCAGGCTGGGTCAAGAGGGTCATCCTGCAGTCCAGCTGTCCAGGAGCGCAAATTCCTTGAGGTCCTGGATTGTGCGACCAGGACAGAATTCCTCTAGGGGTGCAAAATCCAGAGGGTCCTGGATTGTGCGACCGGGACTGTCCTTGACCAGTTTTCACAGTTTCTTTAGGATGACTAAGGACTTATCCTTTCGTTTGAGTGAAGTTTCAGTTGTTGCAAAAAGGTGATCTTTGGTTGCTTTATGGAGGTTTGATTGTTGATGCGGGATCCAGGACAAGGAGTTTTCCTCCATCCCCTCAGGGAATTTCAATCTTCATGGCGAAATCTTCCTAACAGATGGTGAATTCTTCATGCAAGCACCCATGGACAAGTCCGGGAATGATTCCCTGACAATTTGCAAAGTTCATATTGGACAGGAATGTGGAGCAGGACAACCCTGATCTTGGGGCGCATAATCCAGTAGGTACTGGATTATGCGACTAGGACAAAAAACATCCCTGGGCGCATAATCTAGTACCTATTGGATTATGCGACCGGGAAGAAATTTCTTCCCTGGGCGCATATTCCAGTTGGTACTGGAATATGCGACCAAGAATATTCCTGTGCATAATTCCAGTCTTTCGGAGGGGTGTTTTGGATACATGTTTTTGGAATTTGCTCTAAGTCCTTGAAAACTCTATTGATTTGATAATCCTCTGAGTTATGATCTGAGATTGAGTGAGTCCTGGATCGGGATCTGGAGGACATTCCTTGGATTGAACTTCCGGACTGGAGCTGTTGGGCCGAGAACTGAGTTCCATGATGGAAAGATGAACATGCCAAGGAGTGACAGTCTTTGTCTAATTCAGGACCTGGTCGGGATAAGAATCTGGATAGACCTTGGAACGGGATTCCGGGCAGGAATTCCTTGAAACAGGACTCTGGGATAGGCACTTCCGGACAGAACTCCGGATTGGACTTTTGAACTGGATTCCTGGACTGGAGTCCGGGAATGATTTCCTGAGTGGAACTAGGGTCTGGAACAAGATTAGAACTGAGTTCCATGCCGGGAGTGGAGAGAGTCCATTCCTTAGGATGGAAAGATAAACTCCTTCCCGAGGATTTGTCCAGGACGGGCAGTTAGGGTTCCAAAGCCGTGCAGGAGGGATCTTCCGTGTTCACTTCTTCGAGCACCGGTGAGCCAACTTAGACCATTATCATTATCTGAGGTTTGAAACCATGCCAGAAAGTCTGGGATCGGAGCAAGAATCTAGGCTAAGTCAAAAATAAGGGGGACCCAATCTGCAATTGGGGTTGATGTTGTAAAAGGTCACAACAGATATATAGACAGTCATCCTTAACAATATAATGTGTACATTCCATTATTCATGATGATAAGATTTATACGTAGTCATCACTAATAATGAATATGTAGACAGTCATATATAATGATCCATAATAATCATCTAGTATGTAATGATACATAAAGATATATCTTGTAAGCAATTATTCATAATGTTATGTATTAACCTCATATGAGAGATTGAAGGAAAAGTACCAAGAGGCCACTCATGGATATTTTAGAGGCCTTTGTCACATGAGGTATAAGGTACCCATAGTGCAAAGGATATGTATCACATAAAGGCCTTGTCACATGAGGTATAAGGTACCCATAGTGCAAAGGATATGTATCACATAAAGGCCTTGTCACATGAGGTATAAGGTACCCATAGTGCAGGGATAGTGATGTAATGGCCTTGGTTACTTTGATGTAAGGCATTATAAGAGTACCAAGGAGTCTCATAGAGGCCTTGTGTAATGTCCCCTTCTCGCAAGCCAAAATTTTCGTGACCTTGCAAACAATTTCAACTCACAAAAAGAGAACATTAGTATTCAATCTTTCTTATCTAATCATATTACTCATAAATATATATTAAGTCAAATCTTAAATGTATTCTAGCTTTCATGATATCTATTAAACATATTTCATGATTCCATTTGGGAGAGGTACACTTTGGTCTACATGTCTATCATACCACTTGCCCAACAAGAGAAGGTTTATAAGGAGCAATCGAGGGGTCCATATTTTATTCCTTTGACCGGAGACCAACCCAAATCAAAGGCCCATCCCTTGTCCCGGAGAGGTACTCTAGACCAACACGAGACAAGAGCCTATCCATTACTTGATGGTTCTCTTGACCAACACAAGATAATGGGAATGTATCAGTCTTTAGCCGGATGGTACTCTTGACCAACTACGGCATCAACCATGATGTCGGTCTTTAGCTGTATGGTACTCTTGACCAACTATGGCATCAACCATGATATACCTCATTGCTCACCCATATCCTTTCATCTCGATCTATGGGTTTGGTTGATAAACCATGAGCCTCTACTTCTCATTCCCTATTCTTCATGATTATTTAAGAACTCATTCTAATCATTGACAATATATAAGTAATGCCTTAGTATCTTAGACTATGACAATTTGTTACTATAACCTTAATTATCAATTCATTCATTTCATGATGGTCCTTTCATATGTTTATTTACTTAGATAATGCATTCTTATTCTTACATGTTACCTATCTAATTTAGGATAACAATATCAATCTATTTTGTGCTTTTATTCATTATGATATCCAATCCTATTTTTATATTCATCATCTTATGCCTTAATAGGCTGTGAGTATAAGCATTTTACCTTATACATTCTTACTTTACATCTCAGTCTATTCTATAAATCTATAATAGCCTTTTTAGCTTATCTTTCTATAATATACTCTATCTTTCATTTTATAATCACACATACCTTTATATGTATTGTTGATTGGCGCTATTCAGACTTGTAGTACTGAGTGATAATGGACTGTGATTCAATGCTTTTCTATATTGGCGAATTGGGGTAAATCGTTGAATGATGAAGATTTGTTTATATTTGTGATTGGTTATTTCCCTTTCCACGATCTATATTCCCTTCCTATACCAATATTAATATTCATGACGTAATATATTCCACCATAGCTGATCTGATTGGTAAGTGATACCTTTCAATTGTTCGATAATCTTGGCACATATCCCTTGGTGCCGAAGTAAGTAGGAAATACATCATTGCTGATTGATTGATGCTTTTTTTTTTAGGTTAAAAATGTCTAATCCCCGTCCCTCCTTTTCATTCCTTCGTCAATGCTCTTTATAGCTAAGGATCGTGGTCTTTCCTCAACCGATGCGTCGTTCCTAGTTTGCCTTAAGTGTTATTTAATATAATGATAATCTTTGCAAATGGTATCATATGTATATGCAGCGTTTGTATAGTGCGTCTTAGTTTGTGGGTAAACTTCATAACTTCCTTTATTTATATTAATAATATTGATGTCAATATTCATGAAGCATTAATATTGGTATTTATAATATAATAATTACTACTTATAATATGTAAATGATCAATCTTTATATTTATATTGGTATTTGATATCTACCAAATATAATAATATATTTAATTAATCAAAGTAAATATATTATATTCTAATTAAATTAAAATATAATAATATTATTAAATAATATATTTAATTATCATTCGAATTGATTCACATGGATAACTTCACCATTAATACGATGTTTAAATCTTTAATTTAAACAATGCCTTAATATCAGAACATGACACCTTGACTCTAAAGGTATTAAGGATACCGCTTGAGTCTAAGGATAGGAGACATTAGAGCCCCATGGTGGATAACGACAACTCTTCTCTCATCTCCCATAGGCTGTTAATAAATGACATATAGATAAGTAGATTGCAATATATATGGATAAAGATCATAGATCATGTGAAATGTCATGATAGAGAATATGGAAGGCATATTAATGATGATCATGAGAGTAACATGTGAAATGTTAAATGATATGCAAGGCATAATGATCATAAGAATAGCATGTGAAATATGAATAATAGATAATGTGCTTGAAAGCAATCACAAGATTAATAATAGTGATATGCATAGAAAATAATCACAAGATTAATAATAGTGATATGCATAGAAAATAATCATAGATTAATAATAGTGATTTGCATTTGAAAGTAATCATGGCATTGATCATAGTAATGTGTATTGATAGTAATCAATGATGAACTAAGTTATGAGTTAGCAATGTTCTTATGTAAATTATATATATGTGGCTTTAAATGCAAAAATGTATTAATGTTCTCTTTTTGCAAGTTGAAATTTGTGAACAAGGTAAAGAGAATTTTGATTTGTGACAAGGGGACATTACAATAACCTTGTGATGGTGAATCGGTGGTACCTTTGCAAAGTTAAAGCTTGGGGAGGTTGTTGGGGCCTTGTTGTTAGAAGAGATGAGGCAGAAATCCATGGAGTCTTGTTGAACCTATTTCGATAGCCCCTAAATTTAAACTTTTTGATAAGTCTAATCGGGTGTCGAAGTTTTTGTCGGTTGTGAGTCATCAATATCACACAATCCCTACTCGTCGCCAGGATGTCACATTCCGCTCCATGTTATTTTCCTACGTTGGATTTTGTATTATGGTGTCAAACTGAAAGAAGAATGATCAATCTTTTACTCAAGTTCTAAGGTGTACCTGTTCAATTCGCCCCTAGTTATGAAAACAATTAAACACGAAAATTGGGGATAGATACAGAAAAATCCATGTTATGGCTGTATTCACAATTGCATTTTGCCCAAGTATGGTCAATCTCTGAGCCGAAATATCTCACGAATAAGGAGATTTTGAGCTTCTCATTTTTCGTCGGCAATTTCTGTAAACAATTAAAACAGGAGTTCTATGTGCATTGGGGCAAAATTGTTTGATCAGGGGTCTTATATTGACATTCTAGCCAATGTGCCAAAATTTCGTGAGGAAATATTATTACAGTCAAAAGTTATGCCACTTTCCTCCTTCATCGCATTTGCAGGTTTCACGGACAAGTTTGGCAAGATGAAGTTGAGTATTTTTCATGTTTTGAGATCAACATTGGCATGTGATGACACCATCATCCTTCGCCAATGAAGGAATTGAGTTAATTAACCCCAAAACCAAAGTGTCGTGAGCTTTATTCATCCGACTCCATATCTCCTAAAGAGCACGATTCAATAGTTTGAAATGGTTCGAGACTTGTAGTTTCGGCAAGGTAGGAAGGTTTTAAAACTTCTTTAAAAAGTTGATAGAAGTTGCGGAAGGAAATAAAAGTATCAACGAAGTCCGCCATTTTAATTGTCGGGGATTTCTTTCGGTTTCTAAAGCTTTTAAAAAAATGCCAAAGACAGAAGTAGATATGGTTTTAAAATCTTTATCGGCTCTCATTGAGACTTTCTAAAGTCTTACAAATCTACGATGAGGTTTTCAAAATCACCTAAATTCCCGATGAAGTTATTACAACCTTTAAAAACACTGACGAATGAGCTCTCCGTAATACTCACCTTAGAAAATATTCAACCTGCACGTCTTCAAACTTATTTCTGCAAGGTGGCAAGATTTTGAAACTACTTTAAAATGCCGATAGAACTTTGGAAAAAGAAACGAACTCCTGAAAAGGCGTTGAAGTTTCAATTGTCGGAGGTTTTGGTTGGTTTCAAAAGTATTGTTTAGTTCCGCTAAGGTTGTGAAAACCATCTGAAGTGCCGATAAAGATTGTTTTGCCGTCGGTGAATGTGTTAAGTTTTGAAAGTCCCCAAAGTCTTCGATGAACTTGTTGAAGCTTCCAAAAACGCCGATGAAAGAAGAAACCTGCATAAAACAGTTAAAGATTCCAATCACCTTCACGTCCCATACAATTCACCGATTTTAACGTCAAACAAGTTTCGCTGGCAACTAAATCATCAAGAAGAGGTGTTAGTAAATAAGGGTTGCTATTTCAACGAATACTAAACTCGAAGTCTTGATTGTGGCATACAAGTGTGAATGTGGTAGTTACAACTGCCTGAGTAAACTTATTTGCATGATGCACAAACTGTGGAAGCATAGACAAGACGTTGAAGCTGTCAAAGCAATGCTGTCTCATAATATGCAACGATTACAGCATAGGTACAAAATGAATTCGGCAAACAAGTTTTAAAAACTTCCAAGAACATGCAGCTGCCAGCATCTTCTCCCAGTCCGTACCAAAATGGGAGCTTTCGAATAGGGTAGGGATGTCCATCCAAGCATAATTGAAAGTGGATTTTTGTCAGATACTATAATTCGAAATGCTCTGGTAGACATGCATGCTAATGGCGAAAGCGTTAGACAATGCACGTGAACTGTTTGGAAAAATGCTTGAGAGAAATGTGGAATGCACTGCGCGCAAGATACACACAAGATCCATTCATTGAAAAGGTCGCAGAAACTTTAAAGCCAATCCATTTGGCTGGTGTGAAGCCAAATTCCACGACTTTGTAAGCATCCTCCCAGTCTTTGCCAAGATAGGAGCACTGAAATAGGTTTGAATATCTATCAAAGCATGCTTGAAAGTGGGTTTTGGAGTATTTGCTGCCCTGGTAGACAATGAAGAAATGTGGAAGCATATGTAAGGGTCATACATCTTATCAAGAATTGCTTTAATGAAAGGTGGTCGCATGAAATGTGAAGATTGCAGAGATATAAACAAAATGGCTTTGTTGAATAGACAATTGAAACTTAAAAACAAGTGTAAACAAGAGGTATGTGAATTCCTTGCTATTCACTGCTGATTTCAAATGTAAGAGAACGAACCTGAAAACCTGAACCTATTTGTAAAGAATATTGTCATGAACATGTATGCTGAATGAGGAGACTGTGTTTGAACATTTGAATGAGATGTCATCAAATAGAATGTAATGAATATGCTGAAAATGATTTGTTGAAAAGCTGTTAAAAGGTTAACAAGCAAATACAATTTGCAGGTGCATAACCAAAATCAGCCACCTTGTAACACACATAAAACTTGCTTCATCATGAAGTACCAATATCAAGGGGTTGAATTCGTGTCAGTGCTGGAATCCACACTTCTAGAAATTACCAACACAAAGTTGGGACATCGACCATCAAGATTTCTGGAAAACAATGGAAGAAGGCAAAAGGTCTCCAATGGTAGAGAAAATATATCAGAGTGGATTAGCATGTGATGCAGGTTTTCCCGCAACAGTATAGTGCCCAGATTTAGTGTTGGAATGCATCAGAGGGTATAAACCGGCAACTAGAGAAATCAGGACTATCGATGATCAATTGGTAGCCAGGTTGGATAATGCCTCCATCAGCATTACTTTTAGACTACCTAACAAAGATCAATTTGCCGATATTAATATGGACATTGCAAAACAACACTTTGCAGAAAAGAAGAGTAAATGTCTCAATGAAATAGCAAAGAACTGGTTGCTCACACCCAAAGCTGGAAAATCTCAGTTGCCCAAAAATCTCTATAGGTCTCTTTTTGTTGAAGACATCTCCAACATGATTGTTTTACTTCTTAGGCTAACAGGAAGTGAAAACTCAAAAGATTTTCAAGATTGGATGTACCTTTTCATAGCCATCATATGTGACGAGAAACAATCCGTTGATTGGGCAAGTATAATTAGTGATAACTTGAATCATCAGCTAACTCACTATGAAACAGATCAGAGATTCTACATGTCCTATCTCTTCTACGCTATTGCAAGCATGAAGGCATGGCCGGGGCTCAGTACTAAGGGGTTTTATGATGATGCTACACAAATCTATGATTACTACCCACAGTTACAATTAGAACAGAGCCGAAAGAGTTTTAGGAGGGTGAATGATGCATTCACCATGTTGACAATAAGAGTTCTTCAGGGAAATACTAGACTCATAATATCTCCAGAGGCAGCGGCACTTGTCAAAAGATATGGGAGTTATTTCATTCAATTCCCAAAATTTACTTACATAAGAGTTGGAGGTTATGACGGCTACCCATACAAGTTACCTAGATATGTAGATGACAAACTTGTCCTGATAGAACTTTGCAGGCAACTCAATATAGTCAACAAAAGGTGCAGAGACAGAAAACAGGAGTCTCCTTTCCAATTGGCCTTACTCATTTCGAGTGTAAGTCATCCTTAGATGCACAGAATATCAAGAGATCAGTGGCGAAACTAAATCTCTATTGTTACACTATGAGATTCCCTTTTGATAGCAAGAATTTCGCTAAAGAAAATTTGAATCTTGGTATTGGATATGATCATGTTCTTGAGATTGAATACTTTTGGGAAGATTGCGAATATGATTTCAAAGTTAGGAAAAGGGATTGGATGAGGTTTACCTTATTTCAATTTAGAGAATTCCCGCTCAATTGGGATACACAAGGGATTGAAGAGGATGAGTCAGAGCTAGTTGAACTAATCTATTATGAAAAGATTCAAACTTTGCCTTTGCCACCAATAAATTGGGCCATTCCAGAGATCACAAGTATTGAAGAAAGAATTGCATATGTTCTTGAGAGATCAGAAAACTGGGTAAGAAAGAAAATTGCAGAAATAGTAACATCTCAGGATCCTAGTGAAGTTGACACTGCAAAGAGGAACAATGATAAGGAAGGGGAATCTTCATTTTCCACTCCTCGAAGTTCTTCTGTGAAAAACCAATCTCATAGAATTGCCCAAGGAAAGGATATTGGTCTCAAAGAGGTCCATAGAGAAGAATCTAACGAGGGAATAAAGAAACAAAAAATGAAAAGAATCATACTATAGGAAGACACAGAGGATAAATTCATCAATCCTGAAAATTTGCCTGATGATGATGAACGAGTACAAATTACTTCCCCATCTCATAATGTCATGTCCCTACATTTAATCATAAATCGAATATAATATAATTTATTTATTAAAACTATATTATTAAATGTAAAATAACAAATATAATCATTAATATAAATATAAATATTAATGATATATTATTATATTATAGATATAAGTAAATATTATAAATTAAGGATTATAAGTTAATTATTATAAATTAATAAATATGAATTAAATATTATAAATAATATAATCAAATATTATAAATAAAAATTAAGGTGGCGGACATAATGATTCCTAGCTGACCCTTAACAAATAAGCAATGGCAGTCAAAAAAAGCCACGCAAACCACAACAATTATAAGAAGCGGCTAAAATCATCCACGATTTTATAAACAATAATCAATACTCAATTACAAATAATGCGAATAGGATATTGAAGAGAAGTCATCACCGGATCAATGCAGATATGTTAACAATGGTAACTACTTTTAGGCATCGATGGAGAAATCGTCCCCATACACTCAAAAGGAGATCAATGATAAGACATACTTAAGTAAATTGGTAATAAGACGATGAAAAGCCGTCAGATAGTTAAGAATTATTAGCACTTATGATGGGGCATTATATAGAGTGGCGACTGTTGGATAAAAGGCACCTGATCTGAGATATAAAAAGAATTAAGGGGCTTCACTCAAGGATCATCGGATCTTACTCATGAAATCAATAGCATCCGATTAGAATATGCATTCAATCCCAGCAGGAGTAATGCAGCAGCGATCATTCCATATCAATCTAAAGTCAGCAATTTACAATGTCCATTAATCCAATCGGGCATTGATATCACTCAGAATTATATTCATCTTATCCAGCGAATTGAAGTTATCACAGCAAATTGACTACATCGAATTGTGACAGCCGTTTAAAGGTATGCAATAATGCTCTTTCCCCATATAAGGCCAACATCTGATATATATATTTATGCTTTGTCTTCTATAAATAACGTATGCTAATTCCAATCCTGATATATATGTTATGCTTTGTCTTTATGAATAACATACGTTGAGTACTGATAATAATAAGGATAAGGAAATATATCTTGCTGACTGTATTATCAATTCATATATGCATTAGAATTAACGTTCACATTTCCAATTCTTCATATTATAAACATAGATAGAATTACAAAGATAAATGATTGTGTTTATGATTAATGATTGATGTTAACCATGAAAGAATGTACATAGAATAATAGATTGATCTTAGATATGTGATCATGAATATGCATAGAAAGAATAGATTAATATGATAAATGAATATGGTTATGCATAAGGAATCAATGATGATGATAATGGAATATGATCATGTGGATAAATGATCGGCCAATTATGATATAAGGCCAAGATGTCCTAATTATAAGGCATCATGTGCAAAATGTTAATAAGGACTTAGAAATCATAGGATTGTGCCATATCTGAAAGGAGGATTAGCCTTATCATTAATCATCTCGCCATCCTAAGTGTATGGGTAAGTTAGGAGAATGTTATTGGACCTAGGTAACCCCAAGAAGATGAAGTACCTCCGGGTGTGAGGCGAAATCTCTTGGGCCAAGTGTCGAAGTAACTCTGGGTGTGAGGTCAAGCCTTGGGCCTATGGTATGATGAGCTCATCAATGTGATTTGTGCCCTACGGTGGGCGACTCTCCAATAGATGAAGTATGCTCGGGTGTAGCATGAAGCCTTTGGAGCCAATTGGTGAGGTGGGAAGCCATTGGGCTCCGTATGGGATGGTTAGTGTCTCCTTAACGAGCCATGCCTATGGAGTTAGAGATGGATTAATGATAGGGTGACACATGATCCTCTTGAGGATAGAACATAAGGCCTATGAATATGAATATGAATATGAACATGAACATGAACATGAGTATGAATATGACTATGAATATGAATTATGTGATTATAAGTTCAAGGATAAATATGGAAAGAATATGGATCTATATTAATTATGATATGAAAAGAGAAAAAATTGGAGTACTAATGCTTCCTTTTTGTAAGTTGAAATTGTGCAAGGTTGAGAACAATTTGAGCTTACTAGAAGGGGACATTACACATAATTCATCTCCTAAGGTACAAGCCCCTTTTGCATCACCTATCAATACATTTCCAGATGAGGAGAGTACTCCAGTTGTTCCACCTCACCATGTTCCTTTATAGTCACTGCCTATTGATGTTACAGATTTTTCATTGGATCCTCCTGTTTCTTGGCTGCAACAAAATCTATCAAATAAAAAGAGAAGGGCACAGTTGATCATTCCCGAACCAAATGTGGTCACCAACCTACTCCAAAAGAGTACTAAACCCAAAAAGGCAAAAATTATGTCTAGGATGATGATTGATTCGGCCTCAGGAAATATGTGTGTTGAAGTTGCAAAACCTGTGTTAGAAAAAGACATGAATGAAATCACTGAAGCTGATTTTCACATTGATAAAATAGACCTTGGGCCTTCAACATGTGAAGGTGATATTCATACTTTTCAAATGTCAGCTGCTAAATTAGTAGAAAGGACCTATGTTCCCCCAAGTACCGGGGACGGGGACGGGCGGGGACGGGGGGACGAGTTTCAGGGACGGCAATTTTTTTGGCCATTTTTTAGGGGACTGCAGGGGACGGCTACTAAAAAAATAAGGTTTTTTTTAAAAATATAAGGATATTTCAAATATTTAGATGATAACATTGATAAGGCATTCATTCTAGACATCATAGAACATTAAAACATGCATACATAACCATAACATTACACTTGAACTTAGTTTTCAACTTGTCACATGAGAATTGGCAAACAAATAAACCAAATTTAATTGTTTTCAATGACAATCTGCATATATATAATATATTATATCAAAATGCTCAAAGGCTGCAAGTTTCAAGTTTCAACAACAAAATGTTTCATTGTTTCAACAATAAAATGACAAAAACATAGAGTATATGCCATATGGCTGTCCCTAATCAGCCTCTCCTAATACTGCATCAAAATCTGAATCTGAATCCGAATCACTGCCACCATGAGTGTCTAGTAGACCCTCATCCAATGGAACCCCAACCAATCCCTCATGTGCCTCCTCCTCATCAATCTGCATAACATCCTCTGGATCAACATCCCAACGTGCAGCTGGAGTCTGACGATACTCAGGTCTCTGTCGATCCTGTAGCCGCAAGGCACTATGCACTGCCACCAACTTCTCTGATCGTCTAGAGGTAAGTTTGTTCCTCTTCACTGACTGAATGAAGCTATATGTGGACCAATTCCTCTCTGCAGCAGAGGAACTGGCAATCTGTCCAAGCAAGCAAGTGGCAAGTGTCCTCAATTCTGGTGCATCCATGCCATGCCACATCCACCATCCAATAGGGTTAGTTTGAGCTAATGTAGCTCTATCCATCCTCGCCTCTTTTTTGCTGAAGTTTGGACCACGTAGATTGACAAAGGCCATCCATTGTGAGCGAAGTAAAGAAGCCTCCTCCTCGGTATACATTTTTTCAAGGGCCCTCATGAACCCTTGTTTCACCTCATCATCATGAGATGGAGGCACTCTTCCAGGTCTAGAAACATACCATTTGGGATTTAGAGCATATGCTGCCATATGAAGTGGGGTGTTCATAGTGTCCCACCTCCGCGTCACAATGGGCCTAAGATGCTCCTCATAAAATCCCAAAGTAGGATCCTTGCTCTGAATAGCTTGCTTCATTTTCCCAAGCATGCTATCAAATGTCTCATAAATCTCTCCAAGACTAGGAGAGTCTGTGTCAGCATATCTTATGACATCCACAACAGGTGCAATGAAGGAGCAAACATAGCTGCAAGTGAACACAAGTTACAAAAATCAGCAATTTAAGAACAAAAATTAAATTTTTAATAAAATGATAATATGAATATCATAATATAAACAAAAAAAAAATCAGCAATTTAAAATTTTAATTTGAAACAATTTCATACCTTATTGTGGACCACCAATCATTGTCAAGGATTTTTTGCCTCACACTTTTTCCTTAAGCTGAATTTGACTCTGGCCATCTATTCCATTCTGCATTAACCACCAATAATTGTAGAGGCTCCTTCACCTCAACCATCCTCTCTAGCAAAATGAAGTAGCTGGCATATCTAGTTTCCACAGGCTTGAGGAATTCCTTCTTCGAAAAAGTCCTGAAAAGTGCAAGTGAGGTTTGATGGTTGCAAATGAACATCTGTATATCTCTAGCTTCTGCGACCACTTCCTTCACCCAAGCAATCTTCCCAATGTCTTTCAATGCGTTGTTCAATGCATGAACACAACATGGAGTCCAGAAAATGTGCTTATAAGCACCCTCCACCATTAAACCGGCTGACTTACATACACGGGCTGAATCTGTTACCACTTGGACAACATTAGATGCCCCAATCTCTTCAATGGCATCCTTCAAAATCTGAAATTGGAAGTGAGCATCCTTCCTCCTCCCTGTACAATCAATAGCTCTAAGAAAATAAGAGCCAGCTGGACATGTGACAATGATATTGATGAGTGGCCGACGTTTGATGTCGGTCCACCCATCCATGACAATAGAGCAACCATCCCTAATCCAAGTTTGCCTCATGTCCTCCATCAAGGTACTCACTTGAGAATATTCCTTGTCAAGTAAGGTGGTGCGTAGCTTATGTTCTCCAGGGGGGACATATGAAGGACCAACAGCTGTAACATCTCTTAACATTTGTTTGAAATAGGGAGAGCGTGCCACATGAAATGGTACGGCATGAGCAAAGAAAAATTTGGCAATGGAAGAGTCAGCCACCTCTCGTGTTTGTGCATTAAACAACCCTGCAACAGTAGTAGCTCTTTTCTTTCCCCTACTAGAAACCTCTTCCACTTGGCTTTGTGAAGGCAATGACTCAGGCATACTAGGCATACTCTCCATTGACAATCCCTTACATCTTGCCTCCCCCTCCATGTGCAACCTAGTTGCCTCGACCTTCTCAGCTAGGGTAATGTTTTTACAACCTTTTACCCCCACTCCACCCAAGTGCAAAAGGTGAGAATAAACTCTTGTATAGCTGCCCCTATAGGTTTCATTGCAAATGTGACAAAGCCATACTCTAGACCCCCCAGTATTCTTTTGTTTGTCAGTGTCTATGCGGGTTGCAAATTGTAAGAGAGGTTTTTTAGCATTATATGGGCCTTTTGCATAAGTGGCAAGTGTTTTGGAGGGGCATTCAAATGGATTGGATTTGGATGAACTGACATTCTCTGCTGTACCACTGCCACTAGCAGAACCCCCACTCTTTTTACGGCCTCTAGTTCTACTTGATTGCCGTTGCACTTGAATTTCAATGTCATTTTCAGAATTTTCACTATTGTCACTGCTGCTCATTGTTTTTTGTTTGAAAAAATGCTAAAGACAGCTGCAAGCAAACATTAAAAAAAAAATAAACTAAAAACCCTCCATGTGTTTGAAATTGAAAAAAAAACTAAAAAAAATGCAAAGGAATATGAAAACAAAAAAAAGAATGTCGATCTTACCTTAAGTGACAATGATTTGATGCACTATTGCCTTCCCTTCACCGCTGTTACCCTCCTCCAACTGTTATTTCTCCTCTTCAAGCTGCTGTTCAAAAATGCCAAAATGAGGTAATGAAGGTATGTTTTTTGTTTTTGCATGATATAAGGCATTTTTTAGGTTTAGGTAAGTTTATGAGGGATGGGGGGGCCCTTGTGGGCCCCCCCATCCCTTTTTTTTTAAAATTTTAAGTGAGTTTTTTTTAATTTTTTAAGTGCCAACGTTGCTGGGCTGTAGGGGACGGCTAGCCGTACCCGGTACGGTCGGGGGACGTCCCGGCCGTACCGGGTACGGCTAGCCGTCCCCTACGTCCCCTAAAAAAAGGGGACGTCCCCGGGAAACGGGGACGGCCAGGGGATGTTTCCTGGCCGTCCCCGCGTCCCCGGAACGTCCCCGGGACGGGTACGGGTCATTTTTCCCAGGGGACGCGTCCCCGGGGAACCTTGGAAAGGACAGAAAAAGAAAAACATACAAAGGATTAGTTAAAGCAACAGGTTCAAGTTATGGCTGCATATCTTTGCTCCTTCATTGATACTTCAGCTCAACCTCTGGAAACGGTTGGTGCTCCTATCAGTTCCTTACCAGAAATTAATGTCCAAAAAGAGGTAATTGAAAGCATTCATGAGAACCAATCATATGGGAAAGCGTTAAAGCAGTGGGTAAGTGAATTGGTATCAAATGGTTTGAAATTCATCGAAGAAGCTGAAAAACTACTCTTAGAAGCAGAAACGAGGAGACAAGAAATTGATAAAGAAATAAAGATTATCAAGAGAGAAGAATGGCAAGAAGTCCTAAAAGACCTCATGGAGATGGCTGAAATTGATTCCCAAGTATTGATAGCTGAAAACATTTTATGAGAGAGGAAGAAAATCAATCCAAATCATGGATAACCAACATTGAATGGAAATTGTCAAACACCCATAAGATCTCACAAGGAGTGAATAAATCCTTAAAGGTTTGTGAACAGGTGAAATCAAAAGTCCGAGATGTTCTCCTTTCGATTAATCCCAACTTCCTTATAGAAAACGAACCTCAATTAATAGGTGCTGGTGTCATCAAACAAAAGTTTGAACATATGTGAATACAGAATTGTTCATCCGACAAGCTTTCAATTTAAAATCAATGAAGAGATTGAGCAATATTTCTGCAATTCTTGACACTTGCAATAACCACTTGCCTGTCTATCATCAGAAGTTGAAGGAAGTTCAACAAGATGTGTCACTTTGGAATATCCGAATGAGTTGTGTAATTGTGCCAAAGAATAAGTTACTCGCCCCAACAGTGAAACTATTCCGGGCTTACAAAGCAAAAAGGTCTTCAGATGTACTAGAGAAAGCCTTTCAATACTGCAGTCCTTGATGATATTATCATAGTTTTTGTAAGGATATTTGAAGGATACTTGCTCCTAATTGTCTACAAACTTCCTTTATTTAAAATTAACATGTATCTGCAGTCAAGGGCATAATACCATAGAAGCAAAAATCGCGATTTCTTGAAAAAATTGGGAATCGCTAGGTTTGGCGATTTTTTCCCCAAAAACTCTACGATTTTTTTTTTGAAAATCGTCGTCAATGTATTTTTACCTTTTTTTCTTCATAATCGTGAAAAAAACACAGTTAAATTGCTAAAAACGTGCATAGTCGTGGGTTTCACGATTTTTGAAAAAAAAATGATTTCGTGATTTCTTTGTCCGTCTAGGGTTTTAACACGTCTCTGTAGGAACCAGATTGATTGATTGTCCTGTGCTTTGTCTCCCCCTTTGGTCAAGCTTTTAATTCTTATAGGGCACTTAGGTTGGATCGAATCCTATCCTTATGGGTTCGGTTTCGAATTCTGACTAATCTGTGACTATAGGCATGGAGCGAACGCGACTCCCACGACCCGACCCACTAGGCTTAATCTCGTGTTATAATATCATATTTATATATTATAATTTAATATATATTATGATATTTATATATATAATATTTATATTATTAATATATAATATATTATTATATTATTAATCTTTATTATTATATTATAATATTTATAATATTACAAAATATAATATTTCTATTATAATATTATAATATAATATTTATATTATTAATATATTATAATATGATATTATTAAAATATAATATTTTTATTATAATAATATAATATAATAATCATATTATTAATTAATTAAATTATTTATTATATATATATATATTTTGATGAGTAAGCACTACTAGAGGGGGCAACTCCCATATAAAATTTCAAAAATAATAAACAGACTTTGCATCAACCCCGGAATGGGTGTGCCAACTTATTACATATCTAAGCTTTCTCCTTTTTTCGAGGATCTTAAAGTCATGGGATGCTTAAGTTTTGATTGTGGCATTTTCTTCCTTTTCACCTTTGTCCATTCTAGCTCAGTCTCATGGGGAAGATGCAAACAATCACCATTTTCTTCGTTCAAAATCCCAACACTGTTAGTGGCTGCTGTAGAAGCTGATGTTACTGAGAACTCATTGTCTCTGTACTGTGGGCCTGACTTTTCCAAAGCAGGTGGAGATACATCCAAGGAAATGCCGGTTGGCTTCATGTTCGGCGCGGTCTCATGGGAGTGCACTTGCGTAACCATTGGATGGGGGGAGCATGAAGTTGATTCCTTACCCTAGAGTGTAGACGAATCAGTCGAAACAACCTTCATAGATGGAGAGATGATATAATGTCGGGATTCTATCCCGTCCCACCACGTGGGCCTGCTATTAGGGGCAGCAAAATCCCTAACAACAACAAGTCTCCTATTGCATTGTGAGGTAGCGTGGTTTGTTGCAAAACATTTTCTGCACCTAAAAGTGATCTTTTCGTAATCTATAGGTTGATCCAACTCCTGTTTCCTACCTTTAATAAAATCTCAGTTGGAAGTCCGTTTGATATATCCATTTCAACACATAAATAAGCATAGGTTGAATTCTCATAATTGATAGTTTCCTTTGAAATGCTTTGATACTTGCCCAGGCTATTACCTATAGCCTTCAGACAATCAATTTCCCAAAATTGTAAAGGCAGACAAGGCAACCTTACCCAGAAAAATGCAGAAGAGAAGGTCTCAGTTCGCGGGTTGAAAGAAGGATACCATGGCTTTAAACATAAGAAGTCCCCTTGGAAGAACCACGGGCCAGCATTGAGCACCATTTCTTTATCCTCCAGTGATTCAAATTCCAGAATGAAGAACCCATTGGCACAAGGGTAAATATTGATTTCATCCTCCAAATATTCTTTCCAATTCGTGCTTATCCACGCATGAAGATTGCATAACTTTGGCCATACCTTCATGAATCTGCATATGAGAGCGTGTTCCTGCAGATAGTCCTCTCTGTCACTGGAAAATTCATCCAAACATACCTCAGGAATGGAAACTGAATGACACATAGTAAAGGGTGTGCTAAGAGGAGCACCACATCGAGGGGAGGGGGGATCAGGTCGGGCACCCCTGAGCGACATAGGCGGGCTAGCAGAATTTGTCCCAACTTTGGACCTAGGGCATCCCTGCGCAAAGCCTCCTGAAAGTTTAACTGTGATTCATTATTGCATCGACCAGAATCGGGAGGAAATGAAAGTCCGCCGGACGAACGACCGTAGTGGGAACAACATCACCACCCAAATTGCACACCGAAACCGAACCAACCCCACCAGGATTGGTCAGCATAACATCCGAGGGCCTGCCAGAGTGAATGGGTGGACTTGTGGTGCGTGAAAAGCCTTGGTCTCGCCCTTGGAAATTCCCAGACTTGTCCAAGTAGTCTGGTAGAGACCCCAGTGAACCTCGGCGATCATCTCCACTAGGCGAAGCATCTTGCAAAAGCACAGAAGTGTGCGAAGGCATAGCGAGCTCATATATATATATTAATAATATTATTATATTTATATATTATATTATAATATTTATATTATATAATATTATTATATTATTAATATTTATTATTATATAAATATCATAATATAATATTTATATTATTAATATATTTATAATATATTAATATAATATTAATATTATTTATTTTCTTTCTTTTTTGCATTTTTCTATGTTTTTTGAAAATCCGATTTTTTCACAATTTTTTGAAAAAATCTTAAACTTTTGGTTTGCCGATTTTTTCCCCAAATGATGATTTAAAGTTGTTGAGAGGCAGGTAGGAAAAAAGTAACCAAAGTCATCCACAAAGTGGCTTGTTCCTTGTTCTCCAAACATGGGATAGCGATGGAATGACATACTTGCAAGACATAAACATTGAGATAGCTTTTTCTGGTAATCAAGAGAGACGTTTGAATATTTTAACAAACTTTATCTTTAGAACTTTGAGATAATTTCCCCTGGGACTTATTTTTCAAACAATCTATCTAAAAACAGCCATGTTAATCCACATTTTTTACCAAATCAAAATGTGGATCAAACACAGCTGTTTCCAGAAAGATGTTTTGAAGAACTTCATCTTTTCCTGATAATATTAGAGGATATAACTTCTGAATGAAATTAAAAATCACAGAATGTTGTGGTATTTAGTTTAATTTTAAAAAACATGACTCCATGGGCTTTTTTATTTTTTATATATGTGGTCAAAGTAGTGCATATTTCTTTGCTAGATTCTATAAAGAAATTATCTGTTTGCCTTTTTCTCAACGATTTAATCTTTTGGTGTTAAATGTGACAGGAAGCACAGAGAAAGCAAGAAATGCTCACAATGACATCTCATCATTGGAGTTGAAAACGTAAATTTTCTATTCTCCATATGAAATCTTGCTTTAATTATATTGTTTAGAACCTTAGTTTTCAATCTTATATGTTTTATTGTAGATTTGTCCTGCTTATTGTTTTCCTATTATGTCTGTTTGACCTCACACCACCTTTAATCTTTTTTATTTATCTAGCTGAAGGAAAACAACACAACAGAAGTAAAATATTTTTAATCATTTAAAGAAAAAACAACCACCATCATTGATATACCTACAAAATTCGAAATGAAAAGCATGTGGGGTCTAGATGAAAACTTGCAAAGCCTAATCCAAAACTTACAAAATTGATTCAAACATTAGCAACCCCTCTATCAGAAACTTACATTGTGAAAATAAAATTTATGCTATTTCCGCAACATCAGTCTAGACATCAAAAAGAACCCAACTTATTTATAATTTATTGACATTTGCAATGAAGGGAAAATAATTAAACCTCTTAATATAGGTTCCTTCCCAAAACAAAGGGTTTATGCTAGTGGGATGGAGACACACTTACAAAAGCTTGAAGCTAGTATTACAAATGTAAAAGTATGTAGGTGGCTTCAGTTTCTTTATCCTTTGCACCTTTCTTGACTTTGTGTACTGATCCATAGGTCAAAGGAAAGTCTAGTTCTTCATTTAAATGCCAATGCATCTAGGCCTAGAATGCCCCACTCTAATTTATGATCTTGTATCTTCAGGAATTTATAACCTTTTCAAATATTTTCTCCTTAAAAATTAGACAGTCTATTTGCAACTGTTGTACATACTTTGAACTATCTCTTTTGTCTTACCGTTTCCAACTTCCTTAAGCCTTCTTTTCTCTGCATTTGCTTTTGTTTTACAATTTAAGAATAATTTGAAAATAACCTGGAGATCCTTTGGATTTCATATATGCACCTTAAAATTCAAAAATATTAATTTACTTGCCAATCTTATTTTTCTTGTTGTCCATGATTCTCTATATTCATCTAATTATTCGCCTCTCTAGCCTTTTGACCCCTCTCAACTTTTACAATAGCTAGTTTTGCGATCACAATATATACTTCTTTTTTCATTTGTGTTGACATGTATAATATTCACTTTGACTTTTCCCGAACTTTCCCTGATGAGCATTCCTAAGACTTTGGTACTCCTATAGTGAGCAATGATAATATTGTTGGCTCCTCCAATGCGTCCTAGAATACTGGTACCTAAGGTTTCTGGTTCCCCACCTGGGTGGTCTTCATCTGCTACCATTGCTTTGTGGGGTCTTCCCCTTACAATTTTTATACTTGTACTAGTTTGTGGGTTTCTCTTTTTGGGTTAATTCTCGTTTGTCCCCTCACACTTCTATTTATACTTGTACTAATTTGTGGGTTACCCTTTTTGGGTTAACCCTTGTTTGTCTATTTCTATGTTTTTCTCTTTTTTCTTGCTCAATTGTTTTTGTGTTGAGTCTAAAGCCCCTTCTGCCCTAGTTCTTTGCTATTGCAACTGATGTACATTCCAGTCCCTTTGACTTTTCTAGGTCATTCGTGGACATTAATATAATTTCTTTCCTAAGGACAACTTTATTATTTATTAAAGTGTGTTTTTCTAATAAATTGGGCTGTCATCCCTTGCACTTACTAATGACTTGGATGTGTATTATGTACACCAATCTCATTGTTTCTCATCCAATTGAATTTATAATTTATTCTATTCAATTGTGTTAGCGTTTAATTTGGCACCTTTCGGTGAGAAAGCAAAACGGACAGCGTGTACAGTAAGACTGTTCTTCAAATTAGGAGGGGAAGCTCCCTCAACAAGAAAATTAAAAAGACGTTTACAAAATAACCTATCTTTTTGGTTTCTCAGGGCACGAGCACAAGGCAATGAAGCTCTTCTGCAAGGCTATAAGATTTTCTAAAAGCTTTCCAGAAGAAAATAAATAACTTTATTTTTAAAACAATTCTGATTTCTTCAAGTAAATTCAGAGCATAAAGAAATCGGAAGGACAACTTGGAGGTTTTCAAAACAAAAGAACAAATACAACTCAACAATAATTGCTCATGCACAAAGTCATGAACAATTTACATAACTCTTGACAACAAGATAGATCTCTGAAACCATGATGCGTATTCTCATTAATCAAAAAACAAGAATCAATAACACTGCTTGAACAATAAAATGCGAGCAAAAATTAGTCTCAGCATTTACCATTTTTTTATTGTAAGTGTGTAGAATACACTTATTTATACCTAAAAAGCAAAGATGCTAGGAAATAAAAGAAAGAGTTAACTAACACTCTTCACTCTAGATCTAATTGCTGCATGGGAAACATGCAAGCTTATTAGCAATTAAAACTAAAAGTATCTTGTCATGCAATTCAGTTAATTGAACTTGCATGTTATTACACATTGAGTTCCAACTCAAAGATATTTTGCATGATTTCCAAAAGCAAAATCTAAAAATAAATTTAACTTTAGTTAACAAAGACAGTTCTCAAAATAGAAGTTGCTTTGGAAATCTCTCCTGCTGCCAAAAGTAAGTCCCTCCTACAAAATGTGAAAAATAAAGTCCCTCCTACAAAATGTGAAAAATAAGCTAAGTCTGAGAAGTGAGATTTCTCTCAAATTCCTCAACTTTGGCTTCATTTGGTATGATCATGGACTCAAGGTGAACTGTCCTCATTTGCAGGTCTATGGCAGCATCTTCTGTGATTTTCTCAAACACTTCAAAGTCTTTTTCAGCCTTGGCGCACCTTGACGCAATATCAACCAGGAGATAAATTTTGTCTACATGAGGATCTCCACAAAACTTTCCACGGATCAGATGAACTCCTCCTGTAAAACATGAATGAGGCAATTTACGCCTTCTTCACTAAAATACGTGCATGGAATGTTTTGGACAAAATCAATGGCATATCTTTCAATGCCTAGAAATTTTTCTTTCCATATAGCCAACTCCGAGGCTATATTCTTCGAGGTATAAACCAAGAAGGAATACTGGTGAGTCCAGGAGAAAATTGCAGCCTTCTGATCTGCCGTTATAGGCCTCAAACCAAGTGCACGCAACCTGACCATCAATCTATCATACACGGGTTCCATGTCCTTCATGCACTCGATCATATTCTGGATTCCAAGGAGGACATCCTTGGAATTGGACACCACTTTTGATAACTTTGCCAGAAAGTTAACATTTTTCACAATAAAATGCTCTACCCAAATCTTTAGTGTGCTTACCATACACCACCAGCTGACTTAACTATTTTTGTTCATCGGTAGATTCCATCACCTGTGGCAAAAAGAGTGAAGGAGGAGAAGGTGAATGCAGAAGTTGCGAGATCAACTGACGTAGCTGCTTGACTTCTGATTTGAGGGCAGCCTTGTCCTCTCCATCCTTCAATACCATGTTTCGCATAGTATCTGTAGCAGCCTCCAAAATATTCACTGCTGTCTGTCGTGTGTTATGACCGAAACAAGTCTTGACAATATGATAATCCTCAGGCTCAACTTCTTCGATTGCTTTGTCCTGAGGAGGAACAACAGTCTCTAAAACTAATTCTCCTTCACTTGTCTTCAGAATCCTTGACTGCTTCTTGGGCTTCTTTATAGATGGCTCCTTGAAAGTTTTGGTCAAGGCACTAAAATCCAGCTAATAGGATGGCCTTTTCTTTTTCTCACTGACTGCTGTATGAAGCCAAGCTGAAGTAGACTCTTGAAATGTTGGCTTTGGACAACTTTCTTTTTCAACACCCGGATTTGGCGTGACTTCGGCCTCAGGAGGTGCAAAATGAATATCCATCTCCGGGTCAAAATCCAACACTATGTTGGGTTCGAACTCTAGGTCCACCTCCATCATGGTGTTCACTTCAACTCCTTGCACGAACTCAGGCTCTCCTGCATTGTTAACTCCAGATGAGTTAAGTGGTGTAGAATCAATAGGTATAGGAGACCGGTGAGGTTTAGATATCCTCTGTGGTGCAGGCAAATTCCCTTCTTCTGAAGAGGAAGAAGAAGAAGAAGAAGAAGAAATAGAAGTGGTAGGCGAACTAGGTTTAGCTGGTGGCAAAGGGGTTGCCTCTGGTTGCTGCTGTGCTGGGGTTTGAGCCTTCCTTTTCGGGGTCACCCTCAAGGGTTCTTCCCTGGTAATGTTGGTTGCTTGGGCCTTCCCACTCACTACCTTGGATTTCAAGCGCGGAGTCAAATGAGTAGGAGAAGATGGCGGCTCTGCTGCAGATGCCTTGTCTTTGGGTGTGTTTGTCCTCTTGCTCCTTTGACTTTTGATAAACATCCAGCTTCTTTTCACCACTCCTTTGGTTCTTCAGCAATAGAGGTGATCTCTTGAAGCGACCAATCCATTGGTGGCAATGGTTGTGAATCAATTCCCTCTTTGCCAAATTTTGGGGAGAGAATTAAACCATCTTCGTGCAAGTCTTTGCCGCTCTCGTCAAGGAAAACTGGAATTTGCTCCAAGGTGAAGTGATTGTAACTCCTTCGCCGAACCTCATATTCATCCTGACAATTAACCCATAAATCCTCCATAGTAGGTACATGGGCAAATTTGCCGCTGAGTTTGGATTTCATCACGTGATTAGGATCATATGTGCGTTTCTCTTTGAAGGTCTTTAGGCCGAATTTGGACATTTCTTCCCCAATTGCTTTGCATCAGCAACACTTTTGCACTTGAAAACACCCATTTGAATAGAAAAGTTCACTGTCGTCTTATGCCTACTGCATAGAAAACTATGCACTTCTTCAATTTGACGCAGGAACTCCAAGAAGACAACCTCATCAGATGGATACCTTAGAAGCATGTATGGACATGATGTAAATCCATAAGCTCTGATATAGGAGAAGGTGGGAAACTGGATATACCAATAAGCCCATTCGGAGATTACTGCTCTGGCTTCTTCCGATAATCTGACATGCATCTGGTTCTCTAAGTCACGTACAATGAACATCAGGAATGCGTCGTTGACTCGCCAGAAGTGTTTCTAAGACTCTGAAATCTCAAGCTGAGGATACAGCCAGACAATCCTGGGGTTTTGCAAAGAGCCCACAAAGTTCAACCCGGCAAAGTGATGTTGCTTGGCCACCATGAATAGCAAATAGGACACCATCCTGAACTCGTGAGTTCGTGTGAAGTCCATGATTTGTTGGTGAATGCAATCACTTATGAGAGTGGCCCATTCATAAGTTGCGCTTCCATTGGCAATGGTACTGATCACATAGAACATCCATGTCCTGAAACTCCTTCCCTCAGCTTGACTTGTAATCCGGTTGAGCATTGTGATCATGATAGCATATTCATCCTTGAACTGGCCTCAACCCATGTTCCTTGGAAGCGTATTCCTTCTTTCTTTTAGCCATTTGCAAGCTAACTTTTGACATTTATCAGTGGCGGTTGTCCAAACTCTATCACTCTCCTCTAGATCAAGGGTGAGTGATTCTTCAAAAATAGGGATGCCAAGGGCAATCTCTATGTCATCAGGTTTCAAACTGGCGATCAACCTTCCGTCCCTTGATCTGACTTCTCTTGATTCCGGGTTATAGTGTTGAATGCACGAGAGTACAAATTCAAGACTATGGGCAGCAATAGGAAATGATCCGGCTTGAATAAGTCCAGAATTCTTCAAATTTCTCGCTGCTACATTGCTTGAGTTTATCAGTGGTTCTAGGTCAAAACCCTCAGGTGAGACTTGACACGAGTCTGTTTCTTTGACCTTCGAATATTCGTGTTTGAGCAAAGATTTGGCCTCGATGGTGACTGACGAATATTGCATGATGACTTAAAGAAGCTTGCTTTGATGACCTTTTCTGCACTGAAAATGGACAATCTGGTCTTCTGTATGTTCGCTGCCCAAGAAAAACAAATTTTCTTTTCGCTGTCCAAAATTTAATTTTTGTGAAAAAATTAAAATTTTGCCCTTGGAAAATGAAATTTTGGAGCCACACCCTCAAAGATTCAACAGATCTGAGATCTAACCACTCCAGGATGATGGAAAATGCCTTTTGCCGAGGTGGGTATGTGTCAGAAATGAGAAATTTTGGACAAATAAGCCTCAAAAATCAATTTTATCTTGGCTGCAGGTGGTGATTTTGCCTTCGAAAAACCATGACCAGCAGTGAAAATCCTTGGAAATTTGCCAAAAATGGCCTCCTGGGTTTGGACATTGCCTTGGGAACATGCAAATGGATCTTGTGAAAGAAGAGAATGAAGAAAAAGGATAGAAGTGATCGAAATGCCTTCTTTACTCTTTGTTGATTCGAAAAAGCTTCAAAAAGCTTGAAAAACCCTCAACAATGGCCGCCAGTGCAAGAAAGAGACCCTCTGGTGGACAAATTTTCCTTTGGGTGTGATAGAAAGAAGTAGAATGATGCAAGAATGGATGATCCTTGCCTTGTGTGTGAAGATCCAATCCTCAAAGCCTTCAAATTCGCTTTAAGCAAGCTTTCATCCGTCCATTAATGGCCACCATGTGAGAGGTTCAGCTCCATGTATCATCTTCTTGCCAAGCAAATGATGAAAACTATGCCAAATGCCTTCTCTATGGTGAACGACCTCCTAGGGTTTCATTCTCCAACTTTGACTTTGCTCTGCCTCTCCAACTTTGCACAAACAATGAATGAAATGAGAAAGGTGAAGAGGTATATTTATAGGTTTAACCTTTCTCTCTCTTGGTGCCAATCTTCTCTCTCCTCAACACCAATTTCCATACAACTAAGACTCCTCCAAAAAGGCGTGCAAATGATGTATTTTAGGCGCCTTTTGCATGAGGTTAGATAGGTGTGAGTTTTGGTGAACTTGAGCGCCATTTGCAAATGATAGAAAGGCGTGGGATTTGGAGGTTTGAAGCGCCTTTAGGGAATGACTAAATAGGCGTGGTTAAAAGGCAAATGAAGCGCTTTTTAGGAGTGTTGAGAAAGGCGTGAGTTTTGGGCTTTTAGGCGCCTTTTTGGTGTGAGGGAAATGGCGTGCTTTTTACTCAATATGAGCGCCTTTTTGGTGTGAGGGAAAAGGCGTGGGTTTTAGCTATAATGCACGCCTTTTGGAAGGCAAGGAATGGCGTGGGTTTTGGCTAGAATGGGCGCCTTTTGAGGGTTGATTTTGAGTGTCTTGGTGGAAGTATATTTCAAAATATATCTAAGTATATGCTCAGATAGGTCTATACTTTAAATATTTTGAAATATACTTCCAGGATGTTTGAGATAGGTCTCGGATCCATGGGATTTAACATGCAGATTCTAGATTTTTGAGGATCCACCAAATTTCAGACTTAGATAGATTTTAGGATCTCAGAACATCAGGTTTCAGGACATCAGACTTAGCCAATTTCAGGGCTCAAATTTATGATTCTTGACCTTGAAAAACTTTGAAGTTGGCCATGACCATTTTGACGGAGATAGTCTAGATCACCATCAATTATCACTGCTTCTGGATCTTTTTTTTTTGCGGTAACTTCTTCGTCTGATGACGAAATGTCTTGAAGTTTGGAAATCAAGCTCATATGATCTGAAACTATCATTGAAGCCCTTCCTCCATGGATGCTACTCAAAAATGGTGCTCATTCAAGGCAAGAACGCCCAAAAATGCCTTAGAATTTTTTTTGAAATTTTCAAAATTGAATTTTGACTTGCCAGATGTATTTGCATTGCTTCCCTTGGTTCCTTTATGTCGTTTTGGCCTCAATTCACCACTTTGACCTCTTTTTTGATATTCTTTCACTGCTAGCTTGTCAGAATCTCCTTCATTCAGGTATTGGATCAATATCTTTCGATATATCTTTGTACTTGCAGGGTTAGCGCAGTAATGACAAGGCTACACGGTGCTTAGGAGGTATGTTTGGGCACATATACGAAAAAAAAATCGTATGGGTACAACATGGCTGTTGAGAAACACTGTCAAACATGAAAATTTTCTAAGGCATGAAAAAGTGGGCGCCCCTGGCCTCCAGGGGCACCTGGTTTTTTGTGCCTTAGCCGTTTTTCTGAAAATTTCAACTTTTTCAAATTTTTGATTTGCGTGGGCGTTCCGGTGGCTGTTGACCTCTATTTGGCCATCGATTTCTGCCTGTCGGGACAAAACTAAGTTTGATGATCTGGCAAATGGGCAAGCTTGATGAAAATTGACCTGATTGTACTCTCTGTCTGCCTCGGAAAATGCGCCAAACTGATTTACTGTGAACTTGATCGGGCTGACGGAGGACTTTGTCGTTTTCCGAAAAAACTGAAAAATATTTTAAGGCATGAAAAAGTGGGTGCCCCTGGCCTCCAGGGGCGCCTAGGAATTTGTGCCTTAGAATTTTTTTGATATTTTCAATTTTTGATTCCATTCCTCGATTTCTGTGCCAACAGGGCTTGTTTGATCATCGTTTTCGGTCATTCAGATGACTGCTGAGGCAGGACGGGAGGTGATCTGAGTAGCCTGAACACACCTGTGATGAAACCCCAGCTTTTATCGGCGTTTGACTAAGTTTGACCACTTGAAAATGAGCTATTGGAGACTTTTTGACGTTTCTCAAAAAACACGTAAAAAATTCGAAGGCATGAAAAAGTGGGCGCCCCTAGCCTCCAGGGGCGCCTGAAATTTTGTGCCTTAGCCAAATTTATGATTTCCAACTATTTATAGTTTGCTCCGTTTTGCGTGCCGACAGCTGCTTCCTGATGTCAATTTTGACGATTTGTCAGTCAACTGCCACTAGATGATGAATGAACTGGATAGCCTGGGTACATCTGACGTAAATTCCAGCTTTTCAGGGCCTGTTGACCAAAATGACTGCTTTTATTCACCCCGGAACTGACTGGCAAAGGTATTTCTAGCATTTTCTTGAAAAACACGAAAAAAATCTAAGGCATGAAAAGTTGGGCGCCCCTAGCCTCCAGGGGTGCCTGGAAATTTTTGCCTTAGTCAAATTTCAGGATTTTTAACTTTTCAACACTTTCCGGATCCAGCCTGCTCCGTTTTCCGTTCTTCGTCGGATCGACGATTGTTCGTCAATTCTGCGTTAGTTGAACAACATCGAAAACTCGACAATGAGCTCTGGCAGATGAACTTCCTCCATTGATGACTTCGGAGCTCATGCTTCGCCATCTGAAAAAGCAGAATTGACTCATAGAGAAAACTTGACCTTATGCAGATTCCGTCTGGACCGCCTTGATCGTGAAGCAAAATTGACCAATCAGAATCAGGCGCGACACCTGAATCGGAGATTATTTTTTGAGAAACTTTCTATTTTTAGAAAATTTTGCCAGCATCCGTATCTCAAGAAACCCAGAAGACCTAATTTGACGTCTTATTTTAGAAAATTTGACTTTTTGACGAAAATTTTTCTAGACTGTCAAAATGCCTTAATGAAGCAAAAATTTTGATTGGGTACAACACATACAAGGATGCCGTTGAGCATTTAATATGTTGATTTTGCATTTAAAATGGACTCCTTTACCTTGGCCGCTGATCCTCTACTTGGGCGATTGTATTGAATATCATTTTCAAATATTTTAAATGCCTTTGAGTGCTCCAAACAAGGCGTCGTCCTATCCTTGGCACATGATCCCATATTCCACAATGAAAGTCGATCCTTTCCTAGCCGTTGGCTCTTTGGGCGATGCATAGACCAATACAATTTTGAATGCCTTGAAGTTTCAAACCACTCGATCCTTATGATGACCGTTGGAGCTTTAGCATGGACCTATTTTTGCTTTGGGCGAATACCCTTATTCATATGTACATCTCAATAGCACTCGATTAGAGAAAATAAAATTAAAGATTTCATTTTCTAGAATTAATCAAATGAAATGAAAATACAATTTCAATATTGCATTCTCCATGTAGCTCAATGACACACTAGTTGATCCAACTTTCCGGTTCTCCATGCATAGAAATAAAATCAACTAGAAAATCATTCCCTTACCAAAACATTAGCCTACGGGAATGGATGATAGGCTAATCGTCAAACTCCATATGAAGTCACTTCGGAAATGGGGACATGACATCTTCATCGGTTGTCTATTCGTGTGGCCTTTGACAGTAAGAACTTTTTAAAAAGGAATATGCATGGTGGTGGCTCGTATCAACACAAACCCCATCTGTAAGATTTCTGGGAAGATTGCCTAGACGAAAGAGAGGTGCAGAGAAGAGGTTTCATAGGTTGACTATTGACCAGGTCTGTGCATTTGAACTACCGATACAAGTTTTTGACTTGGTTGATGACAATTCTAATATCTTGGATGAGGGCTATCAAAATGCCTCTCTGCAACCACTGCCTCCTATTAAATGGTCTGATAAAGAATGTACTGATCTCCTGTTACGCTCCTATCCTGTAATAAGAACGGAAAAATGGATGAATGGAAAATTTAGAGAGGAGGTTGGTTCAGCAGCACCGAAGGATTCATCTGCTCAAGCACAGAATAAATCCCAATCTAGCCACACCAAGAGAAGATCCTCGAGTTCGGACCCAGCTCTTCACAGAGCTGGCTCACAATCAGATGGTGACGGTGAGCAGCCTGAGGATGATGCTGACAAGCTGAAGATCGCCTTCGAATAGGATGATCAACCAGTGAAAAGTAATACCAGATTGGCTGCTTCATCATTACGAGCAGACCATGTGCCCCCTACACCTCCATTTGTAAGTGACAGTGATTCTCTAATCTTTACTCAATTGGGTGAAGATAGTATGTTACAATCTTTGTTGAGTCCTCAGAATTCACTTCTTCCAAATAATCCTTCGGAGCACAATTCTCCTCCTGTGCTTTCGGATGGTGCTATGAATATGATTGGAAATGTTACTATTCCTTCTTCATCCCCTGCTTGGTTAAGGAAGGTAGTTGAGAAAAATAAAAGATATACTCCTGCAATGGATGCCGATGTTGATACTACGGCCAAACTCTTACAAGAAACGCCCAAGCCTAAGAAAGGCTAAAAGAATGTTGAGAATGGTAGCTGACTTTGCCACAGGGCACCACTTTTTGGAAATAGTGGATCTTGTTGGAGTTAAAAACAAGAATGAAGTCACTGAAGCAGACTTCAACTTGAGCAAAGTAGACATGGGACCCTCCACCGTTGAGGGAGATATTTATCATGCGAAATTTTCAGTGAGCAATTTGTCAAAGAGGGTTAGAAAGGAGCAGCAAGAGAATGTTAAGCTAAGAACACAAGTAAGTTCATTGTCTCTTTTCATTCAATCTATTTTGAAAGTCACTACAGAATCATCAGATGCCTTGCTCGACTTGAGTATTAGTGCCCCTGATCCAAATTTATTGCAACAAATAAAACGGTCGAGCTTTGAGTAATGCCATGGACCAGTGGGTGGAAAAAGTGGTTTTTGATGATCTTTTGTTCATTGAAGAAGCTGTTAAATTGTTTGATTCTATTTCTAGTAAAAGGGAGACCTTAATAGTTGAGTTCCACACTGCTAGAAATGATCATAACAGTCTATCCTTAGCCTTGAAAGAGATAAAGAAATGGCCTGTTGAACACCCAGAATACTGAGAGCGGGGGTGAATCAGTATTCTATTAAACCTTTTACTTGTTAAACCATTAATCCATTTGCCACATTTGAAAATAACAAAGCAAATTAAACACAGAAGAAGCAACCACAAAGCATCACACAAACACCAGGATTTTTACGTGGAAAACCCTAAACAGGGAAAAACCACGGTGAGTGTTAGCTCACAATAATTATGTAATAACAATACCGAATTACAAGAAGGCTCACTGCCCAGGGCTCTCTGCCCAAAGAAATGCTCACTGCAAGAAAGGCTCACTGCCAAGAGAATGAAAGAAGAAAGAAGGATGGCTCACTGCCAGGTTGAACTACTCAGATTACATTTACACATGCATGGTCACAGCTCCAATGAAGCACAAAAATATTGTCTCAAAACTCTTCATCTTGACTGCCCTGTTTCACTACTCTACTTTTACATTAAGCAAGATCTCTCTTCTTCTGCTTTTGTCGCCTTTATTGTACTTCACAAATCACAACCACATTCACATTCGCACACTTCATTCAAACATCGAATTTGATCCTATATATATATCCACACCACTTAGATTTTTCATATTAGGTCGGCCTACAAAGATATAGCATGTAGTCATGCCTTATGTAACTTGTCGGCCAAATACATTCACCATGTAGCATAGCGGACCCAAACAACACTTGAATCACATTCACATATGTCGGCTCCATCTATAGAACCACTTAGGATAAGATTCCAAACGATAGAACTCACCGCACACATATCGCACTGTCATGTCGGCCTCAAACACAGAGTGTTACTGACTCAGTCTATCTGTCAACCTACATCTTTCACTGCGGATCACAATACTTGCTCAAAAACATATCAGAGACTCCTTAGACATCATAGATCATAACTCCAGAACCGCAAAGCAAATTATTCTTTTGCGGTAAAATGCGGACCACAAGAACACATTATTAGAATAATTATTTATCCTATTTTTAGTTAATGGTCACTCCTGTAAATTAGCTGTAATTTGTTTGGTAAGATCGTTCGCACGATCTTCTACAGTTTCTATTTTAGAAACTTGCCCTTCTTGTATATTTGTAAACTATTTATCTGAGCTTTTGCTGATTGTTAATTCATTCAAGTTTTTACCAAATTACCTTCGTAATATGGTATTAGAGCTCGGGTATGAAAAATCTCTGGTTCTGGGTATTTTCGCATGGGATTTTTAGGCGGGATCTTTTTGTTTTAAAATTCGTTCTGTGATTCCCACTCGAGTTCTGTTATATCCGGTTCTTGCTTATGTTCTGGTGTTTTTGGTGAATTAGTGACGGTTCTTGTGATAGTAGGGTCACGTTTTGTCTGCATCGCGATTTTCCTTTGTTCTCTCTGAAATCGCGATTCCAAGGAGGGTTTCCTTGTTTTGCTAACAATTTCAAGTTGCGACTTTCAGTATTCTGGGCGCGCGATTTTGTGACCTAGTTTGCCCGCGTCGGTTTCTGGTTCACCCGCATCAAGGGTTTCGAAATTTGAATCTTACTGCCCGCGGTTTTCATCAATTTGGACGCGTTTTTATTCTAGACAGAGTGCATTTTTTTTCCTCCGGGGATTAAGGATGCGATTTGTGCCCTAGTTTAGCCGCGAATCGTTTCCTTTGATAGATGCGATTCTCAGTACCATTAATGCACGCATTTTTTAGTATTCTCTACAAATCGTGTGTTATTCTCAGTGTTGTTGGTGCTGCGGCTAGGGTTTCTGAAAACTGACTAGGTTTTTTTGCAAATAAATCCTCTGTTTGAAGTTGAAAAATTATTCTGATCACATATTCTTTCTGGGTTTTTCGAGACTATTTCTGGGTACCTGTTAGATTTTTCCGGGTGTCTCAAAATCCGTGCCTTGAAATTTGTGTCGATGGATTTGTCTCAAAATTTGTGCCTATAAACTGCCTCAGCATCCTGTGCATTGAAATTTGTGCCTCAAGTTGCGTGAGTTTAGCCTCTTCTCAGTTCATCGTTTTTTGTGCATCGACAAGCGTGCAAGATGGCAAGTTTGACCAACATTATGTTGGAAGGCAGTCAGTGATTTAATGGCAAAAAATATAATACCTGGAAGCAGCGAATGATGACCATCTTTGAATATCGCTGCCTCGATCAGATGATTTTAGGCACCACTACTCGTCCTGCAACGGCGGGTAAAGACCAAGACAAGTTTGATGAGCAGAACCGTGAAGCAGTCATGCTCATTAAGCTTTCAATCACAGATGATCAGCTACCTCAGATTCCAGCTGGAAAACCAGCAAAGGAGATTTGGGACCTGTTGTGACCAAATCACACATCGCCCCATTGCAAATGGGGACCCCCTTTTTTTTGAGTTCCGATGCTTTGCATGAGATCTTAGATGATGCCTTAGGTTCATTTCCTCTGCCAATCCAATAATGAGTTCCTCTCCTAGGAGATTTTTGCTTCATAACTGGAGGTCTCATCTGGAAAATGAAGAATCTTGATTGAATTCTATCCAAGTAATGAATAATGAGACCCTTCTTGATGTATGTTTGAGATCCTGAAAGACTAAGTCTGGACCCTGAAACCCTGAAATCCTGAAAAATTGACTAAGTCTGAAATCTGGTGAATCCTCCAAATTCTATATTCTGCATGTTAAATCCGGTGGATTCGAGACCTATCTCAAACATCTTGAAAGGTATATTGAAAAATATTTAAATATATTAAATATACTTAAATATATTTTTCAATATACCTTTACCTCAAGGACCCTGAAAATGACCAACTACTCCAGAGGATTCAAAAAGTTGATCCAGTGCGACGGCATATTAAGGTGGCGCAAAATCTTGGCGCAAAATCTTGATAAATCACGCCGTTTTCAAGAAGATATCAAGTTGATGATCTCTTGTGCCCAATCTAATGCGCCAAGGATAGAGGATAGAAGAGGATTTCGAACCCTTGATCCAATGCGCCAAAGGTAGCAAATATGATGATTCCGACTTCCCCATCTAATCCGCCAATCAAGAGGATTTCGAAACCTCCATCCATTGCGCCATGTTCTAGAGGATTTTGAAAAGCCTATCTAATGCGCAAATTTCAAGAAGAATTCACCTCCTTGATCCAATGCGCCAATATCTAGAAGATTTTCAACTCTCCATCCAATGCGCTAATGAAGGGAGAAGGTGGGGATTCCAAAAATGGATCAAGTGCGCCAATGCTAGGAGATTTTAAAACCTTGATCCATTCCGCAAGTTCTAGAAGATTTCGAAAGTGCTATCCAATTCGCCACTTCTAAGAGGATCTCCAAACACCTATCCATTGCGCCAAGGAGAAAGGAAAAATTTTGAGTGTCAAGGTGTAAGTTTTTGATGTTTCCAGAGGATTTCAAATCCTTATCTAATGCGAAAATCAAGAGGATTTTTACTTCCTCAACCAATGCGACCTTGTAGAGGAGAGTAAAAGTTGAGTTTTGAAAGGAAAATTTCAAAGGAAATCACACCCTTCATCCAATGCGACCGCTTCTAAGAGGATTCAACATCAAGGTCTAATGTGATAAGGAAGGTTTTAACAAGATCAAGAGGATGCTCAATACTCCCATCTCATGCGCTTATCAAGAGGACCTCTTGCACTCCATCCAATGCGCTAAGGTGGAAGGATAAATTATAAGTGTTGAAGTGTAACTTTCTCATGTATTAGAGGATATCTGATCCTTGATCTATTGCGCCACCCTCTAGAGGACTTCACATCCCTTATCTAGTGCGCCAGACAAGAAGAAAATCAAGAGGATTTTGAAATCCTTATCCAATGCGACTTATCTAGTGCATCAATTCTAGGAGAAACTAAAACTTGTCTAAAGCGCCACCTTATGAAGGGAAGTAAAGTCAAGTGTTGAAGGCAAACTTTAGAGGCTTATCAAGGAGGAATCCAGGAGGAATTCACTTACCTCAACCAGTGCGCCAACAGCCCTAGAGATTCCAAACACTTGATCCAAAGCACCCAAGGAAAAAATGCTAAGTTTCAAGGAGAATTCAAAATATCTATCCAATCCTAGAGGATTTTAAAACCTTGAAGCAATGCGCCAAGATGGAGGGGCAGCTTCTAAGTGTTAGAATGCAAATTTTAGAATGTTTCTAGAGGAAATCACAACCCTATGCGCTAAACCTAGAAGGAAGATCTCTTACACCTCAACCGGTGCGCCAAAAGTGAGGGAGAGGGTAAGGTTTTAAGGAAGATTCAAGACCCTTGATCCAATACGCTCAATACAAGGGGATTTCAAAACCCTCAACCAAAGCGACCAAGTTAGAAGTGATTCAAGACTAATTTGCAAGAATATAATATACATTTTCAGGAAGATCTTGAAGTCCCCATCCAATGCACCTAGAAGGAGGAGAAGAATTCAGGTTTGTAAGAAAAGATCAAGAAGAAATCAAACCTCTCATCCACTGCGCCACATGTGGGAAGGCTTTGATACACTTTGAAGGAGATTTCGAAAATCTTATCTAATGCGCTTGAGGAAGGAAAGGGTTCAATACAAATTTCAAAGACTTTTTCAAGGAGGATCCAAAATCCTTAACCAATGCGCCTAGATAGGGAGGTCTTTATTGATCGTTTGAGATGAAATTCTAACCGGAAGATGAAATTGCTAACTAATGCGCTCTCCTTAAGGATTAAAAATAGTGGTTTAGAGTGAAATTTTAAGCAAAGATCTAATTTGGCATCTAATGCGCTTAGCTTGGAAATGCATGCAGTGATTTTTATGTGTTATAAATCAAGTATTATCAAGGAATTGATGCTGTTTCTTTATTTGTGTTGCAGCAATAGGGATGAAGTTAAGGAATGATCAAAGGAGCTAAGGGCTGGAATCACCTTCATGCTAGAAGGGAAGACAAGAAAACATCCATCCGAAGGACATCATCTTCATCAAGACTTTCCGAAGGCATTCACTCTACTTCAAGGAAACCTCATGTGGCTGCTCTAAGGAATACTTCAAGATCATCTTCAAGGAAAAGTCATCAAGTAGTTGTTCCATCATAAAGAAGGTGTTATCATTAAGTTGGAGCATTTTATATATTCTACTTCATTCAAGATCATCTTCCAGGAAGCATCATTCCAAGAGATCTACATCACTTCAAGTATCAGCTGGTTTCTTCATCAATCTACTGGAACTCTTCATCAAGTGGCATCATGTTCAAAGACAAGGCATTCACTCATCCAAGCTTCAAGTCAAGTTCTCCCAATCTTCAAAGATTTATCAAGCTTCAAGTATCCTTGAGAGGTCATCTACTCCACATCCAAAGAGGGTGTTATCATCTACACTCCGAAGGGTCACTTCGAAGATCATCGTGCAAGATCACTTCATCAACTTCTACATCGAGTAAAGACATTCATCCATTTTACTTCAAGTTCTTTCAACCTTCAAAGAAGAACCTCATGTAGCTGCTCCAAAGGATCTTCATATCATTAAGCATTCCAGAGACTTCTATAAAACTTCAAGTACTCATCCAGTATTCAAGTCTCTTTTTACATCTAATGGAGATGTTATCATCAAATACCTACACTCTAAAGGAGATTACTTCAAGATCATCTTCATGGAAGCATGTCACCAACTACATCATGATCATCAAGGACAAGCATCTGAAGTCACCTTCAAGTTGCAGAGGGAACACTACTCTAAAGGATTATACCTCAAATCTTCTACATCAATGATATCATGTTAGATCTACATCAAGTTCAAGGACACTGGCAAGTACACTACTTCAATATCAATGGCCTCATGTTAAGATCATTGAGTTGGAACACTTCATTGAAACTTCCAAAGGCATTCATCCATTTAAGCTTCAAGCCTTTACAATTTTCAAGTCCAAGAGAGATCTCCTACTCTTCATGAAGGAATCAAGTGTCATCATCTACTCTCTACTCTCTTCAAGAGGATGCATCCAAATAAGATCATTCATATCGACATCCTACAAGAAGAAGAAACATTACAAAATTAGTCAAGTGAAGCAACAAGTATTATACATCCAGTCTACAAGAAGAATGAACAAGGCAAGATCTACAAGATGTATTCCCAAACATACAAGATACATATCAAGTATTCATCATCAAAAGCAATCACATTGAATACATCATTACAAGATACAATTTTCAAAACTGGCTGAAGTGGCACCTATGTGGCATCTACATCATCATCCAATCAGGATCAGCTACAGCATTTTAAATATATTAAATGTATCATTTAATGAAAGAAGCCAAAGGGACACCTATGTGAAAGATGTTTTAAATGCTTTCGCCTTATCACATTGGAAAATGTGCATTGCCTCTCTTTTTGTACCAAAAATAGAAAGTTGTTGTAACTACCTACTAAGGTGGCACGATCTAGACCCTTGGCTATCGAATTGATTTAAGCCATTCATTGTAATTTGGAGCACTATATAAAGGCCTTGTTGCCTCATTTGTAATTCAGTAGTTCAGAAATTATAGACTAGAGAATAGTTTTGTAGGAGTAGAGTAGCAGAGACTCTTGAAATTCTCTGAGAGGGCTTGAAATTGTTGTAAATATTTCTCAAAGATTAATGCAAAAAACATTGGAGCATTGTTTGGTGTGAAGTGTTATCTTGTGAAATCACATGGTTTCTTGTACTTTGATGAAGTGGAGGGGTGTTTCAAATAGATTAGAAATAGATTAGAGCTCATTGTTGTAATGTATGTTGTATCGAATATTTGATCAACTCCTAGCTCATGCTTTTAACATTTATCGCTGGTGAAGTGTCGTGTAAAGCTAGTCTGAGCTTAATTTGTATAAGTTCGATTGTGGATGCTTGTTTGAGCTGCGCCATTCGATGGGTGCTCATATGAACCTTCATGATTTGAAAACCTTTCGCGTAACCTTAGGAGATTGCACCAACTTCATGTAGTTGTAGGCATCCTTGGCGAAGTGAAGTTAGGTTAATTCCGGAGTTTGTCTATTTAGTCATCATCATTGCTTCATTGACCTTAGATAGTATAGAAATCATCCACACTGAAAGGAGGAATAAGTCGAGTGAAAGAGGAAGAGTCTGTGTAAGTCCCTTTGTGATTATCAGCAAGATCACATGTAATCACTGAGTTAACCCGTCATGAATAATAAATAAGGAACCTTGGAGTTACTTCACTGGATCACATAGTTCAGCCTTTGAAGAGCTTTATTCAAGAGAGAGTGGAATACTCTAGTGTTTTACTCTATTGTTGACTTGTCTAAAAACAAACATCAACATGACCATCTGAAGGGTTTGCATGAAACCTCTGACAAGAGCCGTGTGTTCTTGAAAAATATGTTGTTTTCTATCATGATGGATGAGAAAACAACATTGCAAGCGCACCTGAACAAGATCCAGGAGATCAGAGATCAGCTGGAGGCTATTGGTTGAAAAATGGAGGAAGAAGACATGGTCGTGATCACTTTGAAAAGTCTACCTAAGTCCTATGAACATTTCATTGAGACTCTCAACATTACATCAGCTAATGTTGAGCTGAAGTTTCCAGAGCTCTGTACTATCCTCTTGCAGTAGGATCGCTGGAAACAACAGTTTGGTAGTAGTGCTTCTTCGTCCTCTTCAGAGCAAGCTTTTGCAGCCAAGTTTCAGGCTCAGAATAAAGGCAAAGGTTAGCCTCCACAGCAGAAAGGCTTAGGTCAACCTCAGGACAGCACCAAGAAAAAGAATATTCAGTGTAATTACTGTCATAAATATGGTCACATCAAAAAGGATTGTCGTCAACGTTTGGCTTCTGAACAGAAGAAGTAGGGAGGGTCTCAGCAGAAAGCAAATGTTGCCGAGCACACTAAGCAGAAGGAATCTGCCTTTTACGCTTTTATGGCTAAAAGACCTGCAGATCATGTGAAGTCCTCTGCTTGGTACATTGATTTAGGTGCTTCGCGTCACTTCACTCATCGACGTGATTGGTTTATAGACTTTACTCCCTTCAGTGACTCAGTTATTTTTGGTGGAGGAGAAGAATATACAGTTGTCGGTAAGGGCACTGTTCAGATTCAGTCTGGTGGGAGGAATCTCATATTCCTCAATGTCTACTATGTTCCTGGCATGGAACTTAATCTTCTCTCTGTTAGTCAGATCATGCGGCACTCTCCTCAGTTGGATGTGGTTTTCAGTACACACAAATGTTCCATTGTTGATCGGGAGACTCGTAGCACTGTGGCTGTTGGTATTGAGGATCATGGTCTATACAGACTTGTGGATACAGGTGATTCTCCAGAGTTAGCCATGGCAGCCCGCAATTCTTCCATCACTAGTCTTTGGCATCAGCGTTATGGGCACTTAAATGTGCACTATCTTTCTCAGCTATCTCGGGAGGGCCTTGTAGCCGGTTTACCTGAGATCCAGACCTAGCATCATGGTGTTTGTGGAGCTTGTCAGGTTGGGAAGCAGCATCGAACACCGTTCCCAATTGGTGACTCATGGCGAGTCTCCAAGGTACTACAGTTGGTTCACGCTGATGTATGTGGGCCAATGAATACACCTTCTGTTACTGGTTGCAGGTACTTCTTACTTTTTGTTGATGATTTCAGTCGTAAAATGTGGGTGTACCTTCTTAGACAGAAATCAGATGTGTTTATTGTATTTTAGAAGTTTAAGGCCTTAGTAGAGAAAGAGTCTGGCTGTTCCATAGTCACTCTTAGGTCAGATAATGGGGGGAATTTTGTTTTACTGACTTCTCCAACTTCTGTGATATACACAGCATCAAACTCCAGTTAACCACACCCTATACTCCTCAGCAAAACAGTGTTGTAGAGCGGCGCAACTGCACAATCACTAAGATGGTCCGTTCCATGTTAGAACACAGTAGTGTTCCTAAGAAGTACTGGGCAGAAGTAGTCTACACTGCCATCTATCTCCTTAATCGGTCTCCGACTTATGTTGTTAAGGAGAAGACTCCTGAAGAAGCTTGGACTGGCCACAAACCTCGGATCAGTCATTTGAAAATATTTGGCTCTTTAGCTTATGTGTGGATTCCAGATGCCAAGCGCTCCAAGTTGGATTCCAAGAGTCAAAAGCTTATGTTCACAGGGTACAGTGACAACCATAAGGCTTACCGGTTGATTGATATCGATACTGATCGTCTTACTTTCAGCCGGGATGTTGTCTTTGATGAAGAACGAGGACCTTTTTCTTCCTTGTCTGTGCAGCATTCTGAGGATCAGCCTTTGAAGGCTGCTGATTTGGGTGTTCATCTTCCATTAGGTCCACCTGATGGGAGGGATGATGATGCAGATTCTGATTTTGATGATGCTCAACCCGAATTTCCTCCGGATGATGTTGATCTTCCACCTGTTGCACCTGTTCCGGCTCCTCCTGTTGCATCCGATGTTGGCACTTCTACTCTCCGGCCTAAATGGTGGGCTTAGACTATTGGAGAGCTTCATGACGATGAGCTCATTGAGGGTAGATCATCCAGAAACAAGAGCAAACAACAGCATACAGTTAATTTTGCTCTCATGGCTAACATTCACAGTGTCTATGAGCCTCAGACACATTCAAAGGCTAAAGGAATCCCTGAGTGGGAAAAGACTATGGAGTCTGAATACCAGAGTCTTCAGAAAAATCACACTTGGGTCCTTTCTGATTTTCCTCCAGGGAAGAAGCCCATTAGCTGCAAATGGGTGTACAAGGTGAAATACAAAGCTGACGGAAACCTTTACAAGTACAAAGCTCGTCTTGTTGCTAGGGGGTTCTCACAGAAGGAAGACATTGACTACGAGGAGACTTTTGCTTCTACAGCCAAAATGAGTACAATTCGGCTCGTCCTTGCCTTAGCAGCCCAGTTTGGTTGGAAAGTCCATCAGATGGACGTTAAGAGTGCCTTCCTCAACGGTGAGTTGAAGGAAGAAATCTACATGACGCAGCCTCCAGGGTTCAAGGTTGCTGGTCAAGAACATAAGGTGTGTAGATTGGTCAAAGCTCTCTATGGCTTGAAATAGGCTCCTCGAGCTTGGTACATCAAGATAGATAAGTACCTCATAGATCATGGCTTTTAGAGGAGTCCATCTGACTCTAATTTGTATGTCAAACACACTGGTAGTGATATTCTGATTCTTGTTGTCTATAGGGATGACCTGATCATTATTGGTAGCTCGACACATTTGATCGCTAAGATCAAACAGGATTTGTGCAGCACATTTGACATGACAGATTTGGGACTCTTGCATTACTGTTTAGGTGTTGAGGTTTGGCAGACGGAGCGCAGTATCTTCATTTCCCAGTCCAAGTATGCTCGCAGTCTTCTGGATAAGTTCTGTATGCAGGATTGCAAACTTGCCTCCACACCCATGGAAAAACGGCTTAAGCTGTCAGCCAAGTCAGCCTCACCTGTAGTGGATGAATCATTGTTTAGGCAACTAGTGGGCAGCCTCATCTATCTCACTGCCACTAGACTTGACCTCAGTTTTGCAGTGAGCTACATTTCACGCTTCATGACAGCCCCCAGGGCTGATCATTGGGTAGTAGCGAAGCGTGTGCTGCGTTATGTGAAGGGCACTTCTGATTATGGACTTCTTTACTCAAGGAGTTATGATCCTAGACTCAGTGGTTTCACAGATTCAGATTGGGCAAGTTCAGTTGATGACAGGAAATCCACCTCTGGGTATGTGTTCAGTTTAGGATCCGGTGCAGTCACATGGACTAGTAAGAAGCAACAGGCGATGGCTCTCTCCTCGACAGAAGCAGAGTATCGGGGAGCAGTTAAGGCAGCTTGTGAGGCCGTTTGGCTTCGCCGGATGCTTGCTAATATGCAAATATCTCAAGCAGGTCCGACTCTCTTGTTTTATGATAATCAGAGAGTTCTCAAACTTGCCAAAAATCCAGTCTTCCATGAAAGAACCAAGCATGTAGAAACTCATTGTCACTTCATCAGAAAGCTTGTTGAAGACGGATCAGTTCAGTTGCTGTATGTTCCGACGGAGGATTAGACAGTTGATATCCTCACCAAGTCCCTTGGTCCAGATAAGTTTGTAAAATTCAGGGGGTCTCTTGGTGTAGTTGATAGATTGACCATTAAGGGAGGGTATTAGAATACTTATTTATCCTATTTTTAGTTAATGGTCACTCCTGTAAATTAGCTATAATTTGTTTGGTAAGATCGTTTGCACGATCTTCTGCAGTTTCTATTTTAGAAACTTACCCTTCTTGTATATTTGTAACTATTTATCTGAGCTTTTGCTCATTGTTAATTCATTCAAGTTTTTACCAAATTACCTTTGTAATACACATGCCCTGTCACAGTTAAGTTATGCCAAACCAAGTAGCGATACTTAGGTGCTTACAACTATCTTTCCGGTGGATCTTAGAACTTGCAACTCTGGATTTAGACACTTCATACAAGTGTTTACAACACCTTAAAACCGCACAACAAGATATGCAACACCAGAGAAATGCGGACCAAATCAATTGAGTGTTCTGCTCTAACTAGCACTGTATTTTGCTTTGCCAGACTTAGTCTGTTTGAAGATATGCTTCCGGTACTTGTCAAGAGCTAAAATCATGGATACAAGATCACCTAAGGACTACAAACAACATACCAGAACCACATGATCTAATCTTCAACTGCGGACCAATACCAATCCAAACATTATCTCTCTGTCACTGTTTCTGTAAACTGCCAATACTTAGCCATAATGAATAAAAATGAACAACAAAATGCTGATATACAACAAACACACAACACATAACAACCAACTGAAATCAAAGCTCTGCTCTAAATCCACACCAAAACCTACATAACACACAAACTAAAACAAGCTAAAATCTGCAACTCTGGAAGCTCAATCACAACCTCTGAGTGAGATTGTCCTATTGAACCAAAAGGGTTTCGTCCTCTGATCCAAGAGACCAATGGGTTTTCGTCCACAAAAGAAATTGTAAGAACACAAGTGCTCATATAGATATTGGAGAGAAAATATGATCAAAACCTTCTTTGGAAAACCCCCACATATTTAAAGAGGTTTGAGGCCCAAAATGGAGTGCCCAAGAATCCCATGCCTCTCTTCTTGGGAGTTACAATTTACTATTTTTAGCAAGCTATTTTGGTAGATTCCTGACAACTTGTCATAACTATGCATTATACATGTCCTGCATGCACAGATTCCCACTTACACGTGTTATAATGATTTGTAACTATCATTAATCACTCTTGGATATCCAAACTTCTAGCATAGCCTTTTTGGAATCATAAAACATTATTAAATGCCAACAATAACTCCCCACTTGACTGTTTTAGCATATTCTTGGATTGTAACTCTTCATTTATTGATCTGTCATGTCATAACTCCACAATTTGTCATAGAATCTTTAATTCAATGTCATGTCCCCAATTTTAAGTAACTTAAAATGGTTCTAAATTGTAATTTAATTTTATAAATTATTTTTACTTTATAAAATTATTAGTTTTAGTAAGTTACTTAAGTCATTTAAAAACACTTTATGAATTAAAGTGTTATTGTACACACATTTAAAAAGGGTCATGTAAAAGCATTTAAAATTGTAAGGTGTGATTGTGTACATAAAAAAACTTTCATTTAATAAAATAAGGACCTATCCTAATTGATGAAAGTTTAAAAGGGCTGTTGAGAGTGTCATGTCCCCTTTTCCAGAGTGATCACTAAATAACTTGAGTGTTTAGCCTATTCATCATTCCCGTAGGCTAAACCACATGGTGAGGGAATGAAGGTGATTTTGGTTAAGTCTTATTCATTATATCTTTCATGTTAGCCAAAGTCATAGAGCTTTCATCATGTAGAATTGCAAATCCCTTTGTAATTTTACATATTTAGGGGGGGTAGGACCTATAATTAAAGGGGGCAAAAAGGATAAGTGTTGTGTATAAGGGAGAAATGAAATCTTTAATTACATTTCTCTAATCTATTTCTAAAATAGGATCTATTAACAATTACCATGGAGTGTGCAAGAAATAGATCCAAGCTAATCGGCCATCATGCAAGATAAGTCCAAGCTAAGAAGGATTGGCCACTTCAATAAAAGATTCAAATTCCAAATGCAAAGTCAAAAGAGGAATCGATGAGGAAAGAAGACATCATAAAATGAGGCATTCATACCCATGGAGAAATAGGCCTCAACTAAGGAAATGATATTCCAAGAAGGGATCGGCCATCATGAGGACCCAACGAACATAAAGAAAAGAGATTCAAAATCAAATAGCATGTGTTGGAGGGAAACTTGGCCAAACCAAGGAAAGATACATTTACCTATTTCAAATTCAAATGCAAACGGTTGGACGAATGGGGTTGCATTCGCCCATGAGAAAGAAGACCTCAAAATACAGTCCCATTTGGAAGTCTTGCAAAAGCCTTCAAAAGCAGGGAGTCAATTGTTCAAGATTGCCTATCAATACTCTACATTTAATGCAAGTTTGGTGGACATTGGAGAGCCTTAAAAAGTCTGATTTTGTATCTGTATGTGACTGTCATAAAAGCAGCCAATTGCTATATTGTAAAGACTTCATTTGAATAAAGAATAAGATCTTGAAGTGGGAATTCCATTAAGTATATGAGTACTTGTTCATTTTCACTTGAGTAAATAATTGGTCGCAAGTATTTTTAGCTAAGTTGGGGTATTTTTCAGTTACATCCCATAAGGGACATTACAGAGAGTCATTGTTGAGCATGTTTTCAGATGCTTGAGTTGATGTTTTATGTCTTTTGTCAAATTTGTATTCAGTTTATGTCAAGGTGATGTTCCCTTGCATTTGCTGTACCAAGGTGATGGCCCCTTGGTGAATTGTAGACGTGAAATCATCTCAGATTTCACAACTGAGCTTCAAAGTGTCTTTGGTTCGATTGTTGGGTTTACGTCATTTGGTCGGAAACCATGGTGTCAAGGATATTGAAGATCATTTGTATGCAGTTTTCTGAATAATGTTCATGCAGAGGATTTTTGCAAATTTATTGATTTATGAATAAATATAAATTTGCAAGGAATTCGATATATCATTTTGCATTTGAATATATTATTCAGATTTGAAACTATATATGTATCTGTTGCATAATAAGAGACAAATCTGACATGTTTCAGTCCAAATCTTTATTTTAATATAATCTATTATAACTCAGAGATTTAGTGGTTGGTGGGCCATACTTGGTCGAAGTTCCTTATGCTTTAATCGCAGGTATAAAGGATGAAGTTTGTGAATGATATTTTAAACTCTGCCGACCATCAGGAGGGTGCGTGAGATCTTTATCATTGAGGACTGATACAAGTAATAGCATATTAGTATCTCATTCTGGCCAGCGGTTGAAGATCCTCTGTCTGTCTGTAGGTTCGTTTGTAAGGAATCGTGGGATTCATCAAAGACGCCAAAGACAAATCACAGCATATCGTGGTATTTTGCTAAATGAAGACAAACGATATGGTTTAAGAGAATAGTGGCGGACTGCTGTTTAGGATTGTGTGCATATTGTTGAAGGAATCAATTCACAGGTTGAATGCCGATCTCTATAAGGAGACGTCATAACTTTGACTAAATGCTCCATTGAAGATCCTTTCATTGCATATGGTGAAAGAGTGTTGAAGATCATCACATTATCTTAAGTGCCCATCTGAAGGAGCCGTGACTTGTGAGGAGCGCCGATTCCTATAGCTTCATCCTCCTGGGTCCCAGATGATAGCTGATGTTTGTTCTATCAAAGTGGTGCATGAGATAAAGAGCTTGGAGCTATTCGTGAGTCCCAGTATTAGAAAGGAGCTAAATTAAGAAGTTAACAATGAGCGGCAATATTAGGAGATTCATTGCTATCGAAAGTAGCCAACAGTAGAGCCATAGCATTGCATTCTACATATTATCATACAGCGATACATTTTAGAGGTAATCCAGTCATCAGCAATCCACATAACATCAGCAGGAGATGCTTGCATCGGTATTCGTCATTGAATTGGCATGTTATACCTCTGAGTAATTGCATGATTGAGAGGAAGGAAATCTGGATATTTCAAAGAGGAGTCCTGAGCTATGAAGAACCGGATCTGATAAAGTAAAGTCATCATCAGAGATATTATAGAGCATTGAAGATTAAAGACTGAGGTATCGTGTAAGATACCCAACTAATTCTACCAAAATTTTTCCTTACTTAGACAATTTTACTTGCTATCAACTCATCAACTATTTCAACAACACAAAGATATACATCAAAGATAACTATTTGAATGAATCAACCTTAAGCTGGGTACTTGTTTTATTACTTGATTCAATTAACTCACAATGTCTTATTACATGGATAATGCTTTCAATGGCATGTAGTTACACTTTATTCAAATGGAATTACAAAAGCAGGCCTTGGAGCCTTGATGATTACAATTTCTTGCACACTAGATCAACTTAATCAAACTCAACGATGTTAACTGAATGTCAACACCTCACAGTACAACAAGGGAGCATCACCTTGTCAGTTGAGGGAGCATCACCCCAACACTTGAAACTCGCAGGCCTCAAGATTACAAGCTCAACAGCTTTGCAGAGAGAATTTTGTCAAATGCATAGATGCCAAATGAATGAGAGAGCTCCTCCTTTTATAGGCCTTTCAAAGGTAATGAAGGCACGTTTCCCAAGAAGCATATCCAAGGGAATATTCCATCTGAAGACTCATTCTGAGTTGGCAAGCTTATCCAGAGACCTTGACACGGATCCTGAAGACCTTCTGTGGACCAATGAGAGCTTAGGTAGTTACAACTACCTTATCTCTGACTAGGCGCCATATTGCAAAGTCCTCCATGCTAGGCGCCAACTTGAAAGAGGTAGAAACCAGGATAGGCGCCTTCCCAAGTTAGGCGCTTCCTAGAGATAACCAAGACTCAGAAAGTGCGCCTCATCAATGATACTTGTTTTTGTTTGTACTCAACCACTTGTCCTGTGATGTTCTCTTGTAGGTGAATGAAGAATTGAGGTGGGGCACAGTTCCAAGGTGGTACAGGAGGCAAAGTGCGCCCTAGGCAATTGTATGCTCTTCCTTGTCATTTGATCTACTTTTGACAAGTGACCCTTAGACAACATTCTATCTCCTTAGCAAGATGAATGGATCTTCAACATCCAAGTCTAGTTTTAGGCGCATTTTCAAGGCTCTGGATTTATGAGATGGCACCTATCATCCTGGAGAGCTCAATCCACGTCTACAAAGTGTTTTCAACCTAAGGCGCCAAACAGGGTCATTGAACTATGCCTTAATGAGGTATCTTGATCCTAGGCGCCGTTTTGAGGTGGCAAGAGCTTGGATTTGCGCCTAATGAAGTTTTGATACTTCCAAACTCTTAACTATATTCATCCAAGCTTAGGCGCTCAAATGGAGAGTCCCTGGAATCATACATGGGCGCCTTGTTGCTCTGGGCGCTCATTATAGAATGCTACAACTTGACACTAGCGCCTAGAGGGAATCCACTCAGAACCCTTCATTCTAGATGCTTATCAACTTTCCATCCTGAAGCGCCAATCCATAGGATCTTATTCTAGCGCCTTAGGCGCTCATTCTGGTTTGCACCAAGAGGAATTCGTGCCTAGAGCATTCTCCACACACTCTGAACTTAGAAAATCAAATCAAGTGGGCGCCTTAGGAAGGATGTGACTTTTTCTTGTACAATCTTCATCTCAAGCCATATCTAAGTCAACTTCTGCCAAGCGCCCTTCATGTTGAGTGAATTGAAAGACCTTTTCATGCTTAGGCGCATCATGGTGTCTGTGAAAAGGTGAATTGGCGCCCTCCCTTGAATGGCTCATCCCCATGCAAATGTTCACTTCCGGAGGCATGAAGTAAGTTTCAGAACATCACTGCTATTAGCGCCTACATGATTTGGAGGATTTGAAGTCCATTTTATCCATGAGGCGCAATTTTGAGATGAACTGATATGAGTTTGGCGCCCAGTCTTGAATTGCTCAATTCTTCCTTGAGAGCGCTCATACTAGATGTCTTTGCAATGCAAGAAACCAATTGTCTTAGCAAGCGCCCTGGCATTCTTGAGGAGCTTGAGTAACATTCACCCCCTGGAGTCTTGTTTAGGCGCATATCAGAGTAGCTATTACTAGGCGCACATTTGGGAGGATTTGGCATGGAAAATGCGCCTAGCTAGACTTAGCCAATTTCCTGTGAATTTTGAAGTGTATAATGTTTCAAAAGTTGCTAATATCATCTCCACAGATAGCGCCCCTTCTTGCCTCATGCCCTGACAACTTGAACAGATGAAATGGCTCTCAAACTTAGCCAAACTTTAAGTTTCTGACTTGGATCCTGCAAAACAATAGAATTGAATTAGTCAAAAACCACTTCATTCCCTTATCATTCTGAATTAGCCTCCGGGAATGATCAATAGGCTAATCCATTCTTTACTGGATGATCAAGCCGGAAACGGGGACATGACATATCGATAGGAGTAACGGTGAGTTTATGTGTGTGCAGCCTATTGTATGTTTGTAATCATTCCTGAAGTCACAGTTCATTGCAAGTAGCGGATCATGAGAGGGAAACTGTTGTATGAAGCAATCATAGTAAGCAAACGACTTTCTTGTTTATAACAGCGATCCATCTAAAGTAGTTGGTATTGTATTGAGCAATGGTAAATTTCTAAATTTGTCATGACTATGAACAAATTGCAAATATAAGATCTAACTGTCCATTCAAATCTTTAATTTGAAGTAATCTACAACTGGATTATAAGTGTCTGAGTTTATCACAGCAAGTGGGGATTTGTTCTGAGTTGTCCTATCATACTCCAATACTGTTTTGACATTAGAGATCCTAATTTGATAATTCAGGGAATATCCTAGAAAGGGATATTACATTCAAGTTCTTTATAAGTTCCCTTTATGGATTTCTACATCCCTCCTTGGGAAAATACTCAAAATTAATTGTATTTTATCAATTGGAGTTGCCAACACATTAATGTCTTAATATTTAATCAACCCTTAACATTTGGAAAATATAAATTTTATGGGTTCAAAATTAAATATTAAATAAATTACCTCTTAATCCTTACCTTAGCTCATGGGAAATATTGGAATGAGCTAATAAGTCCTCCGATTGGAAATTAATGAAAATGGGACATGACACACAAACACTCTAGAAATCATGACACATGAAAACTGGAAACCACAAACTGAATATTATTTATCCTAGAATCCACACCACCTAACTGGAACATTTTTTGGATAATCCACACACAACCAAAATAACTGAAAACCACACAAAAACCCAAAATCTCACAACCAAATTGAAACTTTAAAATTCTAGAAATCTTAATCCGTTGAAGTACAATGACAATCCTTGTGTAGAATTGCACTAAAAGGCTAGGAGAGTTTTCGTCCTCAAAACCAACAATACCAGAGGGTTTTCGTCCTCGGGAAAGAAAGAACATACATTCATTCTTGAGAAAATGAATTTTCTTGAATATGCAAGAAGGTAACCCTTTCTTGGAGACAAAATCTCCTTTTATAACTTTTCAAGAGAATATAATATTATTTTATATAATGGTATGTATTGCAATATATAAACTCACTCCAATAAGTACTACAATATATAACTTCACCTAACTACTTCACCTAACTTACAGTATGTATTGTAGTATATAAATTCATACCCAAATCTCAAAAAAGGGGTCATGACAAAATTGTTGTAACTTGCATAGATATGTAATTTTTGATGATGATTTCAATGACAATTATCATAAATTCATAATACATATCATATTTATCGGCTGGCCAATGTATTCGTATGATGATGCGATATTGTGCTCTTTTTGTATTCAAATTGTTGGTGTTTCAATTCGCACCTCTGGAATGCGAGTTGGAAATGGACAGCTATGCACAGATAAACTGCTCTCCTATTGGAAGGGGGAGTTTTCCTTTTTCCTAATATTCGCTGAAAAGATAAATAAAACCAAATTTCGCCTATCTTTTTTTTGATTCTCAACTACGAGCACAAGGTTATAAAACTCTAAATGCTACAGAAGAGGTTTTTTCCTTTTTTAAAACTTCCACTACAATTAAGCATAGTCTATCGACGCTTTTAATCTCCTAAGTAAATTCAGAGCAAAGGAAATTAAAAATGAACAAGGAATGATTGTTTTAACAAAAACTTAAGCAATTTTCTCCCAGATTTACACCACAAGACTTATAGTACTTTAATGATGAAAGCTGAACTGAAAGCTACAAAAGCTACACATCTGACGACGAAACTTGATGATTCGAGATAGAATATCGGAGCAAAATGGGCATGGGACTTCTATTGAATATCACAAAGTTGGCACAACTCCAGGACAACAATACTGTAGCAAAAGGCAGGCATACAGCAAGCGATCAAACACCAGAGAATAGATTACACAAAGTGAACAGACACTTGGAATATCAAGATTTGCAGGCTAGAATAGGCACTGCAAATTTGCTATCACAATTACCATTACTAACAATGGGCAAGGATGCCCTTATTTATACTAAAATCAAAGGAGTAGGGAACCCTAAAATCTCCTTGATTAACCCTAACTTGCCAACCCGCAAGCTTTATTACTATTCTAAGACAAAGATACAATAAACAAATGCTTTAAAGCAGAGAAGATTCCAACTACAACAAAGTGATTTCTTTCTAAAAATAGAATGGATGAGCTTAGGATGAAAGCAAATGCTTTAAAACAAAAAACATCTGATTTAAAGCTGCTTTCTTTTGAAATGCATCCTCATCAACATTCTTGCTTTTTGGTGATGTCATCCATTGATATTCTGGGAAACAATATCTTCTAACAAGCGAGTGACCGCATCTTTGCTTGGAACACTGATACTCTCTAGAATGATATTCTGATTTTCTAACATTTCTTCACCATTGGCAACCATCTGAAGAAATTCATGAACTTCGCCCACAGCCTTGTTGAACTTCACTGTCATTGCGGCAAAACGACCCATCTTGCCGGCATTGATATCATCATTAAAATTGCTGCGGACGAGAGTCTGGAACTCTGCTTGCACTTCCCTGAGATCATACAGGGTACCATCATCTCTTTCATATGAACACGGGATTTGAGAAACAAAAGATCTGACAAACCTGATGACGTTGACTACCTTTTCTTTCCATTCTGTCAACTCTGAAATTATACTGTCATAAGTTTTTACTCTGAAAAGGTATTGCGCTTTCCAAGTAGAAACTGTCTTCTTATCATCTGCTGAATCAACAGAATCAAGTGCAATCTTCAAGTTGGAGATAATGATCTCAAACACCGGTCTATTTTCTGCCATGGTCTGCTGCAATCCCTGTATGCCTTGGCGTAAATCATGAGCGTTGTACTTCAATTGATAAAATTCTGAAAGTACAACTCTCCCTTTAGTCACAAATTCTTCCACCCAATTATTCATGTGCCTCCCATAGAGGACCAACTGACTGAACTGCCATTGATCGGCTGGTGATTCCAGATTCGGTGGAAGCAATAAATCAGCGTGTGATGTGCGATGGAAAAGGTTGGAAATATACTGCCGCAGCTGCCTAACTTCAGCTTTGAGAGCTGCCTTGTTTTCTCCATCTTTCAACACCCCTTCAAATTATCCGCTGCAACCTCGAAGAGATTTACATCTGTATGGCGGGTACTTCTACCAAGGTTAGCTTTGACAACCGTGAAGTCATCAACCTCGACATCATCAACACTTCTATCCTCTGGTGGTGTTGCAGTTTCAAGGATTATTTCTCCATCTGCATTCTTTTCAATGCAAACCTGCTTCTTCAACTTCTTGTCTGGTGTGTCTTGGTAGACGCTTTTGAGCTCTGTCAAATCCAGCTGATATGAGGGCTTTCTCCTCTTCTTTCGCAGAATGTTTTCAAGCCAGGATGAGCCTTCTTCTCTTTGAAACTCGGTTCTAACCTCATGAGCTCTTGATGAATCAATGTGTGCATCAGAGTTACGAATCGGCGAATCTAGCTCTGAATCTATGTGGATAGGAGAAGTGATCGGTGAAGGAGGAGGAGAAACATGATCTGGAGGTAACGCTTCAACATGCAGCGTTGGTTCAATAGGAACTTCTGATTCAACTGCTGGTTGTTCCTGCTGGACATGAGCTAGAGACTCATCCTTTTTCCTCTTTAACTTAGCCATTTTTGTCCCTTTTGGAAGAACACTCATAGCTTTAACCCTTCATTTTGGCTTGGAAGTGGAAGGCTCTGATGGTTGTACAACTAGTGGCTCTGCTAACGGAATATCATCCTTCCGCTTATTCTTCAAGAATATCAAACTGTTTTTAACCACTCGACTTGATCTTTCTTCAATGGAAGTGCTCTCTTTTATTGACCAATTAACAGGGGGCAACAGTTGTTGCTCAATTTGGTCCTTGAAATATGTGGGAAGTAGAACTTCACCACTCTCTGTCAAACCCTCTATGTCTTCTGATAGGATATCAGACATCTACTGAAGAGTGAATCTGCTGTAACTGCGTTCTCGCACTTCAAACTCATCAGCACAATTAGCCCAAAAGTCTTCAACCGCATGCTTATGTGTACAATTTTGACCAAGATGTGATACAAAAACACCACGAGGATCATATGAAGACCTGTCGAAAAACTTAAGACCATATCTGGATGATTTATTACCGATTGCCTTGGCATCTGCTCCAGATCTGCATTTGTAAATACTCATCCCAATTGGAAAATTGAAAGCTGCCTTGCATCTGCTACGCAAAAATGTATGAACTTCATAGGCTTGCCTCAAAAATTCCATAAATGCTATTTCATCTGTAGGATATCTCGGTAACATGGCTGGCTCTCCTGAGAAGCCATATACTCTGATGTAGGAAAAAGTGGGAAACTGGATAAACCAATCAACCCATTCTGCCATTGCTATTCTAGCATCTGCTGAAAACCGTATATGCAACTCATTATCCATATCTCGTACTGCATGCATAAGGAATGCATCATTTACCCTCCTGTAATGTCGTTCAGCTTGAGAAATTTCTAACTGCAGGAAATGATGACAAACATGCTGAATACCCAGAGTTCCAACAACATTCAAGCCTCTGAATTGACCTTGAAAAGCCATCAAATACACAAGGTATGACATCATGTGGAATTCATGAGCCCTTTGAAAATCAAGAATTTGTTGGTGGAGACTATCACTGATGAGTGCCGACCAGTCATAGAATTCGGTTCCATCAACAATCTGGGACATAATGTAAAACATCCAAGGCTGGAACTTGTTAGCATCTGCTTGACCCGTGATCTGACTTAGCAGAGTAATCATTATTGCATGTTCCTCGAATTCTCCATGCCCAACGTTCTTTGGCATAATGTTTTGCTTCTCTTTTAACCATCTCTGACCAATCTTTTTCCGGTATTTTTCTTTATCATTGTTCCAAACCCTCTTGCATTCTTCAATTGAAACAGTTAAGTTTTCTCTCCAAACTGGTATTGTAAAACACTTCTCAATGTCGTTCGGCCTCAGACTACTGAGCACACGTCCATCTTTTGATTGGATTTCTCTTGTGACCGAATTGTAATGCGTCATGCAAGCAATTACAAACTCGATACTTTGCATTGTGATGGGAAAAGATGCTGCTGCAAGCAAACCGGAGTGTCCTAGATTCCTAATAGCATTATTTCCTACATCCTCCAAAGAATGTAAATTGATCACTGGAAGTACTTTATGCAAGTCTGTTTCACAAGTTCTCAGGTAGTCGTGAACCAACGCCGTTTTGGGCCTGATTTGTGTTGGAGAGTACTGCATACTGAAAGATTTGAAAATTGATTGTAAACATGTCTATGTTGGAAAAATCTTGGACAAATGGCTGAAAACTACTTGTTGATTTTTAGAAAAAAGCAGAGTGTGAGCAAAAAAGATGGCACATGGGTTTTGTAGGCAATTCCGTTTGGAAGCAACCTAGATTGTCGGATTTTGAAAAAGCGGAGATTTTCCTGAAAAAACAGGAAAAAACAGATTCCCGAAAAAAATCAAAACTCCAATTTTCAAGAGGATGATAAATTGGATGGACCCATCTCGACGAAAACTGAAAAAGCTCTGGTCCAATCTCTGAAAAGTGATCCCCTTGAAACAAGGAGCCTAAAAAAGCGAGCCTCCCTGCTTCCTCAACTCGAAACTATGAAGAACGCTGAAAAAGCACTTCATTTGGGTCTTCGAATCTTTGTTGAAAGAAAAATAAAAATCTTTCTTTTGGATGCAACCTGCAAAAGATAATGAAATAAAGAAGCCAAATGTTTGTCTTTATAGATCTTTAGGATGAAAAAGCAGCGTTATTTGTGTGAGAATAAAACTTGGACCTCATCCATGAAGAAAGCAACGTTTAAAGCATAAATCCAAGTGGATGTCTTCGAATAGGAAGAATCCCTATTTTGTAGCTGCCTATGGCTTCTTGTGTGAGATGACGAAAAATATCTTCTTTTGATGATGTCATCGAACATGCGAATTGAAAGAAGTGTTAGCCAATTTTTCTTCGTTTTCGACACTTCTACACTCGTTTTGACTTAAATATGGTCTGTTTCTGACTTCAACAAGGTGGCGAAATGTCACCGTTGACTGAAAAATTTGACTGATCCTGACAATTTGGAGACCTATCAACTGAGATTCCATTCCCGGCCTCCGATTGACGATCTAGGATCGTTTGACCAAGTTTGACCATCTTGAAAACTGTCAACGGGCGAAGATCATGAAACAACTGCCAGAAAACACTATCAAATCAGGAAATATTCTAACTCTGGGCAAGTTGGGCGCCCCAAGTCACCTGGGGTGCCTGGATCCTCATGCCTTAGCCATTTTTCTGAAAATTGCAACTTTTTCAACTTTTCGATTTGCGTGCGCATTCCGGTGGTTGATGACCCCTGTTTGGCTGTCGATTTCTATCTATTGGGACAAAACTGAGTCTGATGATCTGGCAGATAGGTAGGCCTGATGAAAACTGAGCTGACTGTACCCTCTGTCTGCCTCGGGAAGCGTGCTAAACAGACTTGCTCTGAATCGGACTAGGCTGACGGAGGGCGATTAAACGCTTTTCGAGGAAAACTCAGAAAAATTTCTAAGTCTGATGAGTTTGGGCGCCCCAACTGGGGCGCTTGGTTTGCCATGCCTTAGAAAATTTTCTGAAAAATTCAAATTTTATGCCATTTCTCGATTTCTGTGCCCACAACCCTTGTTTGATCTTCGTTTTCGGTTGTTCGGACGACTGTCGAGGCGGGACGGAGGGTGATCTGAGTAGTCTGAACATATTTGTGATGAAATCCCAAGCTTTGATTGATGTTTGACCAAGTTTGACCAACCGGGAAAGCGCTGACGGAAGCATTTTCAATGTTTCTCGAAAAACGTGAAAAAAAATCTAACATTGGAGAGGTTGGGCACCCTAAGTCACTTGGGGCGCTTGGTTTATCCATACTTAGCCATTTTTCTGATTTTCCAACCTTCATCTGCAACTTGCTCCGTTTTGCGTGCCAACAACAGCTTCTCGATGTCGATTTCGACGATTCGTCGATCAACTGCCACTGAATGGTGAATGAACTGCATAGACTGGGTACATCTGATGAATTTTCCAGCTTTTCAGAGCCTGATGATCGAAATGACTGCTTTTATGTCCCCTGGAACTGACCAACGGACACAGTTCTCGCATTTTCTTGAAAAACGTGTAAAAAATCTATCTCTGGTGGGACTGGGCGCCCCAAGTCACCTGGGGCACTTGGTTTGTCTAGACTTAGTCAAATTTTTGTGATTTCCAGATTTTCACTCCATCTTGGATCCATCTTGCTCCGTTTTGCATTCACCGTCAAGTCGACGATTGTTCGTCGATTCTACGTCGTTGGAACATCGTTGAAAACCTGAAAATGAGCTCTGGTAGATGAACTTCCTCTGTTGATGACTTTAGAGCTCATGCTTCGCTTTCTGAAAAAAGCAAAAATGACCCAGTAGAGAAAACTTGGTCGTTTGTAGATTCCGTTTGGACCACGCTGATCGTGAAGCAAAATCGACCAATGAGAATCAAGCGCGACACCTAAGTCGGAGATTCTATTTTTAGAAACTTTCTATTTTTAGAAAGTTTTGCCAGCATCCATATCTCAAGAAACCCAGAAAACCTAATCTGACGTCTATTTTTAGAAATTTTGCTTTTTTGACGAAAAATTTTCTAGACTTGTTCAAAATGCCTTAATGAAGCAAATGTTTTTGATTGGGTACAACAGAAATCTAATAGAAAGTAGTTCCCCAACGTTTTACATACTCATTTGATACATTTTGTAACTATATTTTGCATAAAATTTATGTTTTTTTAAGGAATTTTAGTATTTTTTTAAATTGTCAAGTTTTTTGGGGTTTTTGCCAAGTTGCCATGTCCAAGTCAAATTTGGGTCTGCCAAGTCCGAGTTTTTGAACTGTGACATATATTCTATTTTGTAAAATTAGATTAATTTTCAGGTTGTATCATCCATTTATTAGGATTACCAAGCAATATTAATGATATCAAATTTCTAGTTGTTTATCACCTTTGTATCTGATACTTGTCAAAGCATTGAAAATACAATATTTCACTTCAGTCCAAAAGAGAATGGTTATTTAATTCCATCTCTCCAGCACCAAGTGCAACAATATGCAACATCACCCTGCACTCACAAACTGCATGGGATGCTTACACTATTTCAGTGCATTGACATGAAGACAATAGACTGATCGTTCAACAATGCTTTGAGGGTGATGATCTCAAGAGAAAAAGCATTTTATACACCTATCATAAATGACAGAAATATAATGAATGAAATAATAAACATTATACTAACAAGGGTATGACCATATGAGGTGACCCTTGACTATAGTATTGTATGATTATTCATGATTCAAAAAACTATATCAAATATAATAAATATGTTCTCCAAAATGAATTTAATGATGTAACGTGCTTGCAGTGTCTCTTATGTATCCAACCATCTTTAGGCACCTTCATTATCAATGTTGGCCTGTAAGGCGCCTCCTTTTAAAAAAAAACTGTGGCCTCTTCTTTCTAATGTTTAATCTTATTCTATATATTAATTCCTGTTTACCATGGCTTTTCATAAAGTTCTCTTCCTTCATGATTTATTAAGGCTGTAAGAGTTATTTTACCACCTTTGTTGTGTGTTTGGTGGGAATCATTCTTCCCAACGGAAGTCTCCTAAGTATCCATACTTGATAAAACTCTGTGTTTTCTAAATAGTGGCATGCAGATTACAGAGGCTTTGCGGCTACAGATGGAGGTCCAGAAGCAGCTACATGAACAGCTTGAGGTATTGATGTCTTTTAATTTAGTAGTTTTTCTTGTGCTTATGCACATATGGACATTCTTATGACTTTGTGAAGGTTTGATGCAATGGTGCAGATCCAAAGGAATCTTCAATTGCGGATTGAAGAACAAGGAAAATACCTTCAGAAAATATTTGACGAGCAAGAAAAAGCAGGTAAATTAATCATGACTCATGGACCATTTGCAGGTGGTTGCACCGATCTAGCCCCTAGGGGGGACTCAAGAAAGTCTTCTGAGGTAGATCTTAATGCAGGATGTTCAGAGCCAAATTTGAGCACATTAGAGAAAGATAATGAAGAGTTAGGAAAACTGCCTGTTTATAAGAGAAATAGTGCAGATAGACAGCAACTGCTGGCAGAGCTTAGAAGTTCAAAATTCACTGATGGCTCTGATGAGATATATCATGAGTCCAGTCTGGATTCAGAATTTGTGCCGGAATCACCAGCTCCAAAGCGTAGTCGACCAGATTATAACATGCAAAATTTGGATCAGCAGTGAGCAGCCCTCTTAAGTCACTATATGCAACAGCTTGAGACCCCATAGATACACACTTTATTTGTAGATTACTAGTCTCTCAATCAGACTAAAAAGTATTGCAAGGCAGAACTATCATTGTAGGTTCTGATGAGGTTTACATTGTAACAGTCATACTTTTAACTCTATGAGTATCACTCTTGAATGGAGAACTGATTGTGAAAATTGTATGTTGCTTTATCGCTGGACTTCTTCCAAGTGCATGTAATTTTATATTTATTATGTGGTTCATTGCTTTATTCTAATGATTGGAGCTTTTATTGTTACAGGAAATTCAATTCAAATGGGTGAAGGCCATTATTACCATGGCTTATACAGACCATCAAAGGTAGTTTTTTTTTTTTTCATGTTGCTATCTTTTGGAAAGACAGTTCAACCTGTACAAACAGTACCCTTATTTTTTAATCTACCAAGCATTATCAGACTTCAATTGAACAAAACTTGTACTAAGACATTTTTAGGTTTCTATGCCACGAATCAATGCATGAATTGGTTATTATTTCTGTATTTATATTCTAATTTTAGACTAGTTCTAAATAAATCTCCATTCTGCTTGTCATGCATTTTTCGGTTTTGAAGCCTCTGGTGTTCATCAAGGATATCTCACTACCTGTTCTCCAGGAATGGAGAACTGATGGTGCATAATACTAATAATCTTTCTTAATCAAAATGGTTGCTTTTTATTATGGGCACATGGATTGAATTTTGTTGGTCTTCACAGTTGGGCTCGTTATGTAAGAGTTGAGTTGCATGTATATGGGAAGGAAATCATACAAAAACAAGTACTGAAGAAATAGAGATGAGTAGTGTTAAAATCATTCTTAACTTGTTAGGCAAACCTGCAAATAGTTCCTTGGTATCAAGAATTTGGGAAAATAAAAAATAAACACATTATAGTGAACATATTACTGAAGGAAAAAGCTATTAAAGTTTGCCAAGTTTGTTATCTGCATGCTCAATGTCAAATTACCTGGAAATTAGATGGATGTTTACGATTTAAAATCTGAAGAGTGTATGACGCTTTGAAAGGAAGTCAAGATATTCTAGCTAATTCAAGGATCATATGATGATGATGTTGACCACTAACTTTTTTTAGATTAAATTGGTCGTAGAACTCTATAAATTGTACAGACAATGCATTTTGGATTGAATCCTCTCCATGAAGTGTGATTTTGTTGTTGTGTTTATTAACCTTTGTATTGGACTGTTTCTAAACAAAGTACCTTAACAATCCTTGGACCTTTCCCAATATAAGTAAGGTATGTTGCACACAAAAATGTCCATAATTTAGAATGTTTAGTTGGACATTTAAATAATTGATGAACATTATATACAATTTGAAAGTAGATTTTTTTTTATCCCTTGTTAATGGGGTAATTGTGAGAAAACTTAAAGCTGTAACAAGTTGCATCAAATACCTTCAAGATCTGAGAATGTTAAGATGAGTTTTGATGGTGTCGGTAGAGGGGATCCAAGTCCCATAGGTGCAGGGATTGCTTTCAGATTGACAGATGGCTATTTGGTAAAAAGGGCCTCCTTCTTTCTTGGCTGCAAAACAATGAAGCTGAAGCTTTGGTAGTGTTGAATGGGTTCAAATTAGCTATAGCATCTGGTTTCAGGCATCTTGAGGTTGAAGGTGACTCGTTATTGACTATTAATGGTTTAAGAATAATTCATTACAAAATTAGAAATTTAAAAACATTATTGAGGAAGGTGTTCTTCTCAAAGCCAATTTTGAGTATCTAGAGCTCAATCTTTGCCTTAGGGAAGGCAATGTAGTGGCAGATAGGCACAATGAAGGTGTGGATCAGCTCCCGCTCTTGTTGAAGATCAACATCCTTTGAGAAGAGTGGGACTTCATCTTGTGGATGGAGAGAGATGTCTCCTTAGGGAATGATTTAATGGTTCCAAACTTTAGATGACCATCTTATGTTTAGATTGCAATCATGTTTTATTATTCGTGAGTGAGTGGTGGTGCCTCACTCACGTGGGATTTATATCTCACTCAATCACATTAGTGGTTCAGCACACAGCTTTTCTTGGCACGTGTACCAACCCTTTTTCTAATATAATTAATCTTTCCTTGGTCTTTAATTTCCTAGACCCATAGGATAAATTTATTTATTTTTATTTTATTTTTTATGGAAATTCCTACTCGACTTTTTTGTCCTTTTGTGTATGGTTTTTTCTGACATTTAAGGAGGTTTTCTCCTTAGTGAGGTGGCTAGAATCTTTATTATTTTGTATTTATTAATTTAGATTATCCTGGTCATTTGTGTTTTAGCACAATATTGTTTGAAGTGCAACTCCTTTCTTAGGTGTCACCATATTTCTTATAAGGAATATTGGAATATTGAAGTGTAACTTCTTTCCGTTGCATATTCACCTCTTGTCACGAGGAATATGACACATATACACACACTAATGCAATGTGGCAAATATAGAGGCTTGGAGTTACATTTATAATTCATTTCTTACTTCTATAAAATAGAGGTTCTCCATCCCTTTTCTTTATGGCAATATTCCTTTGTGAAGTTGTAATGTTCCTTAGTGGTTGTACTGAATTTTTATTTTGCAACTTAGCTAAGAATACTTACAGCCAATTTGCCTACTCAAAAGAAATTGAACAAGTACACAAATGCTCAATGAAACCCAACTTCAAATGCTTTATTCCTTCAATAAGAATGATGCAATTACAAATCAAGAGTTCGCTGTCCACTGTGACAGTCATACACTGAAATGAAATCAGACTTTCAACTTATTACAATTGACTTCAAATATGGGATCTATTGATAGCCCAATAATGGAAGATGGTTGCCAAATGGATGCCAAGTAGTTCCAACGCTCAATGAGCCTTGTAACACCGTCAAATGATACTGGATACTGGTTGTTATGACTGATGCAAGTGACTGGAAACACTGTATACAACCAGCAAGAAGCGTGACACAAGATTTATCACCAAATCTTCTCTAAAAGTCCAGCGATAGGCTTCTAGACTTGAGTGAATGGGCTGAAATGATCTTCAAGGGTTCTTATTCAATGATTGATGTCAAACTTACTGATTGCAGCCCTTTGATTGACTGTAGCAGCTTCTTTAATGACTGTAGCAAAGGTGTAATGGCTGGGAAGTGTTCAAATATCCAAGATCCTTGATACAAACCCTTCAACAATGATCTCCAGTACTCTCTATCTCTCCTAATACCTGCAAATTTGAATTCAATGGTGAAATCAGAAGCAATATCACCTCATAATTCATAGGGGGTCATCTCCCTATCGGCAAGGGCACATCTCCTTGCAAGAAAGCATGAAAATCGGAATCTTCAAGCTTGAAATGAATAGGGAAAAAAAAACATACCAAATCAGTCATGTGTCAAATGTCATGAGCTCCTCTATTTATTCTTAGCTTTCATGACCGAATGGGCTTGTGCATTGGTAGAAGTGATTCTCCTTGGGTAGATGTGATTGCATTATCATTGATTTGCCCCTTTATGGCCGAACTCCTTCATGTCAAGGCGAATGGGCATTAAATGCTTCTTCTATCATAGCCTTGGCTGAATATATTCATGGTGTTAGGCGAATCTCATCCTTTTCCTTGGCCGAGTGTTTCCTTTGGCAAATGAACATGCATTATCATTAATTCAAGGTTGAATGCATTAAGTTTCCATCTTGGCGAATGTACCCTTGTTTGGTGGATTTCCTTCTTGGGTGAAGTCGCTTAACCATGGGCGAATGTGTCATGCATCTTCAAACTCCATTTAACCTTTACCTTGGTGGATGTAACACTTCTTGGGCTGAATTCCTCCTTTGAGGCCGTTGGCATATTTAGCTATGTAAATGGATTTTGTGGTGCTATTTGCACCCATATGCCTTGGGCGAATGATGATACTCCATGATTAGGCTAGGCCGAATATCCCCTTCTTGGCAAATGTGTTTGGAGTCTTCTTTGACATAGGCGAATGCATCCTTCCTTGGCGAATGGCAGGCTTCATGACATCTCTTTAAGCTTGGCCGAATATCTCTAGGCAATTCAAATGAGCATTGGACGAATATCCTCATCTTGGCGAATGATGTTTGATGTGTCCTTCTTCTTGGGCGAATGCTTCACATGAACCAATGTCTCCTCTTTTCCCTCAACCGTTGGTGTATGATAATTTGAATTTAAATCTTTTTCCCTCCATGATGCTTTTTCCTTAGCTTGGATCCATTCTTCAATATGGGCGTATGATCCCAATTACCATCGATTGTTTTGGTTCTCTTTTAAATTTGAATTTGAATTTTGATTCCCTCCTTGTGCATTCGTTGGGCTCTTCTATGATGACTGATTGCCCTTTTAAAGGCTCATTTGAATTTGCATTTGATCACCTTTTAGCTTAGACCTATTCCTTCAAACACACTCAATACATATTGTCAATAGGTCCTATCTAAGAAATAGATTTAGAGAAAATGTAATTAAAGATTTCATTTTTACAATTTGGCCTTAGAAAACACTTATTAATTGGCCCCTCAATTATAGGTCCTACCCCCCCTGAATTTGAGAAATTACAATAGGAATTGTAATTCCACATGATGAAGCCCTTATGATTTTGGCTTACATGAAAGATACAATGAATATTACTTAACCAAAATCACTTCCATTCCCTTACCATGTGTTTTAGCCTATGGGAATGATGAATAGGCTAAACACTTATACCATTTAGTGATCACTCCGGAAATGAGGACATGACAGAAGTAGGGAGGATATTTCTCTCACGTAATCCCCAACTTCTAGAAATTAGTTAGAGTGAATTATGGAAGTAGTTAAAATTGACTATAACTTGCACAAGATTAAATTGCAATTAAGAACAAGAAAAAAGAAAAAAGAAAAATCACCATGAGAAATGGAGATAGAAGAAATAACATAGACAAAACCTTGTGGGTAGAAACTTCATCAAAATTGTGAGCCACACTCACTTAAGTATTCTAAATGACTACAATACAAAGGTCACCGCCCATAGGCCATCTAAGTGCTCCTTCAAACATCTAGAAATTGTCCAAAGACCAATTTGCAAATTGTCAATGAACTCCCTTGCCCCAACATATTCAAAATATGAGAACAACGCTCACAAATAGCTCCCAATACAAGAGATACATGACTCTACAAGATCCTTCTATGCTTAATTCAAGCTTACATTGCATGTATATAGAGTTTCAAATCCTGGGGAAATGAAAAGACGTGACCTTTCATCTCCCTTTTGAAAATGAAAAGAGACATAGTGTAACCATTCATCTCTCTTTTGTGACTTTTCACCTCCTCTTGATGCAAAAGATAAAGTGGGATGTTGCTCTCATTTTGGAAAGAGACAAATAGACAATAAGAAAAGATAGAGTGGGGCGTATAGTTTTCTTTTCTTGGATGTTTTGCTTGTCCTCCACCTTTTAGAAGCCATAACTTTTGCATACATGCTTGAAATGACATGCCTTTTGTTTTGAACTCATATAAATTTTCAAGAGGAATCCAAATATGCAAACATATTGAAATTTTGATGCCATGAAGCATGAAAACCAAATTCATTTGCAAATTGGATACTTAGTTATTGTTAGGATTAAGGTGCCATCAACCTTGTAAATCCTATGTAATTAATTACTTCTAATGTTGTTTGTAAATCACCCATAAGGGATGAAAGGTTTCACCAGCAACGGTTTTGTTTCAGCTACATGTTTATATCTGGTCTTCAATGTTAATTCGTCCGCGACGGGGGGGTCGCGAGGGGTTTCCCCCCTGCGAGGGGTCCGAGGGGATCATCCCCCGACGGGGGTTCAAGGGCAGCGCCCTCGAAACCACATTTTATTTATATTTTAAAATTGTAAATCTGGACTGTTCGTCATTAGGTCACAAATTTGAAGTCGATATTATGTCAGTTTTCTTGCCCTAGAAGGCAACCTCCTTTTATAAGGATATTTGTATTACGTTTTTATCAGAGTTGAGAGTAACAGGCGTCGCTTGATTGAAGACTGGAGAAGGAGAGGAAGTGCATGTATTGTAATCTCATATTTGAAGATAATACAACTTGGAGCCTCTTTTCTTGGTGAAGTTTTTTACCCGAAAGAGTTTTCTCCACGTTACATACTGTGTTATGTGTTCAGTTCTTAATGCATGTTATTTATGTGTAGTGAGTTTTATTTCTGTTGATTCTACATTGTTTAAAGCAAGGTTTGAATCAAATTTCCATTGTGTGGTTTGCACCTTCATTTCTAACAGCTATCTTGTTATTGTAAGGCCTATTTATTTAGTGACCCTTGTCGTACTCATTGTACCCATTTATACACTTGGATACTATTTTAAATTACATGATGTTACTTGATGATTGTGTTAGTTGTTGATTTGATTTTTATATATAATGTTTATAGATATTTTATCATGCTTATGGATTCTGTTGTTGATAGATAATTCATTATTAGTTGATATGCAGTTTGTTACTTGATTCAAATGGTTCTGATTAAATGTTGATTCTAACCCTAATTTGGATGTTAATTATTGATATTTAAATTTAGTGATGTTTATGATGTTGATTATAAGTAAATTATGAATAGTAAATGTAACTTTGAATTAAATGATGAATATTGAATTTGTTGCAATTTTAACATTATTGAGATAATGAATTGTATTGGGTCATGGTTATGAGAGTCGTTATCAATAAGGTGTGTTACACATGTTGAGATTTATATGTGGTATTTATACATTATACCTATGTGTATGTTTGCATAGATATTTGAGCATGCTACTATAGCACTTTGATTATGTTTGCCATAATGTGTGGATTGGGGTATACATAAAAATATAGGTTGGTGTCACATCCCTACGCTCCAAGCTCTTTAGAATGAACCTATAGCTTACACACGGACATCAAACTACTTTAGTAAACTGTCATATCCCTTTTCGCCGGAATGGTCACCATCCAGAGATTGTTGCATTTTTCCAATGGGCTTCGAGGTACTGGCAGAGATTGGCACTTCACAGGTTGTATGGATGTTATCATTTCATGCCGATGCTTCATTAGTATCATAAGGTCATGGAGTTTATTATGCTTATCAACTTCATCATGGATGTTGTCATCACTTCGGGATGCTTCCTTGGATACCTTGTCACTTGGTCACGGAGATTTATTGTTCATATTCCTCCCATGCGCTCCATAATGGACCTACATTTCCAATGATCAGTGGAATAAAATAATTAATTAAATATTATTATTAATCATGATTGGACTAGCGCTTGGAAGGAGATGAAATAATAAGGCAAATCATATATTTTATTTGAATTGTTTTGGGCGCCTAGATGGAGAGGACATGGTCGGCCCTCTATAAGAAGAATTATAATACAAAACAGGGCACTAATCCCTAGGTCGGCCTAGAGAGGAGGAGGTGGTTTAATGTGTATATATATCCCATCATTTGGCATTCCAAGGAGATGACTCATCGACGCTTTGGTATGTTTCCTATTCCAATGGCTAAGAAATTCAGTTTCTTTGTCATGCATTGAGGAGATGGCCCCTCAACCTTGAATGGTGATGACCCCATTCAATTAACATTAGGAGAATTTCATTACGGGAGTTCACATGCGCTTCATGGCTCAATGAGCAGAGTTAGATAGCAGATTTCAAGGCATTCATACTTCATCTTGGATGCCACATCCTAGGAGCTGGGCGAATTGATTTAAGGCAGATTTATAGAGGATTACAGGCCTGCTAGGGTTTCTACAGAGGTTGCTCTGCTACAGAAGACCTGCGCCAAGTGTGGAGAGGTATTTATGGGTCAAACTATGCCCTAGAATATGGGCGACTAGCCCCTTCATGTAGCAATTGTCATGTGGATCACTTTACTCTGATTTGTAATGCAATTTGATGTCATTTCCAATATTAAATTCAGATATTTACTCAGACTGATACAGCAGACTTCATGCATGTCATTTCATGATTGCTACCTTCATGTTCATATGTGATTGATGTTCTAATTGCCCTTCTTTATAAAGCGAACCTATTGAGCATGTTCCTTGGGTAATAAATATGATTTTTGGTGAATAAAGACATTGGTTTCAAGTCTGATTTGCTACAGAAAATCTAGGGTTTTGAGCAGAAAACTACAGTGCAGAAATTTAAGGCAGAATTCCAAGTCTGATTTTGAACAAGCTAGGGTTAGGGCAGATCCCATTGGGGATATGACAGTGGTATCAGAGCCAAAGATCCTACCAGCCTATGGGTCATGAGAGATCACATTCGTTCGTTGCCGCATCATTACCAAAGAAGAAGCGCTGAAGACATGGAAGATAGAAGATATGGCAGCCCTCCTAGAGGAGATATAAAGCAAAAGCTACAGGAGATACTTGAACAACAGCGGAATGCTACCATAACTTGGAGAGGATGTTCCAAGCTCTAATGAACAATGCAAATAATGGAGGTAACAACAATCAGGACTTATGTGTTTCACATGTAGCACCTACAAGCAAGAGTTCAACCCATGAAGATGAAGTGGCAGAAGTACTCAGCATGAGTAAGGCGTATGGAACTCTTCCTCAACATGTTAAGGACAGAATACCCTTCAAGGATTACATGGATATGCACCCTAAGACTCGCCACAAGACTGAATATGCAAGGAAGAAATCTCATATGATTGCTGATGAATTGTTTGCACAAGAAAAGGAAGTCTCTAGAAGCCTTTATGATGAATTTAATAAGTGTTCAGGTGACTTGCAGCCACTAAGTGATCAATGGAGAAAGGAACAACCTTGTTTCACAAGCATTGGAACTTGGACACCCACTCATACATGTGAAATCTCTAAAGAAGAAGAAGCCACAAGACCTGATTTAGAAGAATCACCCCACATTTGCAAAGGAAGAGCATGAAGATGAAGAAGAGGAGTTCATGGCATCATTTGATGGCGAGTTGCATGAGGAGGACAATCAGCAACCAGCTTTCAGCCCTAAAGAAGAGGTTGACTCAATTTCACTTCAGCTTCATGAGGTCAAGATTGAAGAAGACTTAGCCAGTGAAGCCCAAGGTGAAGAGCAAGTGAAAGCTGAAGACAAACCAGCCATGCTTCATGAAGGTATGGAACCTTGTGTTGGATCAGCACTTGATGGAATGGAAGACAACACTTTGGGATGGTATGACATCATACCTGATCTATTTGATGGCAGCCCTACAACATTGCAAATTCATGAGATAGCAGCTAACACACACAAAGAGAAGGAGATGAATGAATTCTCTATTGTTGACACTCACCACTTGGGGTGTTCAATGTGAAAGGTTTGTTGGAAATTCACACTATGACCATTCTGGTTTTGTATATCAGACCTCGGAAGATGTGAAAAGGACACAAGTCTTGTGTGATGGTTGGGTAAAAAGAGCAAAGGAAGCAAAATCAGTGGCTGCCCAAGCGAGACAACACTTCAAGAGGTCAAGGCAAAGTGTGAACAGCTGGACCAAGCAAGAAGACAAAGGTAAACACATCTGAGATTTTTGTTCCTTCCAAAGGAAGAGTGCATGGAAGCAAGCAAGCAAGACGGAAATGCAGATTTAGATGAGCAAGGAAAGAAGTACAAATCAGAAAATTTTGCTGGTGCACTTGATTTGCATCATGAGGTTCATAGATTGCCTTTGTTTGAAAGTGGATCAAGGGCTCAAGTCATGAAGATGGAAGGAAAATTTGAGCACACACTTAGTAGACCAGCTATGTGTGACATCCAAGAAGAAGTGGTTAGAGTGAGTTGGCATGATGGAAACCAAGATATCTTCATGGTAGATGGATCTAATGATGGCTTCCTATCTTATGGCATTAAGTGTAGCATTCTGTGTATCATTTTGGAGGATATTTTCAGTGGGCACTTTGCTGATCTGAGTTATGACAGCAGGGTTCCAAGGTTGGATACACATTCATGATCACTTGCATTTGACATCTATCCTTGGTTCACACTACACTTCCAAGGGAAGGAAACTTTCAGCTCCGTTGGCTCATCACCAAGCATCTTCATGATTGGCATCTACATATTGGCATGGGCTGATCACTACAGCTGTATGATGTTTGATGTGTTTGCATTATTGTGCGACAGTGTAAGCGGTCCCAGGATCTTTTACTTCAGCAGGTTGGAGGTGGTTTATGTGAGCATTTATGAAGATCTTAGATGGCTTTGGGATCCAGGTGGAGACATGATGGACACACTACTTCATTGGAATGCTGATGAGTTGTCTCACATTCCCAATGAGTACATCAAAGTGGCACAGCGGAGGTTTGGAGGTTTGTGGTTATACTTCAAGTATCACATCTTTCATCACATATCCTTCGAGACTTCGGTTTGGACCTGCTATTGTTTCTCAGGATGTGGCACCTTGGGAGCATGGGAGGTCATGACATTTGGAGGATGCATCCACTCGTGGAAGTTTTGTAAGGTTGCCGGGCATGCGAGCAGATGGAGATACATGTCATTTGACACTATCTCACAGCATACACACTTGCCATTGCTTGAGGACAAGCAATTTTGGGCAGAGAGGACTTGTCATATCCCTTTTCGCCGGAATGGTCATCATCCAGAGATTGTTGCATTTTTCCAATGGGCTTCGAGGTACTGGCAAAGATTGGCACTTCACAGGTTGTATGGATGTTATCGTTTCATGCCGATGCTTCTGATGAAATGATGCTTCATCAGTATCATAAGGTCATGGAGTTTATTATGCTTATCAACTTCATCATGGATGTTGTCATCACTTCGGGATGCTTCCTTAGATACCTTGTCACTTGGTCACGGAGATTTATTGTTCATATTCCTCCCATGTGCTCCATAATGGACCTACATTTCCAATGATGAGTGGAATAAAATAATTAATTAAATATTATTATTAATCATGATTGGACCAGCGCTTGGAGGGAGATGAAATAATAAGGCAAATCATATATTTTTATTTGAATTGTTTTGGGCGCCTAGATGGAGAGGACATGGTCGACCCTCTATGAGAAGAATTATAATACAAAACAGGGCACTAATCCCTAGGTCGGCCTAGAGAGGAGGAGGAGGTTTAATGTGTATATATATCCCATCATTTGGCATTCAAAGGAGATGACTCATCGACACTTGCTTTGGTATGTTTCCTATTCCAATGGTTAAGAAATTCAGTTTCTTTGTCATGCATTGAGGAGATGGCCCCTCAACCTTGAATGGTGATGACCCCATTCAATTAACATTAGGAGAATTCCATTACGGGAGTTCACATGTGCTTCATGGCTCAATGAGCAAAGTTAGATAGCAGATTTCAAGGCATTCACAAGGGCATATTCATCCTTCATCTTGGACGCCACATCCTAGGAGCTGGGCGAATTGATTTAAGGCAGATTTATAGTGGATTACAGGCTTGCTAGTGTTTCTACAGAGGCTGCTCTGCTACAGCAGACCTGCGCCAAGTTTGGAGAGGTATTTATGGGTCAAACTATGCCCTAGAATATGGGCGACTAGCCCCTTCATGTAGCAATTGTCATGTGGATCACTTTACTCTGATTTGTAATGCAATTTGATGTCATTTCCAATAGTAAATTCAGATATTTACTCAGACTGTTACAGCAGACTTCATGCATGTCATTTCATGATTGCTACCTTCATGTTCATATGTGATTGATGTTCTAATTGCCCTTCTTTATAAAGCGAACCTATTGAGCATGTTCCTTGGGTTAATAAATATGATTTTTGGTGAATAAAGACATTGGTTTCAAGTTTGATTGGCTACAGCAGATCTAGGGTTTTGAGCAGAAAACTATAGTGCAGAAATTTAAGGCAGAATTTGTAATGTCCCTTATAAGAAGATCCTTATTTTTCACCTTGCACAAGAGAATTACTTCTTAAAGGAAACATTAGTACTAGATATTGAAATAATCAGTTGGTAACCACATATCAACATAAATCAATAATTCAATTATTCAATCCTTAAGTGGATTCATATTTTGGGTTGTCTGTTATATGTTAATTTTATTTATTTTCAAACCCTAGTGGAGATGGGATACTATCTCTTGTTAGGTTGCATGAATCATCCTCTACGGGTAGTGCCTTTGTATGATGTAACACATGCCCATTCCACCTTAGGTCTTAGTAAGTGCCCTTGTATGATGTAACACATGCCCATTCCACCGCAGGTCTTACTTATTACCCTTGTATGATGTAGCATAGTCCATTCCACCACTGGGCTTATCCATTGCCTAAGTATGATGTAACATGGTCCATTCCACCACCGGTCTTATCTACCTTTCGATGTATTAATGCTACTTCTTCCTAACAAGTCTACCTCCAATCTCTCAATGTGTTCTATGATCTTATATCATGGGTTTGTTTCTAAGGACCTTGCCTTCATTATATAAATCAAGTATGATTACTCTTTATTGGGGCTTAATCCTAATGATGATGATGGATTCTCTAAGCATTTATAATCATGTTATTCATAGATGTTTAACCTATCTATATCATGTTAGTTATTCGCTCCACCTTGACTATAACATGCTATCATATCATCTATACATATTTATATTTATAATTATAATAATATTTAATCACTAATATTGATATTTGTTAATAATATATTATTTATAATATTGCTTTCTTATATTACTCAATTTATTACTTAAATCTATATTTTAATATCATTCATTTATAATCCCTTTAATTAATATCATTCCGTATAAAAAAATAATGAAATAACTTATAGATATTAATTTATTTATTTCATTGGGAATATAGGTGTAGCATACTTATCTTATTTTCCCTAGCAATTAATTATGTCTGTAATTCAAACTCATAAATTATTAAATTTTATATCTGCTTGCTTCATTGTATTTTATTGTCTTTCATTGCTTCCTCCACTCTCTACCTTTATATTTTCTTAAATGGTCAATGACTACCTTTTCACAAAGGTCATGTCTTTTTATAAATATATTAATTGTTGCTACATTGACGGATTGTCTTAAAGGCAATCTAATATATTATATAATATATGATTTACATTCATTTATATAAATATGTTTATTATATTATAATCATAATAATAATTAATATTAATATTAATTTTAACATTTATATTTATTATTATATATTATATAATAATAATATGCTATTTTAATATTAATATTTATATTTGTATTAGTTATTTATAAATATAATATATCGGTTAATATTTAAAATATTTATAGATACTATCATATAATATTATATATATTTATTAATGGCCTATGGCCAGGATATTTAACATGACATTTTAAATCTTTAATTTAAACAATGCCTTAATATGGGGACATGACAACCCTCTCCACTCAAGATTGCTTGTCCTCAAGCAATCACAATTAGGATGCTTTCAAGATCCTAAATCAAATTTGTAATGAAAGAATATTTTAAAAATTAGACAAAAGTATAGGGAATGATAATAATAAATTTAATATTAAAGTATATAATACTTTATTATTATTATTATTATTATTTTTTATTTAACTATTATTCACAGGATGGTAGGATGACTGCTCTGATACCACTGTAATGTCCCTTATAAGAAGATCCTTATTTTTCACCTTGCACAAGAGAATTACTTCTTAAAGGAAACATTAGTACTAGATATTAAAATAATCAGTTGGTAACCACATATCAACATAAATCAATAATTCAATTATTCAATCCTTAAGTGGATTCATATTTTGGGTTGTCTGTTATATGTTAATTTTATTTATTTTCAAACCCTGGTGGAGATGGGATACTATCTCTTGTTAGGTTGCATGAATCATCCTCTACGGGTAGTGCCTTTGTATGATGTAATACATGCCCATTCCATCTTAGGTCTTACTAAGTGCCCTTGTATGATGTAACACATGCCCATTCCACCACAGGTCTTACTTATTACCCTTGTATGATGTAGCATAGTCCATTCCACCGCAGGTCTTATCCATTGCCTAAGTATGATGTAACATGGTCCATTCCACCACCGGTCTTATCTACCTTTCGATGTATTAATGCTACTTCTTCCTAACAAGTCTACCTCCAATCTCTCAATGTGTTCTATGATCTTATATCATGGGTTTGTTTCTAAGGACCTTGCCTTCATTATATAAATCAAGTATGATTACTCTTTATTGGGGCTTAATCCTAATGATGATGATGGATTCTCTAAGCATTTATAATCATGTTATTCATAGATGTTTAACCTATCTATATCATGTTAGTTATTCGCTCCACCTTGACTATAACATGCTATCATATCATCTATACATATTTATATTTATAATTATAATAATATTTAATCACTAATATTGATATTTGTTAATAATATATTATTTATAATATTGCTTTCTTATATTACTCAATTTATTACTTAAATCTATATTTTAATATCATTCATTTATAATCCCTTTAATTAATATCATTCCGTATAAAAAAATAATGAAATAACTTATAGATATTAATTTATTTATTTCATTGGGAATATAGGTGTAGCATACTTATCTTATTTTCCCCAGCAATTAATCATGTCTGTAATTCCAACTCATAAATTATTAATTTTATATCTGCTTGCTTCATTGTATTTTGTTGTCTTTCATTGCTTCCTCCACTCTCTACCTTTATATTTTCTTAAATGGTCAATGACTACCTTTTCACAAAGGTCATGTCTTTTTATAAATATATTAATTGTTGCTACCTTGACGGATTGACGGATTGTCTTAAAGGGAATCTAATATATTATATAATATATGATTTACATTCATTTATATAAATATGTTTATTATATTATAATCATAATAATAATTAATATTAATATTAATATTAATTTTAACATTTATATTTATTATTATATATAATATAATAATAATAATAATAATAATATGCTATTTTAATATTAATATTAATATTTGTATTGGTTATTTATAAATATAATATATCGGTTAATATTTAAAATATTTATAGATACTATCATATAATATTATATATATTTATTAATGGCCTATGGCCAGGATATTTAACATGACATTTTAAATCTTTAATTTAAACAATGCCTTGATATGGGGACATGACAACCCTCTCCACTCAAGATTGCTTGTCCTCAAGTAATCACAATTAGGATGCTTTCAAGATCCTAAATCAAATTTGTAATGAAAAAATACTTTAAAAATTAGACAAAAGTATAGGGAATGATAATAATAAATTTAATATTGAAGTACACATAAAATGGTAATAATAAATTTAATATTAAAGTATAAATACTTTTTTTTTTATTTTTATTTTTATTATTTTTTATTTAACTATTATTCATAGGATGGCAGGATTACTGCTCTGATACCACTGTAATGTCCCTTATAAGAAGATCCTTATTTTTCACCTTGCACAAGAAGATCCTTATTTTTCACCTTGCACAAGAGAATTACTTCTTAAAGGAAACATTAGTACTAGATATTAAAATAATCAGTTGGTAACCACATATCAACATAAATCAATTATTCAATTATTCAATCCTTAAGTGGATTCATATTTTGGGTTGTCTGTTATATATTAATTTTATTTATTTTCAAACCCTAGTGGAGATGGGATACTATTTCTTGTTAGGTTGCATGAATCATCCTCTACGGGTAGTGCCTTTGTATGATGTAACACATGCCCATTCCACCTTAGGTCTTACTAAGTGCCCTTGTATGATGTAACACATACCCATTCCACCGCAGGTCTTACTTATTACCCTTATATGATGTAGCATAGTCCATTCCACCGCAGGTCTTATCCATTGCCTAAGTATGATGTAACATGGTCCATTCCACCGTCGGTCTTATCTACCTTTCGATGTATTAATGCTACTTCTTCCTAACAAGTCTACCTCCAATCTCTCAATGTGTTCTATGATCTTGTATCATTGGTTTGTTTCTAAGGACCTTGCCTTCATTATATAAATCAAGTATGATTACTCTTTATTGGGGCTTAATCCTAATGATGATGGATTCTCTAAGCATTTATAATCATGTTATTCATAGATGTTTAAGCTATCTATATCATGTTAGTTATTCGCTCCACTTTGACTATAACATACTATCATATCATCTATACATATTTATATTTATAATTATAATAATATTTAATCACTAATATTGATATTTGTTAATAATATATTATTTATAATATTGTTTTCTTATATTACTCAATTTATTACTTAAATCTATATTTTAATATCATTCATATTATAATCCCTTTAATTAATATCATTCCGTATAAAAAAATAATGAAATAACTTATAGATATTAATTTATTTATTTCATTGGGAATATAGGTGTAGCATACTTATCTTATTTTCCCCAGCAATTAATCATGTTTGTAATTCAAACTCATAAATTATTAATTTTATATCTGCTTGCTTCATTATATTTTGTTGTCTTTCATTGCTTCCTCCACTCTCTACCTTTATATTTTCTTAATTGGTCAATGACTACCTTTTCACAAAGGTCATGTCTTTTTATAAATATATTAGTTGCTGCTGCCTTGACGGATTGTCTTAAAGGCAATCTAATATATTATATAATGTATGATTTACATTCATTTATATAAATATGTTTATTATATTATAATCATAATAATAATTAATATTACTATTACTATTAATATTAATTTTAACATTTATATTTATTATTATATATTATATAATAATAATAATAATATGCTATTTTAATATTAATATTTATATTTGTATTGGTTATTTGTAAATATAATATATCGGTTAATATTTAAAATATTTATAGATACTATCATATAATATTATATATTTATAATATTATATATATATTTATTAATGGCCTATGGCCAGGATATTTAACATGACATTTTAAATCTTTAATTTAAACAATGCCTTAATATGGGGACATGACAGAATTCCAAGTCTGATTTTGAACAAGCTAGGGTTAGGGCAGAAGTTTGAAGTGTAGAATTTTAGGGCAGATCCCATTGGGGATATGACATAAACACCCACTTAGAGCATGGTATAGAGCAATGAAGAAAATTTATCAAAAAAGACACAAGTTTGCTGGGTGGTAGACAAGGAGAAGATGTGAGGTGGACTACTATTGCCAATGAATGAGTGAATGATGCCTTGTCTAAATTATTATAGATCCCTGTTGGAAGTTCTTTTGAGGTAGTTTTCATGACCATTTGGGGGAGTTATTTTATATAACTTGTGGACTTCTATGCTCATTCCTCCCGTAATGTGTTCTTGTTGTGACTATGGTTATAAGGGTGAAGGAAAGACTTTTGTGTTGTATTCATTGCCGTGTAGACATGTAAATGTAAGCCTTTACCTAATCAATATTTTTTGAGCAATATGCATTGACTTATAATGCTAGTAGAGTGTGAGAGAGTAGCCTGAGTTATTTAATTAAGTCTTTTTTTGGAAAAGTGCCACAAGTTTGGCATTGGGCTTTTGTTGGTTGTGTTGTTAAGAATATCCATGGTAATTGGCGATGGTATGCTCACGCCACCATTTCTGTTATTTTGATCGTCTAGGGAATCAAAGTGTAATGTCCCCTTTCTAATAGTTTAATTCGGGGACCCAACAGCCCATTCCATATTTCTCGCGGGCTTAAGAAAAGTGACAGGGAAATAATTTTAATTTAATATTTAATTTTTTAGTCTTTTCTACATTTTTGTAAATTGCATTTTCAGAGGTCTTCGAAGCATTTCTAGGGCCCAATTTTCATTTTTTAGTGTAGGTATTTTGGAGATATTTCTAACGCACCAAAGAAGTTTGATTTTTGCCCATTGGGCTAAGAGTTAGGACTTCACCAAGTTGGGGTACCTTGAATAAGTAATTTTTTAGTTACATCTTATTTAAATTTTGTAGCTAGTATGTCCTCGTCTCGCTATCCATTTTAACTTCCAATGAGGCATGGGATTCTTCATGGGCTTTATGTAACTCCCGCTATTTTTAGCATATTCTATGACAAACTTTTATGGAGGAGTAACTGTCTATTTTTAGCTAGGTATCAAATGGAGGTTATGAATTATCTTTTGGTGGGGACTTTTGAAAGGAAAATATTAAAAATAATTTGAACTATTATTTGCTAGAAAATAGGGCATTGGAATTTGAGTGCCCAAGTAGGGCCTTCAACATCTATAAAATACAAGCTATTTCTTCATTTCAGTATTTCATTTTTTATATACCAAACCTTTGCCGAAATTGTTTGAACACTTGTGTTCATGCATCAATCTAAGGACAAATTCCCTTGGATGCTAAAATTAGAGGATAAAACCCTTATGGGCAATCTCACACAAAGATTAGAATCTACACTTAAAAGATTGTTTGGATTCCAACATAGTTTTCAATAGTTTGTTTGTAGGATCTATGAAGGAAGGAGTTCCAATATACAGGGTTTTGTTTGCAGATCTGAATATCATTTATATTGTTGTTATTTCTTATTTATGATAGCATTTAGTTGTACATTCTGTCAATATAAACCAGTTCTAATGTTTTGGTGAAGTTTGTTTTATGTGCACAAACATTGAGTGCTTCTATGACAGTTAATTGTAAAATTAGTATTTTATGTTACAATCTTTAACATGCAAATTTGGTGGAGGTTATTTCAGTGAATTTTATGTTTTATTTATTGTGCATATTTTAGATTTGATATTTTTTGTTAAAATATATGATTGGGTCATTCAGTGGTGTCAAAGCTTTGATCTTGCCAACCTATTGGGTTAATTAAATGGTTGATGATTCCCGATGAAAGAGAAATCAAGTATCACACAAGAGAACAAAGGAAATTACAATTACAAAATCTTAATAAAAGAGAAGATATGACATAAGGAGGAAGAGGAAATCATAAGTTAACAAATGAAGAAAGAGTAGATTTCTTTCATGAGACTTTGATTTGAATTAATCAAGGACAAAATAGATTGGCAACCCTCATGGCACAAATGATGTTCTTCCAAAATTTTAAAACCTTAGATCCTCCCTAAGCATCTCCAAGAAAAGGGAGTAAATGTACAATTAACCAATTTGCAGTTAATTCCATAGAAAGACATCTAAGTCCATATTCTTGTAGAAATATGAAAAAGAGGAGAAAGAACTAGAGGTCCATCTTGCAGAGGAGATTGACAAATTTTTTTTCAAGAATATCAAGGTAAATATGAAGATTTCAAAAATATAGTTTCATTTGTGAGTTATTTGGACATCTTTGGACATAAAATTCATAATAGAAGAATCTCACATGGCAAAAACAATGATGAAAATAAAGTGTTTCAAAAAAAGGTTGGTAAGCTAAATGTCCCTACATTTGATGGTGGCAATAAAATTTTTGCTCATGCTTGGTTACATAAATTGCAAACTTATTTCACTCTCAACCCTATGGAGGAGGAAGATGTCATACTATTTGCCACATTATGTTTAGAAGGTCTTGCTTATGATTGGTGGCATCATGGATTAATCACACTAGGGATAGCCTTGTGCAAACTTCAAATGATGAATTCAATCAAAGGATTCTACACCATTTTGAACGGAAAGAGGAACACGAATATTTCAGAGAGCTTGCACAAATCAGACAATAGAATTGAGTGGAATCCTATGTTGAAGAATTTCAGCATGTTGTAGCAATGGTGCCGAACATTTCGGAAAAGAGAATCATTTTTTTCTTTATTGAGGGTTTGTTTAAACCCATCAAAGGTATCGTTAAGGATTTAGCGCCCTCTACTCTACAAGAAGCCATCAAAAGAGCTCTAACACTTGATTCATATGTGCTAAAGAACAAATTTCCATATCAATCCAAGGAACCTACTTTTGTAGTGCAAAAAGGAATTTTCAAAAAGGGGGATCACATGCATTTCTACAGAAGACCATACCTCAATCATCTATCATAAAGATGATAGATGACTCCACTAGAAATAAACTTAGAAGGAAGAACTTTATTTTTCTTGCAAATAATTGTAACCAGTAAATTCAGAAAAACAAGGAAATAAAATGTAAGCAAATGATTTCCTATTTTAAATCGACGAAAACTTCATATTGAGCAAATGAAATTCAAATAAGAGTTGACCATACATCATTGAATGTGAACTCCATTAATGAAGATGATGTGCTCAATGGATGTGGATGCTAAAGGACTTGCGCAAGATTTCTATTACATGTACCTGTCAAGCTCATGTTGTTGTTCTTTGATGAAGGAATGACTTGGATTTGTAAATGTTTGATTGTGGATGTGAATGATGAGGATTTGACCTTGAAAGAACAATCAAGATTGATTGAGAGTGAGTGGAGAATCTTAATAGGCTAAAATAGTCAAAAAAGAGTTATGACAGTTCCTTAGCGGGCTTTAAAATAGGTGAGGGTAATTAGTTATTTTTGCTTATTTATTTTGACTAATAAGTTGTACATGGATTAAAATAGGGGAAATCATAGAGGAGTTATGATGGAATATAAATGGATAATTAGATTTTATTAATTATTTGTGGAGAAAAAGTGAAAATAGATTTATTTACTTATTTAGAATAAATGGATGAGCATTCACCTAATTAACTAAATAATACGAATTATTGAATTAATTAGTGGTAGTAAATGAAAAGAGAAATTAATATGATAATGAGGAAATGTCGACATGGTATTAGGATGCAATGTTAGGCACGATGTTGTGAAGTAACTACCTTTCAAAGAAAGTATATATAAGTACTTGGTGGGATGAGATTAGTGATAACATGCCCCAAGCATTGAAATTTTAATTTTAGGATCGATTGATGGTTTGGATTTAGATTGAAAATGATTGAAGTTGATTGACTGGGTTGATTGAATGATAATTGATGATTGAAGTGGATGATTAAGATTGGATTTGATACTTCAACACTTGGATGGACTGTTGATTTTGATTTCTGATGATTTGGTTAGGGATGTCCACTTGAGGGGATAGATGAGTTTGAAGAATATGGGTGTGCTTTCGAAATGGATGAAACAAAGATAAGATGGTTAGGGGTGGATGGAAAAGATAGATGTGAATAATTTTTGGTGTTAACGATGGGTGAAGGGATTGACGATAAGGATAGAGAGCTAAAGGCTGGATGTTAAGGATGAAAGGATTAGTGATGAGTGGAAGGGAGAGGTATGCAAAAGATGAATGAGCAATGATAATGATGTATGAATAAAGCTAATAGATGAAATGGTTATTTTATTTTCCAGTCATTTGTAGATGATGAAGAGATAAATATAATAAAGGGCTAGGTGGAATGGATATTATGGGGTATGAATGACTTATTTTTAAGGTACATGTTATGAATCTTGCATGGGGTTCCAGTTATTCTGAGAAACCTAGTGTTTGTTATAGCATATGATAGGGTGCACCATGATATGGAAAACTATGATGACACTATTGCCATGTGTTGTAGGACTGACTAAAAAGAAAAAGTCACAAGCAGGGATATGACATATGGCACCATGATATGAGACCATGATGTCATTGTCATAAATGCCCCAAGGATTGCATAGATGCAAGCAAACAAGCAAGCATGCACAAAAATAAACAAGATTTTACCCTTGGACAAGCTAAGAAGTTGAATATTGATTTGATGATGATGATGATAAAGTTGTTGATTTGGGAATGATATATCCCAAGAACAACGTAAGGATTAGGAATGATATATCCCAAAAGCGAGCATAATGATTTTTTTAGAACTAAATAAAGATTGTAGCAAGACGAGGAACACAACCTATGGATGCTTTTAGATGGGTGTTGGATTGCTTGGCTAGATTAGTCTGGATTGTTTTGCTTTGCTGCTATGTTTGGATTGCAGTGCTAGGATAGTTATGCTAGATCATGCTATGGATTTGGATTTCTTTTGGGTAGTCTTTTGCTCTTTTTGCTAGATGGGATTGCTATCGCAATGTTGTAATTGATGATAAGGGAAAACCAAGTCCAGGGACAAGGATGAAGGGCGGATAAGATGTAATGTTTAAGGGATTGGGATTTGGGATGAGATGGATGGGGGACAGATGGAGGGAGGGATTTAATATGTGATCTCCAAAAACTATGTCACATATGAATAACATGCCCCCACTTGATATATACCATTTATGATGTTATTCTATAATGCTACTTGAAGGAGATATCAACTTGCTCCATAAGCTTGTGATGAGAAGTGTCCAAAGCATGTTTCAACAGTTTGCCCTTGTTCTTGTCAAGGTCAAAAGTGGGAAAGGAGGATGGATTGGGTATAATGAAATAGTTATGCATATATGATGGATGAGTATGATGGGATGGTATGGTATGATGGAAGGGATAGGTACAATGGAGGATGAATAGGATGAGTTGATGGAATAGAGCTTGCCCCCAAGTGTAGGGTTCATATAGATAGTTGATTTACACATGATGCCCATGAATGAGTTTTCATCATGGTACTTGCTTAAGGCACCATAGGAATGGTTTTCACCATTGGACAAAATGTTTCTCTTTGGCTATTTTAACTTTTTGATTTGATCTTTTTTAAAAAATTATTTTTTTGTTGTTTTGGATAACTTTTTATTTTTTCTACTTCAGGTATCAAGTTGCTATCTACTTTTATGTAGCTGACCTGGATGATCTATCATGGCGTACTAGTGGTAGCCTGCCTTGCATAATTGCTTTGCTAGCATCATTCCACTAATGTACATTGTGATGCTCTTTGATAGTTGGGTTGGATTTATCTGAATGTGAACATCTTGATAAGGTGCCACCATATAGTAAAGCATTTATATTAAGATATGGGAAATTCAAGATTTTGTGTGCTTGGGTTTGGTTCTTGATTTGAGATCCTGGTTTGGGATTTTGGATTGGGGATTGAGATACTTGGATTTGGATTGCAGATTATTGGATGTAGGATTTTTGATATCCAGATTTGGGATGTTGGGTGTTCGGATTTGGATACGGGATAGGGATTTTGATTAGGACCAACAATCACATATACTATGTTGGATCTTGGAACCTCATATGTTGGATTCGATGACGACTACAAGGATGGTGCACACTTGCTATATGCAAAATGCATCTTTCGATTGTTTACCACAATTTGAGTTGTTTGTTTCATATTGATGTTTTGTGTTATTTGTATTTTTATTTGATTTTGATCTTTTTCTTTATCTAGATCATTTTCTTTGGTTTGGTTTGTGAATTCCCTTGGATTCTATACTTCTTTTTGCTTCAAGATCCACCATGTTTGGTTGCTTCCTTTTTGATTTGTGGACTTATGTTCTCCTTTTAATTCATTTTGATGTTTTACTTTCTTTTGATATGATAAAATTTCATGTTGATACTATATTTCATGGTGATTGTTTTGAATTTGTTACTTCATATGCTAGGGAATCTAGATTAATTTCAAAGCCTTTGTGATGATCACTTACAAGGATATTATCTTGAAATCCCATGATTTTTATGATTGCTTTGTCATTTTGGAATAAGGCAAGTGATGCAGGTCATCTTGAAATCCATGGGTTTGATGGAGGTCGGGGTTGGTGGTACAGATAGATGTGGTAGTGAAAGGATTAGTGGTAGTAGGATTATTGAAGGGGTTATGAATGGCCTCTATTTCAATGTTTGAATTGGATGAAGTTGTCCCAACGATTGTCGAAGTATCACTAACATCATTAAAATGCTCATTAGAAATCTTGTATCTAGTGCCTTGATAACCATGATTTGCACAAACATGTACAAGTTCTAAGATTTCTTATTCATTAAGGCCTAATCCCTTTCCTTTATAACCCATGATTTGACAAATTTTGTTGGCAATAGGATATTTGTTTCTTTGGAAACATGATGTGAATCCATTAGTGTATCGCCAGAACCATTAGAGATTGCAATTTTCTCGTCTGCAAGGAGACTGGATTTTATGAAGGTGGTTGGACCAACTTGATAGGATGTTTATGTTTTCTCCTCGTTCACGATTGTGGTACCTTGATCAAGTATATGCTTAATGTGATCAATCATGACTTGCTTATCCTCATGCTTGATGTGATCAACATCATGTACAACTTGAGTGCCAATATGCTCATTATGATTATGTTGCTTGTCTATGTATTCGATGGGGACAAGAATCTCCTTATGGGAAGGGGAAGTTGTGAGATGGCGGATAGGACCAGTTTGGTTTTCTTAGTCTTGTGAATTTGTGATAGGATAGATGGAATTGGTTTGAATGTTTTGATCTTGATTTGGTGATGGGCAAGGTTGATCATGCTTTGGCACAAGATCTTGACATATTCTTAATTGCTTTGCCAACAAGATGGATGTACATTATTTGGATTTGATATCCCCTTTAGTGATTAGCTCATGGATATACTTGATTCTTGCACATTGATTGGTGAGAGGCCTTTGATGCTTATGGGTTTATGGATCTTATGGATTTTGGATTTAACTTTGGAAATGTCAACATTTACCCTCCCCAATGGGTGGTCTTGTAGGGATGGTGGCTCTAGGGCGATCTTGATCATGCTTAATATGCTTTGTATTGATAATAATTATGCATGATGGCACTTGACATTGGGTGGGAGTGGTACTAGGAGGCTCTTGGACAAATCTAATAGTTCTTGCATCTATAACCTTATTGCCAACAACATTCTTGTATTTGTCAAAGAACGATGGAATGGGATTAGAGGTGTTGCATAACTCCTCATATTTGTTCTTTCTATTTTGCTTATGATTCCTTTCTAGTAGTCCTTGGAAAAATCCTTCATAGAGTTTTTGGATAAGGTAGTATTAGATGATTGATAGGATTTTTGATTAGATTGTTTTCTGGTTTGTGAAGGTTTGGATGATGGAATTACATAGGAGGATGAGACTTTGGCTTTTGAGGGTTTGGGATTTAGACATAAATTGGTTTTGAGGGTCTTGTCCTAGAATGGTGTTTCCCTTGCCAAGGTTGGTATGAGGATGAATTGTGGATGTTTGATTTTGGTTCATGGGGTAACTAGTACTAGCATGCTCTTGGTTTAAAGGATCTTGATTGTTCATGACTTGTCAATTAAGGGCTATGGAAAGCTTGCTCACAATGATGTCATCAAGGGTTAGATAGGGATCAACTTGGGCATGACCATGTATAGCTCTAAACAAGTGATAAGGATTATCCTTATATTTGTCTTGATCCACAAGGCTATCATCATCATAGTTTTCAAAGGGGTTTTTAGATTTCTTAATGAACTTGTAAAACTAGGGGTTTGTGATGTTTGTTTTGGTTAGGATTTGGATTTGGATTATTTGGATGTTAGGTTTTACACAAGTTTTCACAAAAGGGGAAGTCAAAGAAGAGATAATAACAACCTAACTAATTAGGTGGGAGTGTTTGCACTTGTGAGTCCATGTATATACCTTGATCTAGGTGTGGAGAGTAGGGCCCATGGAGAGGTGCTAACCCCTTTTAATCCTCAAAATCACTCTAAGGAGTAAGAGGAGAGCATATGTGGCCTACTATCTCATTTCTAGAGGTACCTTGTGAGTAACTTCTTGGGAATAACCACTTACAGATGCATCATAAATACGAACAACTGAAGGTTCACTATTCTAGGTTTGATAAGACTCTTTAGGGGGACCTCGAAATACCTGAAGGAATGTGAGGTCCAAGTTCGTGAAAATGAGGTGTATGTCTAAAGGTTTGGTTCAAGAGGGTAATCCACTCTCCTTCACTTAGAAAGATATAAAACTTCTTACTAGCTTAGCTAAATGACAAATGCAGCTTGAAGGAAGTTTTTTTTTATTCTCTTCCTAATTTTTATACCCTGCAAAAACATGTGGGTTTGGGTCAACACTTGGTGATGAAATCCAAGCCAAACCTACCTAAAAATGAAAAATAAAGTGATACATAATCGCTTTTGCCTTCCAAGCTCACCAAAAGATGACAAGAAATAACATACACAATGTTATGCCCTAGGTAACACAAGTGTTTAAAGTGTTTTTGATTCCCAAGATCACACAAGGGTGCAAGGGGAGAGTATACACAACTCTATCCATACAAACACAACACAAGTGAATGGACTAATTTTGATCCTCGAGATCACACAAAGTGCATGAGGAAAGCATACACAACACCAATCACACAAGCACACACAAACAAAACAAAGATTAATTTCCAAGACTATGGTGTAAATGATTAAATTAGATTGAAATAATCTCTTTGAATCACAAATTTGCACACATGTGCTAGTAGTTTGATTGATTTGTGATGCAGTCAAGGTAGGAGGGTCTGGTGAGGGACTGTCCAACCTTGAAGCCTTAAATAACTAACAACATGATCAATCAGAGATGCAATGGAAGTAAATAGTTAACAACAGAAATATAGAGACATTCATACACTCATGACATAAGATATATCCTAGGAAAACCCTAAAAGGGAAAAACCCAACCTTCAAAGCTCATTCTTCTTACATTATGATCACAAAACAATTTACACATGCCACTCAGGCTTTTACAGATGCTAGGCCACAGCCCAGGGTTACAAAAGATTCATATAACAATACTCTTTCGTGATTTCTTCCTCCTGCTTATCAATTCTCTGCTCTGCAACTTCTTCTTCTCACTACTCTGCTCTTTATTTCACTTCTGCTTCTTCTTCGGATCAAAACACTTATGATCTTGGTTCATATCTTCACATACTTAATCATTTTGTCACTGGTACCTTGTAACAAATCATTATCCTTCATTTATATCCTCTGAATGACTTCAAATCATTATTAAGTTGGCCTAATTGCAATGGCTAGTATGAAACGTGTGTACACAGATAGGTCGGACCTAAACATAAGGTATTGCTCCTCTAGTACATAAAAATTCATGCGGATTTCCATGAAGGTCGGCCAGGTCCTATACTTCCTTGAATAATGTTCCTTGAAGCTCTGCAAGTCACGTAATTGCTCCACAAGCCAATTAGACTTCACTGAACACTGTCGGCTCTGCTATGTGAAAACAAGCAAAAATAGGTAATCTTCTGATAGCGATATCTCTCCAGAATCGAACCCAAATGATCTGAATTTTGGATATATTGTAGATGACTATGTCTAGATGCTAAGTCCAGCTCTCCAGCCTCTAATATGCAAATGCGGTAAAATGCAGTAATCTCCAAGGTCGCTCTCCCAGTACTATGCAATTTACTGTTAACTATCTCAATTGTTTTGAATGCTTCTAGTTGCTCCTACATCAGACTCTCAGGGTTAATTGAAAAGTGAGCCTCCTCACTTTGATCTATATTATGCAAAAATTAATGTTGTTTCTTTGCAAAGGTTCGACAATTTGTTCACAAGTACTTGCAACTGCCTCAAGGTCAGCGGTCTATTCAAGTCCACCCTGCAAAACTGCCTCAAGTTCTTCTGAGTTCGGCGGTCTACTTGCAAGCCTTGCACTGCCTTAGTGATAGGTGGTTTGAGCAAGTCTTCTCTGCAAGTTGCCTCAAATTCTTCATGTTCTATGATGATCTAGGTTTGGCAGTCTACTTGCAAGCCTTGCACTACCTCAATGATCGGCGGTCTGAGCAAGTATTCTCCGCAAGCTACCTCAAGATCAATGTCAACTTCAATCAATAAGGAGTCAATCAATACATACATGCATCCTCCGGAACAATCAATTACTTCCTACCTTCAGTCAAAATCAATCACTAACCTTCCTGCATTATCTGCAACACTTTCTAATCTCTGATTCAAGATACAATTTCCTCTGCACTCATCAGGATCTCACGTTTCCTCTCTGCATACACTGCTCCTATATTGTTCTTTGTTTCCTTATCCATATTTACTTCACTCTGGTACACAAACTTTCTCTTCCGGTAGAATATCTTGTCATTCCCTCTTTCTCTGCTACATGAACTTCTCTTTTTGTTATGCTTCACAATTGTTCACACAACTTCGTTTCTCAGATGATTTCACTCAAACTTTCTCTTGTACTGCTCTCTCATTTCAGTAACACAACTCTCCTTAAGACTAATCTCTTCTGGTTTCTCTATTAAACTCAATGATTCAATAGGTTCTTCTACATAAGCTACCTCTATATCATTTATTGCTTCCTCATTATTAGCCTATCCGGTAACAGGTTCTTGTTGACATTTATTGCTTGATTCTTTTCTCCTCCAAACTTGAAAATAGGTTCTTCTGAATGGTCTTATATCAAATCCTCTTTCATCTCTTTTGTATCATTCACTCTGACAAGCATTGTGACTCCTGGCATTTCTCCCTCTATAGTTTGAATTACTATCCTTGTTTTCCTCTGCATAAGGTCTTCTTTCTCTGTATCCTGATCCATATCTAGTTTTCTCACACGAATACTTCCATCTATACAGCCTTCTGAACATACAAGTAACATGTTTCCATTTTGCTCCATCAATCCATCCATTATTCATCTGCATACAATCTATCATAGGCTTTCTTCTCTTCATTTTATTCCAACACATCTTTTCAGAGTGATTCCTCAATCCACAAAACTTACAAGGGTTTAGATCCCAACACAATTCCTTCTCATGTCCATGTCTATTACAATGTGAACAATACATACATTTTCTTCCCTGATTTGACTTGTTTGAATTTGCAACAACATCCTTACCTCTGTCATATCCAAGGCCTTCACTTCTTCATCTTGTTACTGGTTCAATAGGTTCTGTAATTCCTTGTTGTTGCTTTCCCAATCCTTTTCCTTCATATCTCATTCTTTGCATGATTTTGAAACCAATTCCATCACCAACAACTACAGGTTTAGTTACATTGCCATCTTCAATCTCACTATCTAAAGAAGCTTCTGCATCATTACACAAATCATTAGTGTCAGAAGAAACATCACAAAGTTCAGGTTTAGATCTCAGATTTTCATTCTCCTTCTTGCATGTTGCAAGTGACTGCTCTAATTGATTAACGTGTTCCTTCAATCTTGATATTTCATTCTTTTGCAAACTATTTTCCTTTTTCAGTTCTTCCAAACTTTCTTCTAGATCTCTGTTCCTCTTTTCTACCTTCCCAAACAACTTGAATCCTTCCTGTAATTCTTCAAATCTCTTTTCAACATCTTCAAACAACTTCAACTCTGCTTCCAGTTCTTAATTTCTCCTTCTTGCATTTTTCAGTTCTTCTTCAAGGGCATCATATTTGTCTCCTCCTCGTTCTTTCATCTTTTCCATCAACTCTAAATTACATCTTTTAATTTCGCATAATTCTTCTTCCAAAATATCCTTTTCGCATATTATGGTTTCATTTTCTTTCTTCATCCTTTTTCCAATCTTCCCCATTGAAACAAATCAAATACACAACTTAATTTGAAAAGCTTACTGAATCTTTCTTGCCTTGTTCTTCTTCAGCGATGACACTTGTTACCTTTAGGGTTTCACACTTCTTTCGACACTTTCTTCCTTTCCAACAAATTCACAACTTTCCCAATAGATTCGCAACTAGCTCTGATACCACTTGATGCAGTCAAGGTAGGAGGGTCCGGTGAGGGATTGTCCAACCTTGCAGCCTTAAATAACTAACAACATGATCAATCAAAGATGCAATGGAAGTAAATAGTTAACAATAGAACTATAGAGACATTCATACACTCATGACACAAGATATATCTTGGGAAAACCCTAAAAGGGAAAAACCCAGCCTTCAAAGCTCATTCTTCTTACATTATGATCACAAAACACTTTACACATGCCACTCAAGCTTTTACAGATGCTAGGACGCAGCCCAAGGTTACAAAAGATTCATATAACAATACTCTTTCATGATTTCTTCCTCCTACTTATCAATTCTCTGCTCTGCAACTTCTTATTCTCACTTCTCTGCTCTCTATTTCACTTCTGCTTCTTCAGATCAAAACACTTATGATCTTGCTTCGTATCTTCGCATACTTAATTATTTTGTCACTGGTACCTTGTAACAAATCATTATCCTTCATTTATATCCTCTACAAGCCTTCAAATCATTATTAAGTCAGCCTAATTGCAACGGCTAGTATGAAACATGTGTACATGGATAGGTCAGACCTAAACATAAGGTATTACTCCGCTGGTACATAAAACTTCATGCGGATCTCCATGAAGGTCAGCTAGGTCCTATACTTGAATAATGTTCCTTGAAGCTCCGCAAGTCACGTAATTTCTCCGCAAGCCGATTAGACTTCACTGAACACTGTCGGCTCTGCTTTGTGAAAACAAGCAAAAACATGTAATCTTCTGATAGGGATATCTCTCTCGAATCAAACCCAAATGATCTGAATTTTAGATATATTGTAGATGACTATATCTAGATGCTAAGTCCATCTCCACAACCTCTGATATGCAAATGCGGTAAAATGCGGTAATCTTGAAGGTCGCTCTCCCAGTACTATGCAATTTACTATTAACTATCTCAATTGTTTTGAATGCTTCCAGATGCTCCTGCATCAATTTGGGTCTTGGACACATGAAAATGGTTTCAACTAAAGCATTGGCACTAAAAACCAATGCCCTACAAAAATAGAAAATAACTTTTTTAAACAAAAAAATAAAGGTCACCAACTGATTCCTTGTGATTTTTTAATCAATTTAAAAAAATGTTAAAATTTGATATAGCATATGCAAAAGTTATGCTTGTTACAAGAAAACATGCAAAAGCAAGATTAAAACTAATATATTTAATATTTATGATAAAATATGACAAAGTTATCTAATCCATAGTGAAGAGAACAAAATTAGATTTCCAACGTTTATAAAAATATAAAAATTTGATACTCAGAGAAAAAGTTATGTTAATTTGAACAAAAGGGGCCTATTTTAGTGTAAAAGATGGGCCCCTAGAGCAAGGTTTGTGGTGCTCCACCAGATGGGTGGCACATGGGTAGCACAAGCGTGGTGCAAAGGTGGCGAGATGGTGGCAAGATGGTGGTGCATGGGTGGAGGTGGAGCAGAGGGGTGACGTAGGGGTGGTCGAGGGGCCAAGCAGTGGCATAGATGGGGGGATGTGTTTGCTAAGAGTGTTGGTTAGTTTTGAAGGCTTGACTAGTAGTGTTTAGCCATCGGCCCTAGGGGGTATTGGCCCCAACCCTGCCATCATAGGGCTGGTAGGGTACAGGGTACTCACATACCCCACCTATGGGCAATAATATTTTTTTATTTATTTAAATGTAATGTCAAAAATTGTATACCCTTGCAATTTCATGCTATGTTTTGCACTCACTTTGGTGTCCGCTCCCCTAATATGTTTTTAGGTTCATTTTAGCTATGCCTTAACCTTTTCCCATAACCACACATATGCTTTTAAGATATGTTTGACCCCTTGTGTTTATTTTTGTTAAAATTTGTTTTAGTTCCTTGTTTATCTGATTGTCATATGGTGTTTCATGTGACCGGAAGCTAGAGTCACTTGGACACTAGAGCTTAGTGCGGATGCTTGTGTATTGCACTAGCATCCCACACCTATGTGGTGCTAATTGAATGTTTATGGGTATTACTAGCCACCTTTAGCAAGGATTCAAGATTCTCGTAATGCCTCTGTGCCTCCCAAAATGTCTTTCTTTGACCCTATCTCTCATTTTTTCCTCTTAATGTAATTTTGAATTCTATCTTCCATTCTCAAGCAATCATGGTGAACTCTACCTTTGGCTTTGCAACTTTGAATCTTGGTGAAGTTTTGGCTTTCATTGTGATATTCTACAACATCCTATTGTACTCTCTAAAGGCTCCTTTGCAGCTATGCTCTTTTGGTGCATGTTCATGTGAGCTCTTTGAGGGTTTTGTGTTTTCCTTTGTATATTTTTGTGAGACCATTGCTTGTTTTGTTACCCTACTTCAGCTAGGTAGTTTGCACCTCCATTAAATAGGTGATTGAGTTTTATACTACTCTCTTTTATTTCTTTGAAGTGTAACCCATTTTTTCTCTTTGCATTGTGTGGTTATCTCATTTTCCTTTCTCTCTTCAAATCTCTTGCACTAGTTTGTTCATTTGGGTTTTTGAGTAGATTAATTTTATTTACAAAATACATATTGTCACTGTTGTTCTTCCATTCTATTTGCACATAGAAAGTAGCAGCACACACTCTTTAAAGATTTTTCATCTTGGCTACCCGTGGAGGTCGAAAGATTGAAATAGGGGCTTAACCTGAAGGAAAGCTCCCAAGTAGCCAAAACCATTTTCTCTTTTCTCTTGTAGGTCATTGATTTTAGTGAGGATCTCCATTCCTTCAACCCTAGTTTATGATCTCTCACTAAGAACCCTTCTATTTTCTTATTTCTCATTTTGTTCTCTTCAAGTTTAGTGTACATTTCCTTTCAGTTTGAGTCATTCTCGTCACTTGGAAATTACTGGAAAGGTTTCTTGTTTATTGTTGTGTTATGTAGGTGGTAAGAAATCAAATAGAGTTGAAGCTTTTTATTTTTCATACTTCCATGACTACAGTGCAATGCACAAACGTCCTCGTGACGCGCTGGTGTCCTTGGCAATGACCTCCATCTTCTGACACTAGGTTGTTATGTGTTTTCCATTTCTTGTTCTATACTTCAAATTTTTGAATTATGTTTACAACATTTCATAATCTCTAATATTTTGTCAATCTTCCTTTATCATTCAAGCATTTAGTTCAATTTCTTTTTATATCTTTTAACATAAAGTGTGTCTATTGACATTAGTCTGTCTAAATGTCATATCCCCGAAATTGTAATACTAAATACGAGGCATTAAAATACAAATGAAGTAGAGGTATTAATATTATTATTATTATGCATATTTGAAATTGAGTGTCGTTATTAATAATCTATGATTAAAAGAAGCAAAGATAAATTCTATTATTTATAAATATTAATAAAATAAAGGATATTATAAAATAAGCAATCGTTATATGTGTGTGTGTGTGTGTGTTCTATGTTTTCCATTTTTCTGTTCTATATTTAAAATTTTTGAATTCTATTTAAAACATTTCTTAATCTCTAATATTTTGTCAATCTTCCTTAATCATTCAAGTAGTTAGTTCAATTTCTTTTTATACCCTTTAACACATAGTATGTCTGTTGACGTTAGTTTGTCTAAATGTCATATCCCCGAAATTGTAGTACTAAAATATGAGGCATTAAAATACATATGAAGTAGAGGTATTAATATTAATATTATTATTATTATTATAATGCATATTTGAAATTGAGTATCGTTATTAATAATCTATGATTAAAAGAAGTAAAGATATTCTATTATTTATAAATATTAATAAAATAAGGATATTATAAAATAACCAATATATATGTGTGTGTGTGTGTGTGTGTGTGCCTAATCGATGTTGTCATTGATGTCAACATATTCTTGTTGCCATTGGTGTCAACTGTATCCTATTTTGTTGCTTGTTTAGAAGACTGGAATGTTGAGGATATTGAGAAAATTAATAAGGATCACTGTATGCGGACCATATGGCTGAGTAGAGGATTGCCTTTAGAAGCTCCAATTAAGATTTGAAGGGTTCGCATGAAGATTTGAAGAAGCTATGGCCATCTGAGTAGAACTATTTTTGCAGTATTTAGAAGAGACAGAGTGATAGGAAAGAAGTCCAGATTGTTCCAGAAATGTAAAATGATGATTTGTGGATCTAGAGGCATGTTTGGGAGGTCAGTGTATATCATAAACTTAAGTGGTTCATGGTTTGGAGGTCCGCAAGCAATCTTTCTAGTGTGACAATCATGACAGACAGTGTTCTTGAGGTACCGAATGAAGATGCAAGTGATTCTGACAATTTGGAGTAGTGTGGATGTTATTGTTGAATTTAATGTGCTTGTGGAAGTCTCTGGATTGTGTACCTGCAGTGTTGGAGATTCGTATTGAAGATTGAGCTCGTGGTTGAAGAATTCTTCCTTGATATTGTTGTTCTTCCCAGTCCTAGCCGATCGGATGATTCAAGCGTGTTGTAGATGATCTAAGAACAATTCTATGGAGCGTGACCTGTTGATCGAGGAAGATTTGAATCCCAGCCATGTTTGACCGACAACTTTGTGATTCACATTAAGTTAGATGTTTGGAGTGCCTACCTTGATGTTTATTCCAAGGTTGATGAAGCATATAAAGGAGTGTAGTTGAGTCATGGAAAATCATCCTTGTGCGAAATCATAAAATCCCAAAAAAGGATCAAAGGCAGAGCAAAGAAAATGAGCATAGGAGCAAGAACAGTAAAGGATTAAGTGATAGTAAAGAAGTATTTGGGAGAAGAGCAGAAGTTTTATGAGCACTCAATGAGACTGAACCAGACATGAAGAAGATGCTATTTTTCAGTTAATTCCTTCTGTACTAAAAATAAATTCTGTAGGCAGTGAGCCTCTCTTTTGAGCAGTGAGCTCTGGGCAGTGCGCCCGAAGGCATGTGCCTTCTATTTTTCAAAAGTACTTTTAATAGGTTACAAATCTTTGTGGGTTAACCTCCACCGTGGTTTTTCCCTTAACCGGGTTTCCACATCAAAATCTTGGTGTCAAGTGTGTTGCTTATGTTTTTCCTCATATGTTTGTTGATTCATGCTTTAATGTTTACATCATTAATCTGATAGTAAGTTGATAAAGAAGGTTAAAAGCAAAAAAAGTTTAATTTTGTGTGACAACTGATTCACCCCCCTTTCAGTTGTCCGGTCTATTTCTAACAATTGGTATCAGAGCTAGATCCTCTAAAAGAAGCTTGATCACTTGAGGAGATCTAGGATGTCAACCTACAAGAAGGATAGTCCGAGATTTGATGGAACAAATTACTCTATTTGGAAGAGTGCCATTTGCAATGCATGGGTGATAACCAATGATGAGTATAAACCTCCGGAGAAAGGTCCTTCAACTCCAGATGAACTCAAAGATGCTGAAAATAACCTTCGAGCAAAAGAAGCCTTGTTGAGTGCCCTAACTGATTCAGAAATGTCAAATGTCTTAGGAATAAAAACTGCTCATGAAATTTGAAAGAAGTTGGAGAATCTTTATGAAGGCAATGAATATGTCAAATGTGCCAAGTTACAAAGTCTGAGAGGAAAATTTAAAAATCTAAGGATGAGTGAAGATGAAAACATCACAATCTACAAGCAAAAGATAAATGAACATGTGTGTGGTATCAGGTGTGATGGTGGAACTTTGGAAGAATTAGGGATTGTGGCAAAAGTGCTCAGATCTTTACCTAATTCATACAAACATAAGGTTGTTGCTATAGAGGAGATCAGGGCTGTCTCAAAAGTTACAAGAGATCAGCTAGTTGGCAAAATTTTAGCTTTTGAATTAAGTGAGTTTGGTGATTCTCTTCCTAAACCTGGATCTGCATTTAAGGCCAGTGTATATGGAAAACAAAGATATGATCCGGGTGAAAGCTCTTCAGCAAGATCAAACAGATTTGTAAAGGCAAGGAAGGATCTTGAAGATGATGAAATTGAGACTGTAGATCTTGAAGCTCTTATTGCCAAAAGAATGCCAAGAGGATCCGGTAAGTATGCAGGAAAGTTGCCATTCAAATGTTTTGCTTGTAATAAGATTGGTCATTTTGCCTCAAGATGTCCGGAGAGGTTTTCAAAACCAAACCCTAAAAGATACAAAGGTCAGAAGAAATGTTATTATGTCCAAGAAGCTGGAAAAGGAGTCACAGATGATGAATCTGATCATGGAGGTTCCACTGAAAATGATTGGGTGTTCATTGCTATCAAAGAAGAAGAACCAGTGTCTACTGAATCTGCTAGCTGTACAAATATGGCAAGTGCCTTGGCTGCTCAGGTTGTTGAAAAGGATGAATGGGTGATTGATAGTGGATGTTCTCATCATATGACTGGTGATAAAAGTAAGTTTGTAAGCTTTGAAAAATACGAAGGTGGGCTTGTAAAATTTGGAGACAACTCAACTGGTAGAATCTGTGGTAGAGGATCCATCTCTTTTGATGGTAAGAATAACACTAATGATGTTCTATATGCGGAAGGACTGAAACATAATCTTCTTAGTGTTGGATAGTTAGTTGACAAGGGTTATGATCTCTGATTCAAGGATGGAAAATGTAGAATCTTTGGAAGCTCCGGAACTAAAATTGCATCCAGTACTCAAACTAGAGGTAACATCTTTCATTTAAGTAGTTCTGGCAAAAGTTGTCTGATTGCTCAGATAGATCAAAGTTGGTTATGGCATAGGAGGATGTGTCATGTGAATTTTGATAACATTGTCAAGACAAGTTCTATTTAGGCTGTAAGAGATCTGCCAAAACTTGTGAAACCTGATAGCATGTGTAGAGAATGTCAATTGGGTAAACAAAACAAAATTTCATTCAAAAGTAAAGAACAATTTTCAAGTGAACGGTTGGAACTTGTGCATACTAATCTGTGTGGTCCTGCTAGAATTAGGAGTGTGCAAGGAGACATATATTTTATGTTGCTAATTGATGATTACTCTCGGATGATGTGGGTAACCTTCTTAAAAGAAAAATCAGAAGCTCTTGACAAATTCAAAATGTTCAAGGCTATGGTGGAGAATGAGATTGATGGAAAGATAAAGTGTTTGAGATCCGACAAAGGTGGAGAATTTACCTCCGATGAGTTTGATTCATTATGTGAAAAACATGGAATAAAAAAATAGTTATCTGCTCCTAGGACTCCACAGCAAAATGGAGTAGTGGAAAGAAAAAACTGGACCATTCAAGAAGCTGCCAGGACCATGATGATGGAAACAAATGTTCCTCAAGTCTATTGGAGAGATGCTGTGAGTACTACTATCTACACTCTTAACCGGGTGTAGATCAAAGGCAATTCTGGTAAGACTCCTTATGAATTATGGTTTGGTCATCCTCCTATTGTGAGATATTTTAGAGTTTTTGGTAGCAAATGTTACATCAAAAGAGATGAGGATCTAGGCAAGTTTGAAGCAAGAAGTGATGAATGAATATTTCTGGGTTACTCTACTCAAAGCAAGGCATACCAGTGCTTTAACAAAAGATTGAAAAAAAATTGTCAAAAGTGCAAATGTTAGAGTTGATGAAAGCAAAGAAGGTTAGTCCAGGTCTTGCAGATATGATTCAGAAGATCAAGATGAAAGTCAAAATCAAAGAAGGCAAGTTCTAACCTAAATTTAGATCCAGATTGATCCAGAAAATCTAGTAACTCAAGAGGATAGTGCAGAAGTTGAGGAACAAGCTCAAGAAACAGAAGTTCAAGTAAATTCCAAAACCCCCAGGTATGTAAGGATGAATCATCTTGAAGATCTAATCATAGGAGATAGAAATAAAGGTGTTCAAACTAGGAGAAAAATTGTTGAATATTAAGAAGAGATTTGTCTGATTTCAAAGATTGAACCAAAAACAGTAAGTGAAGCCTGCAAAGATGAAAACTGGGTAAAGGCAATGGAAGAAGAATTAATGCAAATTGAAAAGAATCACACTTGGGATCTTGTTTCTAGACCTGACGACAAAAATGTGATTGGAACTAAATGGGTCTTTCAGAATAAACTAAATGAAGATGGTGAAGTTGTAAGAAATAAAGCAAGGTTGGTGTGCAAAGGATATTCTCAAGTGGAAGGAATTGATTTTGAAGAGACTTTTACTCTAGTGGAAAGAATAGAGGCAGTCAGATTGTTTATTGCTTTTGCTGCTTATAAATATTTCAAAGTCTATCAGATGGATGTCAAGTCAACATTTCTAAATGAAGAGTTAGAAGAAGAAGTCTACATTGAGCAACTCGAAGGATTTTAGTTGTCTGATTAGAGAGATATGGTCTGTAGGTTAAGGAAAGCATTGTATGGACTCAAACAAGCCCCAAGAGCCTGATATGCAAGATTAGATAAGTATTTTCTAAAGCTAGGTTATAGCAAAGGCATTGCTGACAGTAATCTTTACTTCAAGATTGATCATGAGAATATTCTGATTGTTGAGGTATTTGTTGATGATATAATTTTTGGTGGAAATGAGAGTATGTGCAAAACATTTGCTAATCAAATGCAAAGTGAATTTGAGATGTCCATGTTCAGTGAGACGAATTTCTTCTTAGGTCTGCAAATCACTCAGTCAGACAAAGGTATCTTCATATCTCAGTCTAAGTATGTGAGAGAACTGTTGAAGAAGTTTGGTATGGAAGATTCAAAGCTAGTAGGTACACCTATGGTAAACGGATGCAAGTTAAGTAAAGATGATAATTCACCTAAGGTAGATCACAAAAGGTATAGATCATTGATTGGAGGAGTGCTCTATTTGACTCAGACCAGACCTGATATCATGAATGCAGTTGGACTTGTTGCTAGATTTCAAGCTTATCCTAGAGAATCCCATGTTGTAGCAGTCAAGAGAATTTTTAGATATCTCAAAGGGACAATTGATTATGGATTATGGTATCCAAAGGATAATGACTTCACTCTTCATGCGTATACAGATGCTGATTGGGCATGAGATGTGGATGACATAAAAAGCACTAGTGGTGGTGCATTCTTCTTGGGAAGTAGATTGGTTTCTTGGCTGAGAAAAAAGTAAGAGGCAATATCCCTATCTATAGTAGAGGCAGAATATATAGCAACAGCAAACAATTGTACTCAAGTTTTGTGGATGAAGCAAATGCTGAAGGACATCAGAATTGTGTTTGAGGAGCCTGTCACAATCTTCTGTGATAATTCAAGTGCAATAAGCATCTCAAAGAATCCAGTGTTGCATGCAAAGACAAAGCAAATATTCATCAAGTTTCATTTCTTGAGAGAGAAGGTAAATGAGAATGAACTCAAGTTGGAGTTTGTGTCTTCAAAGGATCAGATTGCAGATATTTTCACTAAGCCGCTTCCCAAGGATATTTTTGAGTATCTCAGAGAGAAGTTAGGGGTTATTACCCCTCCTGATCAGAATTAAGATGCACTAGAGTGCATCAGTCTGGTGGAATTCACAGTCACATCTTGTGAGCCGGATTGATGTTAAGGAGGCACTACTTAGGGGAAGCTTGTGAGCCGGATTGATGTTAAGGAGGCACTACTCAGGGGGAGTAGTCTGTATGTAATTTTTGAGTTTGGTCTGAAACAAAAATAAAGAGAAAAAACTACAAATATGTGCCCTTTTCCATTGATGTCAAAGGGGGAGAGAAATCTTGTGAAAAATTAATTGTTGATGAAAGGGGGAGCAATGAAGATAGTGGTTGCAGAAGTGATAAGAGAAAGGGGGAGAAGTTCTTGTCTTGATGGTTGAATCAGTTTTTCACATCATATGTTGCCATCAATGACAAAGGGGGAGATTGTTGCAAATATGTGCCTAATCGATGTTGTCATTGATGTCAACATATTCTTGTTGCCATTGGTGTCAATTGTATCCTATTTTGTTGCCTGTTTAGAAGACTGGAATGTTGAGGATATTGAGAAAATTAATAAGGATGAATGTATGCAGACCATATGGTTGAGTAGGATTGTCTTAAGAAGCTCCAGTTAAGATTTGAAGGATTCACATGAAGATTTGAAGAAGTTATGACCATTTGAGTAGAACCAGTTTTGCAGTATTCAGAAGAGATAGAGTGACAGGAAGGAAGTCTAGATTGTTCTGGAAATGTAAAATGATGATCTGTGGATCTAGAGGCATGTTTGGGAGGTTAGTGTGTATCATCAACTCAAGTGGTTCATGGTTTGGAGATCTGCAAGCAATCTTTCTAGTGTGACAGTCATAACAGACAGTGTTCTTGAGGTACTGGATGAAGATGCAAGTGATTCTGACAATTTGGAGTAGTGTGGATGTTATTGTTGAATTCAATGTGCTTGTAGAAGTCTCTGGATCATGTGCCTGCTGTGTTGGAGATCCGCATCGAAGATTGAGCTCGTGGTTGAAGAATTATTCCTTGATATTGCTATTTTTCCTAGTCTTGGCCGACCAGATGATTCAAGCATGTTGCAGATGATCTAAGATTAATTCTATGGAGCGTGGCATGTTGATCGAGGAAGATTTGAGTCCCAGTCATGTTTGGCCAACAACTTTGTGATTTGCATTAAGTCAGATGTTTGGAGTGCCGACCTTGATGTTTATTCCAAGGTTGATGAAGCATATAAAGGACTGTAGTTGAGTCATGGAAAATCATCCTTGTGCGAAATCATAAAATCCCAAGAAAGGATCAAAGGTAGAGCAGAGAAAAGGAGGAGCAGAGGAGCAAGAACAGTAAAGGATTAAGTGATAGTAAAGAAGTATTGGGGAGAAGAGCAGAAATGAGACTAAACCAAGCATGAAGAAGATGTTATTTCTCAGTTAATTCCTTCTGTACTAAAAATAAATTCTGTAGGCAGTGAGCCTCTCTTTTGAGCAGTGAGCTCTGGGTAGTGCACCCGAAGGCATGTGCCTTCTATTTTTCAAAAGTACTTTTAACAGGGTACAAATCTTTGTGGATTAACCCCCACCGTGGTTTTTCCTTTAACCGGGTTTTCATGTCAAAATCTTGGTGTCAAGTGTGTTGCTTATGTTTCTGCTCATATTTTGTTGATTCATGCTTTAATGTTTACATCATTAATCTGATAGTAAGTTGATAAAGAAGGTTAAAAGAAGAAAAAGTTTAATTTTGTGTGACAACTGATTCACCTCCCCTCTCTGTCCGGTCTATTTCCAACAATATATATATATATATATATATGATTATTATAAAATGAAACAATTAAATAAATATTGTCTCATTCATATATAAGACAAGTCACTAATAAAGGTCAACGATCAAGTTAAGGCATGATCATTTATCAAAAGTGATGCTTTGACCAATAATGGTACCATCATATATAAGCAAAGCAAGTATAAAGGAAAAGACAAAATATATGACATGGACAAAAAGACAAAAGAGCAGATAAGTCAAAAGTCTTAAGAGAATATGAGATTATAAATGGGTAGTGATTCATATTAAGAGGACATCATTAAAATTAAGTTATGTAGCCGACCACCTTTGTTAGTAAGTATTAACAATAATAAAATCAGACCTTACTGACCATGTTTGAAGTCAACCCTATGTTAAATGAGACAAAGACAAAGGCAGTGATTATGTATTGTGTGAAGGCTACAATTGCTATTAAGGCAACGATCAATTTTGTTGAAGGGTGCGATCTCTTTTAAGAGATATTCCTCTTGGTAAAAGACATAACCTTTGGCAAAAATAAATGGGTAGATATCGTAGTTCAAGGGGGGAACATATGGAATATATCTGGATACATATATATAGGGAGAGAGGAGGAAATAAGAATAGATCTGATGGAATAAAATATATATTACAATTGCTGATATTTCTTGATGGAGATAACGGTAAGGAGTATATTTGAGAGCAGACCTAAAAGAGGATTGTGAATTCATGTATAATTGTGGTAGAGTGTTTATATAGGATTTTGTCTAAATCTAATTAATAGTTTATGCATATCATCATCAATAGTTCATGCACATTATCATTTTTATGTCACCTTCATAATTCATTATGCATTGTTGATATGATTGTTTGCAACTATGAGTTTGATTAGTTTATTATGCATTAATGTGGATTCTTGCATGAATGCTATAATTACCATGATAGAAGGAATAGAGAGACTATAAGAGGGGTACAGTGATGGGGCACTCTTCTAGGTATGCCACCCCAAGGATGGGATGGGATAATCCCAAAGGGGGCAAGGGCGTACAAAGGGTACTGCCCTTGGGCTTAGGAAAGATGGCTTTTGGGGCACCCTTTGTGATCTCATTCTCCTATCATAGACATGCAAATTCAAAGGAACCAATCATAGAGAAAGGGAAAGGAAATGACAAGATGAGGGGGAACGGGGTAACAGATACCTCACTAGGTAGACCACCTCATATGGATGACATGGGCCACATGAGGCCAAGGGGGATGGTATATCTACTCTTGGGCCTAGGGTAGAAGATTTGAGACACCCCATCGAGGTCACACTCCTCCAATCTCTTATGGTTGAGTCCTCTAAGATATATAATTTGATTGGATTAGATCAAGTCAATGTACACTCTAAATCTTTGTTTGCTTGGAAATTGATAAGTTAGGGTAAAATTAGTATTGTTCCTATAAGAGACATTACAAGTGGTATCAAAGCATCTTTCCTACCATCCTGAGAATGATAGTGACTTACATGCGTTTGAGTGTATACTCTATGACTTTGTATTTGTATTCGAGTGTATACTCTATGACTTTGTACTCAAGTGTATACTTCATGACTATGTATTCGAGTGTATACTCTATGACTTTGTATTTGTATTCAAGTGTACACTCTATGACTTTGTTTTTGTATTCGAGTGTATACTCTATGAATTTGTACTTAAGTGTATACTTCATGACTATGTATTCGAGTGTATACTCCATGACTTTGTGTATTCAATAGTATACTTTATGACTTTGTGTATACGTGTATTCAAGTGTATACTCCATGACTTTGTGTATTCAATTGTATACTTTATGACTTCGTGTATCCGAGTGTATATGACTTTGTATGTTTAAGTGCATACTTCATGACTTATGTGTGTTCAAATGCATACTCCATGACTTGTGTATGTTCAAGTGCACATTTCATGACTTATTTGTATTCATGTGTATACTTCATATTCATGTATTACGTGTGCATAATTTGCGTGTTACATGTATGCTTCATGCTTGTTATTACGTGCGTATATTTTGTATGCTTCATGCTTTGTGTATCAAGTCTATGTTATATGTTTCATGTATTATGTGTGTATACTTGTGTATTACATACTATGTTCATGCTTCATGCTTTGTATACTTTTGTGTATTATGTGTATGTCCCATACTCCATGTATTAAGTGTATAAGCTTTGTGTATGCTTCATGCATTACGTGTATTTATGCTTTGTGTTTTACGTGCATACTTCATATATCACATGTATGATTCATGCTTCACATATATTTGTGTGTATACTTTGCATATTCCGTGTATCTATGTATATGCTTCATACATGTATACTTTGTGTATCACGTGTACTTATGTGTATGATTCATGCCTCACATGTATTTAGGGGTATACTTCATGTCTTACGTATCGCGTATGCATCATATATTATGTATATCTATGTGTTTCCTCAAAAAGCTTACTCCATGTGTGTATTAAGATTACTTTATGCTTAAAATTTATGAAAATGCCAAAACCATCTGTTAAAACTCTCTTGGGTTGTAACTAATGAGACTCCCTCAAACTTGAGTTCAAAAAAGGGAGAGCATTTCATCTAAGAAAGACATCCAAAACATCATTAAATAATTCAATTGAGATTTAGGTCCATTGAGGTGTCATATCGACCTAGGAGGGTCAATCTCTTAGAAGCCAAAACAACAATTTTGAGAGGACATAATAAAGACAACTCAACTCTTTAGGAACCCACAAATGGGAGAAAGATCTTAAAAGAAATGTGGAAATTTATATTAAGATATATTCATCAAACTTAATTGTTCTATCCATTTAGAACAAGATCAAATGTACAAACAAGTGATCTATCGCTCACTCATTGAAACAATGACAAAACAATCTAGTCCATATCATATGACCTACCTTGTAACTTATAACATTGATCTAGTGACTTTGTCTTATTTTTTCTACATGTAATATCTAGGGTAGATCATTTCATCCAAGGGTCTTCTTCTCTTAAGCTCTTTAGAGTAACCCTTCATTCATGATTAAAGATCAAGGATATCAGTATTAGGTTCATAAGTACATTCAATAAAATTAATACACATCAAGTTATACCAAATTTGTTACGTAAGGATCATTCTCATTTACCAAACCCTGAATTAATTGATATTGTCTAAATAAAACAAATACTTTCCCAAAATATGACAAAACAAATTTAGTACCAAAACATAGAGATATGTAAAGAGGAGGATAAAACCCCAATGTAATTGAAAGATATGACAGAATTGAATATTAGAGTAAACCTATAGAGGTAAGTCCTATTACTTGCTAAGGAATGACTAACTATTGTACATCTTTCATTTAGCAATTTGTACATATAGGTATAACAAATATTTGGCTAAGATAAGTGATTCAAAACCCTATAAACTCCTCATAAGAAACCAACTTATCACAAACCTTGTTTGAATACTTACACAAATTTTCTCTCTATGACATCATATAATCAATTATTTCTCCAAACATGGTTATCTTTTCCTATCATCGTTGGATTTGAGCATGACTCTTCTTTGGGGTCAATAACTTATCAAAGGGTAAAACTACAAGATGACAAGTACAAGATTGAATTTCAGGATCAAAGATCAAGATGTCTTTTGGGTCCTTCTCTCTAAGGACAAGAGAAAACTTATCTTAAGTTACAGACATCATTAGTTACCAATGCTTGTCATTGAGACATATTGTAAAATACAAACACATGACCCAAAAGAATATTTGTCATTTAGGGAACATCATCAACCTTATGATCTTAAAGAACAATGAGGGCAGTGGAACTAAGGTAAGTATACTAACAACAATCCCTCAAAGGAATTGAATTGGAATCTTAAAGATTTTTATGATTGCTTGAGGACAAGCAATCTTGAGTGGGAAGGACTGTCATATCCCCAAAATTGTAATGTTAAAATATGAGGCATTAAAATACAGATGAAGTAGAGGTATTATTATTATTATTATTATTATTATGCATATTTGAAATTGAGTATCGTTATTAATAATCTATGATTAAAAGAAGCAAAGATATTCTATTATTTATAAATATTAATAAAATAAAGGATATTATAAAATAAGCAATCGTTATATATATTATAAAATGAAACAATTAAATAAATATTGTCTCATTCATATATAAGACAAGTCACTAATAAGGGTCAGCGATCAAGTTAAGGCAGGATCATTTATCAAAAGTGATGCTTTGACCAATAATGGTGTTGAGAAACAGTGCCTCAAACTTACTGGAAAGAAGGCTATAGGTTTCGACTTGTCGAGATGATAGAGAATTTTTGGTGGGACAAAGTAGCTAGTCTCCTCGATGTTCCGATGACCTCCATGGTTTGGTGTTAAGTGTTTCATCAGATTGACAGATCAATGTCAGAGGGAGTTCATGAACAGTCCCTTCGACATTCTGATGGACTATCTGAAGCTTCATCAAAGGGACATGTCGATATTGGAGGGATTCATCATAGAGTCCCTTCGATATTCTGATGCAGCTATGTCGAGGAGATGTTATGATATACCGATGAGGTGGGACCAAGTGATGGTGGTAGAAACGGTTGCGATCTAGTATTGATCGACGGTGCACAAAGTATCTGGTGGGTATTGAAGTTGCAAACCAGAGGCGTGTCGGAGTAACAAAGGGAATTTGGAGAGACAAGTTTTTATGTCTCTTTGACATTTCGATATGACTCGGTGACATGGAAGTTGATGTGGATGCCACCTAGGTGGTGGGGACCATGGTCAAAGCTTGGCAAGTAATAACTATATCGGTGTAACATTAAGAGTTTGGCGAGAGATTGATTATTGTCTCATCGATGTTTCGATGCAAAGTGTTGGCGAAGCTTGGAGTAACAAGGCTCTTGTCGAAGTGACTTTAAAAGTTTGGGGAGAGTTTGGATATTATCTCTTTGACGTTCAAGAAACTGAATTGAATGTCATTTGTAACTGTCCAGTCTGTTGTGGAAGTTGAAGTGGTTGTTCTTCCCGGTAATGTGAGTCAAATGTGAATGCACATTGTAATGATGTAATGCTGAATGCATTAAAACAATGGGTGTATAGATTAGAGTGAATGTTACGAGAGGAGAAGTTGCGTTCAAGGGGATTATGCTGTCAAAGTTTTCTCTAGATGGAACAGGATGTTAATCTCTGTGAAAAAGGCTTAGAGCCTACAATTGTATTGTACCTATGTATACTTGGTTACTAAATAATACAATGGGTCTCTAGCTTTTGGAGTGTGGGGTTTTTTACCCATAAGGGTTTTCCCCATGTAAATCTATGTGTTCATATCTTCTATCCTTTCATGCTTTATGATTCTATTATTGAGTCTGTTTTCTGCACATCAAAATTGGTTGAACTTGCATGAACTTTTCTCAGTAGGATTAATGGTGGGAAATGAACTATGTCTAATTCCACTTTGTGGCATAACTTTGTACATGTTTTTGAGGCAATCTAAATAAATTTAAAGCTACAGAAGACACTATTGTTCTCAAATGTTCGTTTTGAGATGAAATAATTCCCTTCAAATGGTATCAGGGCCTTCTTCTAGGATTTGATTCTTCTTGGTGTGTCTGGTTCTGAGTATTCCTTCAGTGAAGATTTCTTAGTTTGGCAAGATTGAGGAAATCAAAAGGAATCGACTGATGATTTATCCTATGGTGAGTGGAAGGTGATTACTCATTTGTTTCAGTTTCATGAGATAACATGCAGCTTGAAGGATGGTGAAGATGGAGAAATTGGAGCTGGTCATATTGAAATGATGTGGTCTGAGGCTCCTAGTTGACATTGGAATAATCCTGATGCATGGGGTGGGATTTTTTGCTTTGTGGTTGTGTTGTAACAAAGATTTCATATTGGGTGTTTGTGTGAGAGGCTCCTTGGTGATATGGAGAATCTTGTATTGTTGTTCAGCCATGGAGTAATGTGCTTATGCTGGGTGTTTATTCTTGGTATTGGAAGGCATTGTTTTTTGTTACCCTAATTGCATATAGGCTATGGAGTTGATCATTGGATGATCTGAATGCTTTTGTAATAGCCTGTCTCCCTCAGATGCATGTGCATGTTGGTGGTTTTGGAGTTGGATTAATATGGGCCTAGAGTTCCTAAACTGTTGTTTCCTTTTAAGGATGTTTTGTACTTGCATGGATCAGATTCATGTTTATTAGATATGAGGGTTTTATAGTTTTTCTTAAAAATTAATCTATGGTTATGCATATTCATGATATTCCATTGTTCTGGTTTAACTATTATGATTGTATGCAAACTTTTGAGTCATCCAGGTGTGAAGTGGATATGGGTGTGCATGGGTGTTCTTCAGACATAGTGGTTTTGTATGTTTTACATGGTCAAGAAAAACTTGTGGTTTTGTGGAGCTACAGTTAAGCTATTTTCTAGACCATGGCTTTTTGGGGTGTTACTGGATGGGATAGTTGCAGTTTTGCATGCATACTCCGTGCATGGTGTGAGGAGGTGAGATTATTTCTCTGCATGGGAATGTTGGTACATGATCTGTCACTCAGCATTTATATGGTGATGCTTGGTGGATTCCTAGACTATGGTGCTCGAGTTGTGGACATATTTGGCAAATCTGATTTGTAAGTAATCTGGTGCTTGAGTCATGTTGTCTACATGGTTTTTTATCTTTGAGATCTCAGTTTTGCAGTTTCCAGTGTGATAGTGGGTTTGCATGTTATATTGATTGGATCTACGAGTTGTGCATGTTGGTAATAGTCCGGACAACTGAGAGGGGGGGTGAATCAGTTGTCCCTAAACTTTAACTTTTTATAAACTTTTTAAATCTTCTTTGTAATTAGATTAATGATGAAAACATTTAACCATAAATCAACATATGAGTAGAAACAACATGAACACACAACACTAGAATTTTGACGTGGAAAACCTAGTTAAGGGAAAAACCACGGTGGGGGTTAACCCACAACAATGAGTACCCTATTAAAAGTACTTAAGAAAATAGAAGGCACATGCCTTTGGGCGCACTACCCAGAGCTCACTGCTCAAGAAGAGGCTCACTGCCTATAAGAAATTATGATTTATATAGAAATAATGAATTGAGAAATAGCATCTGCATTCATGCCTGAGTCAGTCTCTTTGAAGGCTCAAGACTTCTACTCTTATCTTTAAATTCTTCTTCACAGATTCTTCACTCTATACTCCCTTCGCTCCTCTTCTTCTCTGCTCTGCTTTTGATCCCTTCTTCAAATTTAATTCATTGTGTACAAGGATGCTTTTCAACAACTCTTCAACAAGTATTTATAGTATGCTTCATCAACCTTGGAATGATCAACAAGGTCAGCTAAACTTGACGCGGATCATCACACTGTTGACCAAACACAACTGAGACTTGAATCTTCTTCTATAACCATGCCACGCTTCATAAAAATTCTCTTAGATCATCCGCAACATGCTAGGAACATCCGGTCAGCCAAGACTAGGAAGAACATCAACCTCAAAGAAGAAATCTTCAATCAACAAGCTCAACCTTCAGTGCGGACCTCCATCATAGTAGCCACACGATCCAGAGACCTCCACAAGCACATTGAAATCACCAATAACATTCATTCTAAACCAAATTACCAGAATCATTTGTATCTTCCTCCGGAACCTCAAGAATACTATCTGCCATGATTGTCAAACTACAAGGATAGCTTGCGGACCTCCAAACCACAAACTACTAGAGTTGATACACACTAACTTCCCAAACATGCCCTCAGATCCACAGATCACAATTTTATATTACCGGAGCAATCCGGACCTCTTTCCTATCACTCTGTCTTTCCTGAGTATTGCAGGAACCGGTTCAACTCAGATGGCCATAACTCCTTCAAATCTTCATGTGGACTTCTCAAATCTTAACTGGAGCAACCTCTGACAATCCTCTACACAGCTATATGGTCCGCAAGAATTGATTGTTATTGATTTTCTCAATATCCTCAACAATTCGGTCTTCTATACAGACAACAACAATTGACACTAATGGCAACAGGAATATGTTGACATCAATGACAACATCACTTAAGCACATATTTGCAACAATCTCCCCCTTTGTCATTGATGACAACATATGATGTGAAAAACTAAATTTAACCATCAAGACAAGAACTTCTCCCCCTTTCTCTTCTCACTTCTGCAACTAATTTCTTTACTGCTCCCCCTTACATCAGTAACTAGTTTTTCACATGACTTCTCTCCCACTTTGACATCAATGGCAAAGGGCACATATTTGCATACTGACTACTCCCCCTTTGAGTAGTACCTCCTTAACATCAATCTGGATCACAAGATATGAATGTGAATTCCACCGGACTAATGTACCTTAGTGCATCTTAGTTTTGATCAGGAGGGGTAATAACCCCTAACTTCTCTCTGAGATACTCAAAAGTATCCTTGGGAAGAGGCTTAGTGAAGATATCTGCAATCTAATCCTTGGAAGACACAAAATCCAAATTGACTTCATTCTCATTAACTTTCTCTCTCAAGAAATGAAACTTGATAGATATATGCTTTGTCTTTAAGTGCAATACTAGATTTTTGGAAATGCTTATAGCGCTTGAGTTATCATAGAAAATTGTGACTAGCTCCTCAAACACAATTTTGATGTCCTTCAACATTTGCTTCATCCACAAAACCTGAGTAAAATTATTTGCTACTGCTATATACTCTGACTCTGTAGTAGATAGAGATATTGCCTCTTGCTTTTTGCTTATCCAAGAGACCAATCTTCTCCCCAAGAAGAAAGCACCACCACTAGTACTTTTTCTGTCATCCACATCTCCTGTCCAATCAGCATTTGTATATGCATGAAGAGTGAAATCATTGTCCTTTGGATACCATAGTCCATAATCAATTGTCCCTTTGAGATATCTGAAAATTCTTTTGACTGCCACAACATGGGATTTTTTTGGATCAGCTTGAAATCTGGTAACAAGTCCAATTGCATTCATGATGTCAGGTCTGGTCTGAGTTAGATAGAGCAATCCTTGAATCATTGATCTATACCTTTTCTGATTTGCCTTTGGGGAGTCATCATCTTTTCTCAGCTTGCATTTGGTTACCATAGGACTACCTACTGGCTTTGAATCTTCCATTCCAAACTTCTTCAACAATTCTTTCACATACTTGGATTGAAATATGAAGATACCCTTATCAGACGGAACAATTTGTAGACCTAGGAAGAAGTTCATCTCACCAAACATTGACATCTCAAACTCACTTTTCATTTGATCAACAAATGCTTTGCATATACATTCATTTCCACCAAAAATGATATCATTAACAAAGACCTCAACAATTAGAATGCCCTCATGATTTATATTGAAGTATAAATTACTATCAGCAGTACCTTTGCTAAATCCTAGCTTAAGCAAATGCTTATCCAATCTAGCATACTAGGCTCTTGGAGCTTGCTTGAGTCCATACAAGGCTTTTCTTAGTCTACAAATCATATCTCCCTGATTAGACAAATGAAATCCTTCCAGTTATTCAATGTAGACTTCTTCCTCCCTATCTCCATTTAGAAATGCTGATTTGACATCCATCTGATAAACTTTAAAATCTTTGAAAGTAGCAAAGGCAAGAAATAATCTGACTGCCTCTATCCTTGCCACCAGAGCAAAAGTTTCTTCAAAATCAATTCCTTCCACTTGAGAATAGCCTTTACATACCAACCTTGCTTTGTTTCTTACAACCTCACCATATTCATTCAGCTTGTTCCGGAAGACCCATTTGGTTCCAATCACATTTTTGTCCTCTGGTCTAGGAACAAGATCCCAAGTGTGATTCTTTTCAATTTGCATCAATTCTTCTTCCATTGCCTTAGCCCAGTTTTCATCATTGCAAACTTCAGTTACTAATTTAGGTTCAATCTTTGAAATCAAACAAATCTCTTCTTGATCGTCAACAACTCTTCTCCTAGTTCGAACACCTCTATTTTTATCTCCTATGATTTGATCTTCAGGATGATTCATTCTTACATACCTGGGGGTTTTGGGAATTGCTTGAACTTCTGTTTCTTGAACTGATTCCTCATCTTCTGAACAAATCTCTTGAGTTACTGGAGTTGCCAGATCAATTTGGATATGTGTCTAGATTTGATCTTACTTTCCTTGACTTTGACTTTCATCTTGATCATCTAAATCATATCCGCAATACTTGGAATAATCTTCTTTGCTTTCATCAACTTTAACATTAGCACTTTCAACAATCTTTTTCAACCTCTTGTTGAATCATCGGTAAGCCTTACTTTGAGTAGAGTATCCTAAGAATATTCCTTCATCACTTCCTCATCTCTTTTGATATAGCATTTACTACCAAAAACTCTGAAATATCTTACAGTAGGAGGATGACCAAACCATAGTTCATAAGGAGTTTTACCAGAATTTCCTTTGATATGCACCCGGTTAAGAGTGTAGACAGCAATACTCATAGCTTCCCTCCAATAAACTTGAGGAACATTTATTTCCATCATCATGGTCCTGGCAGCTTCTTGAATGGTCTGATTCTTCCTTTCCACAACTCCATTTTGCTGAGGAGTCCTAGGAGCAGATAATTGTCTTTTTATCCCATGCTTTTCACAAAAAGCATCAAACTCACTGGAAGTGAATTCTCCACCTCTGTCAGATCTCAAACATTTCAATTTCCCACCAATCTCATTTTCAACCATCATCTTGAACACCTTAAACTTATCAAGAGCTTCTGATTTTTCTTTTAGGAAGGTTACCCACATCATCCGGGAGTAATCATCAATCAACAACATGAAATATTTGTCTCCTTACACACTCCTAATTCTAGCAGGACCACAGAGGTCAGTATGTACCAGTTCCAATCTCCCACTTGAACCTGGTTCCTTATTTTTGAATGAAATTTTTCTCTATTTACCCAATTGACATTCTCTACACATACTATCAGGTTTCACAAGTCTTGGAAGATCTCTTACAGCTTGAGTGGAACTTATTTTGACAATGTTATCAAAGTTTACATGACACATCCTCCTATGCCATAACCAACTTTGATCTATTTGAGCAATCAAACAACTTTTTCCTGAACTACTTAAGTGAAAGATGTTACCTTTAGTCTGAGTACCAGATGCAATTTTAGTTCCGGAGCTTTCCAAGATTCTGCATTTTCTATCTTTGAAATGAAGATCATAACCCTTGTCAACCAACTGTCCAACACTGAGAAGATTATGCTTTAGTCCTTCCACATACAGAACATTATTGGTCTTGTTCTTACCATCAAAAGAGATGGATCCTCTACCACGGATTCTACCAGCTGAGTTGTCTTCAAATTTCACAAGTCCTCCATAATTTTTAAAGCTCAAAAACTTACTCTTGTCTCCAGTCATATGATGAGAACATCCACTATCAATCACCCATTCATCCTTTTCAACAACCTGAGCAGCTAAGGCACTTTCTACATTTGCACAGCTAGTAGATTCGGTAGACATTGAATCTTCTTCTTTAATAGCAATGAACACCCAATCACCTTCTCCATGATTGGATTCATCATCTGTGACTCCTTCTTCTCTAGCTTCTTGGACATAGTAACAATTCTTCTGACCCTTATACCTATTAGGGTTTGGTTTTGAAAACCTCTCCAAACATCTTGAGGCAAAATGACCAATCTTATTACAAGCAAAACATTTGAGTGGCAACTTTCCTTCATACTTACCGGATCCTCTTAGCATTCATTTGGCAATGAGAGCTTCAAGATTTGTAGTTTCTAATTCAATGTCTTCAAGATCCTTTCTTGTCTTCATAAATTTGTTTGATCTTGCAGAAGAGCTTTCACTCAGATCATATCTTTTCTTTCCATACACACTGGCCTTGAATGCAAATTCAGACTTAGGAAGAGAATCTCCAAACTCACTCATTTCAAATGCAGAAAGCTTGCCAACTAACTGATCCCTTGTGACTGTTGTTAGTGTCTAGATTTCTTCAATGGTTGCAGCCTTGTGTTTGTAAGCTGCAGGTAAGGATCTAAGCACCTTGGCAACAATTTCTAATTCATCCAATACTCTGCCTGCATTTCTGATACCGGTCACAAGTTCATTTACTTTCTGCATGTAGAAAGTAATGTTTTCATCTTCACTCATTACCAATCTTTCATATTTACCCTTCAGGCTTTGTAGCTTGGCACATTTAACATATTTGTCACCTTCATACAGATTTTCCAGTTTACTCCAAATTTCATGATTGCAAATCTAGGACATTTGCCAATTTGGTATCAAATAGGGCACTCAACAATGCTTCTTTGGCTCGAGTGTTGCATTCAGCATCTCTGAGTTCATCTATGTTTGAAGGTCCATTCTTTGGAATCTTATACACATTCTTGGTAATTGTCCAAAAGCCATCACCCATACATTCTAGATGACACTGCATGCTTACCTTCTAGAGGGAGTAATTTGTTCCATCAAATCTCAGACTTTCCTTGTTGTAGATTGACATCTTGGATCTCCTCAAGCGGTCAGGCTTCTTTTAGAGGAACTTGGCTCTGATACCAATTGTTGGAAATAGTCCAGACAACTAAGAGGGGGGGGTGGATCAGTTGTCCCTAAACTTTAACCTTTTATAAACCTTTTAAATCTTCTTTGTAATTAGATTAATGTTGAAAACATTTAACCATAAATCAACATATGAACAGAAACAACATGAACACACAACACCAAAATTTTGACGTGGAAAACTTGGTTAAGGGAAAAACCACGGTGGGGGTTAACCCACAAAAATGTGTACCCTATTAAAAGTACTTAAGAAAATAGAAGGCACATGCCTTCGGGCGCACTGCCCAGAGCTCATTGCTCAAGAAGAGGCTCATTGCCTATAAGAAATTATGATTTATATAGAAATAATGAACTGAGAAATATCATCTACATTCATGCTTGAGTCAGTCCCTTTGAAGGCTTAAGACTTCTACTCTTATCTTTAAATTCTTCTTCACAGATTCTTAACTCTATACTCCCTTCCCTCCTCTTCTTCTCTGCTCTGCTTTTGATCCCTTCTTCGAATTTAATTCATTGTGTATAAGGATGCTTTTCAACAACTCTTCAACAAGTATTTATTTGCTTCATCAACCTTGGAATGATCAACAAGGTCGGCTAAACTTGACGTAGATCATCACACTGTCAGGCAAACACAACTAAGACTTGAATCTTCTTTTATAACCACACCACACTTCATAAAAATGCTCTTAGATCATCCGCAACATGCTAGGAACATCTGGTCTGCCAAGACTGGGAAGAACATCAACCTCAAAGAAGAAATCTTCAATCAACAAGCTCAAACTTCAGGGCGAACCTCTAACATAGTAGCCACATGTCCAGAGACCTCCACAAGCACATTGAAATCACCAATAACATTCATTCTAAACCAAATTACCAGAATCATTTGTATCTTCCTTCGGAACCTCAAGAATACTATCTGCCATGATTGTCAAACTACAAGGATAGCTTGCAGACCTCCAAACCACAAACCACTGGAGTTGATGATACACACTGACTTCCCAAACATGCCCTCAGATCCGCAGATCACAATTTTATATTACTGGAGCAATCTGTACCTCTTTCTTGTCACTTTGTCTTTCCTAAGTATTGTAGGAACCGGTTCAGCTCAGATGGCCATAACTCCTTCAAATCTTCATGTGGACTTCTCAAATCTTAACTAGAGCAACCTCTGACAATCCTCTACACAGCTATATGGTCCGCAAGAATTGATTGTTATTAATTTTCTCAATATCCTCAACAATCCGGTCTTCTATACATACAACAACAATTGACACTAATGGCAACAAGAATATGTTGACATCAATGACAACATCACTTAGTCACATATTTGCAACAGTGCAATGTTGTGAGTTATCTTTACCTACATGTTTGTTGTGGGACAACTCGGAAGTGGACTGTTTATATCCACGAGGTTTGATTATGTGTTTATGCAGACTTGTTAGCTGGCATTTTCTATGGTCACTTGTGCATTGGTGTGGTTGCTTTGGGATGAGAGAATGGATGGTGTCGAGTACCTGGATAGTTGATTAAGGGGACCTGTAGCATGTGTATCACGATGTCATGAATAGCTTGGATACACAGTTTTGTGTAATCTTTTGACAGTGATGGTATATTTCCTTAGCTTTGGAGATCTTGGTGTGATTGGTATTACTGTTAGATGGACATGTTAATGTGTGGACCTGAAGGACTTTTCAAATTAGGAGATGTTTGATCATGATGCTTGGAAAGCTCGGTAGTCACGGTTCAGTGGGAGCTTTAGCAATGACTGTGATCTCATCACTTGGTGATGGATGATCTTCTTTAGTGTTGCAATTGTTACTAGGAGGAGCTCTTAGATCCTGCTACTGCAGAAGGGTTCTTTCGCATTTGTAGGGACACTATTTGAAGATATGTAACATGTTGGAGCCATGGAGGACTCATGGAGTCTTTGGTTGAGGTGTTGGTGGTGCTTGATAGGTGATGTTGGTTTAGAGTTTGTTTGTTTTATGTCATGGTATAGTCTTGTTTATACATTAGAGTTTCGGCATGATACGTTGCTCTTGGGACCATGCTGTGTTCACTTGGAGCATGGAATCTTGTAAAGGGGATGGTATGATCATGATGTCATGACAAGTTTCTGATTCAGATGATTGGATCTTTGACAATGGTCTAGTGATTCTCTGTGTTTTGTGTGCATAGGTCATGTGCTTAAAAACTTCATTATGGTGCAGTCATGCATTTGGAGTTTAGCATGAGATGATTGTTTGCAGGTGCTCATGGATACATGGAGAATGAGGTGAGGCTGTATTTCTCTTAAAATGAGAGAAGTGTTGTTGAGATGGTTACCCTTGATGAGATTTCAACAGAAAGTCTAAGGAGCCTACACCTTAGTTGGATGTGAGTTCAACAGAGACCGATGAGGAGATTGCTTTTGGAGGAGTCATGATGGATTGCATATCTTGGAGGAGCATTCTCATTCCCCACTCTTGGTCTACTTGGCAGTTTATTATTTGAAAGGTATTTGCCCATTATATCTTTCAGATGTGTTATGTTCCGTGCTTTGGTTCTCATGGGATTGAGTTGATTCATGGTGATTGATTATGGAGACTCATTCGAGGATGGTCTAGCATGAGTCTATATGCTTTATCTTTCATAGATATGGATCTTGAGCTATGTAGTTAGTTCTGGAGGATTCATTTGAGGGATGTTTGGAATAATTATCTCCTTTTCCATTTGAGTTTAGGATATCATTCATTAATGAGGAATGTTAGGAGATGGTTTATGGGCTAATTTCCTGAGATGGGAAATGGAGTAGTTTGATCTTCTTTGAGAAGCTTACATCTATGTAGTTTACATATGTTGTGTTTGATCTCTTGATATTGAATGATTTTGGGTGTTGTTATGTTGTTCTCTTTGGGGTTTTGTGGAGGAGATATTACCTGACATAGTTGGCATTTAGAGGTGTATGTAGAAGGATTTTCTACAGGTATATGATGTGTAGTGATTCTCCCTTTTGTCTTGGCTGTCTTCCTGGATGGTTTGTTTCACATTACATTGGTTTGAGGTTTGATTGGAGATATTGTGATCACTAGCTTGTGGCCATGTGTTTTCACTTATGTTCTTGGGTGATGACATGGAGGTTTTGTTATCTCTTTCCTTTGTTGGGTGTGGAGAACTTGGGAGAGTTCTAGACTGGTGGTGAGAATTGTTCTTGCAGGTTATTTGTTTACAAGTTTTACATATCATTGTGGATGATTCCTTGGTGCTACATGATTATGTTTACACTTTCTATATGATGCTATTGGTAGAATTGGTATGACTTAATCTTTTTTTCAGATTTGCATTACCCATGCAGTGGGAGCTCTTGGATGTGTATGTCATTCTTTGGCAGGTTTGCACATGGAGTTTATGGCTGCAGTTTATGGGTGTATATGTTTATGGCATGAGTTTACTATGTTCTTTGATACCTTCAAGGTATGGATAGATTGGATGGATTAGCACTTGCTGTGTGTGCTATTTTCAATCATGTGGGTTGATCAGTTGGATGGGAGCAATCAAGTTTTTGGTTGTTGTTCTAGCTGATGTTCTATCCTATTTCTGGAGGATGACTTCATGGTTGTGTTTAGGTTGAAGCTTTGAAGTTAATGTTGTTAATGCTTTTGTATAGCTTGTGAGCACAATGAAGTGGTGGCAGTATTCCATATTCTTTGCTATCAGTTGGATCTGCTACAGATGTCTTGGATTAGCCTGGTGCATATTCACCATGGCTCATTTCTTTCGTTTAGAGGATGGATGGAACTGTTGCCTTAGATGGTGGATATCTTGGATGTTGTTGTAGGTGTCTTGGCTAATACAGTAACTTTGAGCATTTTTTGGGATCCTGTAAGTTCTTCATCAAGTGGGAGAATGTTGAAAAACAATGCCTCAAACTTACTAGCAAGAAGGCTATAGGTTTCAGCTTGTTGGGCTGACAGAGAATTTTCATTGGGACAAAGTAGCTAGTCTCCTTGATGTTGCGATGACCTCCACGGTTTGGCGTTAAGTGTTTCATCGGACTAATAGATCAATGTCGAAGGGAGTTCATGAATAGTCCCTTCGACATTCTGATGGACTATCTAAAGCTTCATCAAAGGGACATGTCAATATCGGAGGGAGCCATCACATAGTCCCTTCGATATTCTGATGCAGTTATGTCGAACAGACGTTACGATATGCCGATGAGGTGGGACCAAGTGACGGTGGTAGAAATGGTTATGATCTAGTATTGATCGATGGTGCACGAAGTCTCTGTTGGTTACTGAAGTTGCAAACCGGAGGCGTGTCGGAGTAACAAAGGGAATTCGGAGAGACAAGTTTTTTTGTCTCTTCAACATTCTAATATGACTTGATGACATGGAAGTTGATGTGCATGCCACCAAGGTGGTGGGGACCATGGTCAAAGCTTGGCAAGTAATAACTATATCGGTGTAACATTGAGAGTTCGGTGAGAGACTGATTATTGTCTTATCGATGTTACGATGCGAAGTGTTGGCAAATCTTGGAGTAACAAGGCTCTTGTCGAAGAGACTTTAAAAGTTTGGTGAGAGTTTGGATATTGTCTCTTTGACGTTCAGGAAACTGAATTGAGTGTCATTTGTAACTGTCCAGTCCGTTGTGAAAGTTGAAGCGATTGTTCTTCCCGGTAATGTGAGTTGAATGTGAATGCACATTGTAATGTTGTAATGCTGAATGCATTGAAACAACGAGTGTAGAGATCAGAGTGAATGTGACGAGAGGAGAAGTTGTGTTCAGGGGGATTATGTTGTCAGAGTTTTCTCTAGATGGAACAGGATGTTAATCTCTATGAAAAGGCTTAGAGCCCGCAATTGTATTGTACCTGTGTATACTTGGTTACTGAATAATACAATAGGTCTCTGGATTTTGGAGTGTGGGGTTTTTTACCCATAAGGGTTTCCCCACGTAAATCTATGTGTTCATATCTTCTATCCTTTTGAAATGCTTTATGATTCTGTTGTTGAGTTTGTTTTTTGCACGTTGTCAAAACTGGTTGAACTTGCATGAACTTTTCTCAGTAGGATTAATGGTGGGAAATGAACTATGTTTGATTCCGCTTTGTGGCATAGTTGTACGTGTTTTTTGAGGCAATCTAAATAAATTTAAAGCTACCGAAGACACTACTATTCTCAGATGTTCGTTCTAAGATGAAATAATTTCCCTTCAAATGGAACTATCATATATAAATGGAGCAAGTATAAAGGAAAAGAAAAAATATATATGACATGGACAAAAAGACAAAAGAGTAGATAAGACAAAAGTCTTAAGAGAATATGAGATTATAAATGGGCAGCGATTCATATTAAGAGGATAACATTGAAATTAAGTTATGTACCCGACCACGTTTGTTAGTAAGTATTAACAATAATAAAATTAGACCTTGCTGACCATGTTTGAAGTCACCTATTAATATATATTAATTGCCTATGTTAAATGAGACAAAGACAAAGGCAGTGATTACGTATTGTGTGAAGGCTGTGATTACTATTAAGGTAGTGATCAATTTTTCTTAGGGGTGCAATCTCTTCTAAAAGATATTCCTCTTGGTAAAAGACATAACCTTTGGCAGAAATAAAGGGGTAGATATGGTAGTTCAAGGGGGGAACATATGAAATATATCTGAATACATATATTTAGGGAAAGAGGAGGAAATAAGAATAGATCTGATGGAATAAAATATATATTACAATTGTTGATATTTCTTGATGGAGATAATAGCAAGGAGTATATTTGAGAGCAGACCTAAAAGAGGATCGTGAGTTCATATAATTGTGGTAGAGTGTTTATATAGGATGTTGTCTAAATATGATTAATAGTTTATGCATATCATTATCAATAGTTCATGCACACTATCATTTATATGTCACCTTCATAATTCATTATGCATTGCTAATATGATTGTTTGCAACTATGAGTTTGATTAGTTTATTATGCATTAATGTGGATTCTTGCATGAAAGTTATAATTACCATGATAGAAGGAATAGAGAGACTACAAGAGGGGTATGGCGATGAGGCACTCTTCTAGGTACGCCACCCCAAGGAGGGGATTGGATAATCCTAAAGGGGCCAAGGGGGTACAAAGGGTACTGCCCTTGGGCTTAGGAAAGATGGCTTCTGGGGCACCCTTTGTGATCTCATTCTCCTATCATAGACATGGAAATTCAAAGGAACCAATCATAGAGAATGGGAAAGGAAATGACAAGATGAGGGGGAACGGGGTAACAGATGCCTCACTAGGTAGACCACCTCATATGGATGGCATGGGCCACATGAGGCCAGGGGGGATGGTATATCCACTCTTGGGCCTAGGGTAGAGGATCTGAGACACCCCATCAAAGTCTTGCTCCTCCAATCTCTTATGGTTGAGTCCTCTAATATATCTAATTTGATTGGATTGGATCAAGTCAAGGTACACTCTAAATCTTTGTTTTCTTGGAAATTGATAATTTAGGGTAAAATTAGTAGTGTTCCTATAAGGGACATTACACTAAACAAGTAGATAGCCAAGCGAGATAGGATCCTAGTGTGGTTGTAGTGAAAAGTTCCCTTGATTAATACATTTTAATCAAGGTGTAATTTTTCTTCCTCTACATTTTGGTGAACTTGACTCTTTCATGTAAACATTTAAACACATTTCTCAAACATTCAAATCATTTCTTAAAAAATCAGACACAAAACAAAACTTCTTCATTACATTCTCCTGTGTGTTGTGAGGCCAAAACTTTGTTTATGAGATTCACAACCAAGTCCTCTAATTCACAGTATATCATTCATAGAAGTTTATAACATGTCTCTATAATGGCTCAATCTGGTACCCCTAGCACTCAAATTCATTTGGCACCAAATTTCATAAACTTCTCTTACGATACCATTATCACAACTCTCCCTTCTCTCATTTCTTTCATGGCTATCCCAATGACTAGATTACCATAACATTGAGGTAGCTTTCGACCACGAGGTTGTCTTAGGCAATGTCCCACTAGAGCAAATCCAAGAGTTAGACCATCATTTGGTGGATTTCTAGGATCATCTATGTCATGAGGACTTGCCTAGGGATGCTATTCCTCTGGTCGATACTCTTTGCTACATGTTAACTAATCACCCAAATGGTCTTGATTTCTTCTGTGGTATTGCCCATATCGTGCACATTGATACTCCACTATTGGCAAACTAGTATTTGGGAACTCAAGACTCTCATTCAAATATAACTGGTAATTAACTTTTTGTTCCTATGGCAACTTCATGCACACAAACATTCACATCTTCACATATGGCTACCAACACTGCACAACAAGGAAGTGCAGGTGCTAGCTCGTCTGGAGGCACTGTGAACCCCATTAACCAATATGGGTTTGTTCCACCCTTGCAGTTTACTTTTCCTATCGGTGCCCTTGGAGCCTCCCAACAACTATCCATTCACCTAGATTCTACTCCTCTTTCTGCGCCTATGCACACTACTGACTCTATTGTCAACTAACTTGTTTAGAATGTTGGTTCCCTACAATAGCAGCTTGCTTCACTCTCCACCTCATTCGTGCAACCTCTCATTCCCACCTATTGTAGATGCAATTTGTTATCCCTTGCCATTCTTTCTACCCCCTTCCCTCAGGGCTTCTAGGCACCACAATTTAAAAAATATTTTGGGAAAGGTGATCCCCAAACGCACATATCTACCTTCACTACCATGTGCAGTGATTTTATTTTTCAGGATGCTTTGTTAGCAAAGATATTTCTGCGGTTGTTGAAAGACATCGCGTTGGATTGGTTCTTCTCTCTTTCTAATCATTCTATTTTTTTTTAAAGATGGTTAATTAGTTCTTGTAGCACTTCCAGGCCAACATTGGGCTGTAGGTCACTTTTACTGACCTCATCCATTGTCGCTAGGGAGTGAATGAGAAACTTACTAATATCATCTGTAGATATCAAGCACTCTTCTCACAAATACCTTATGCCCTACCAGATTCTGACGTGCAATGAGTTTTCATTGGAAACTTGCAACCTCAAATCAGGGATAAGATTTTGTTGATGAAGTATCACTCCTTTGTACACTTATGCACAATACTCCATGACTACCAATAGTCCATTAGCCAGTTTGAGGTACCTACCTCACTGGTTCCTATTGGGAAGCCCAGTGCTTCTTCATTCACTAACTATAAAAATAATAAAAATATTTTCAAAAATAATGCATCAACAATCATCAATAATGCAATGGTCGTAGCACCTTCACAGGGTGGTCTAGCCCTCTCTACTCCAAAAACATAAAATAATAAAAAAAATCACTCCTCTCATGGAGTCTCTTTATTCAATCTTGAAGCATCTCCTAAACAAAAATTTAGTGCAGCGTCCACCCATTCATCCTCTAGACACCTATAAACCCTTGCCACCTTCTTACGACCTGAAGCCCTATAGCACTACTTTTTCCCATAATTAATTAACTACTTGCAGCGGATTTTATTATAGTTAATATTTAGAGTTAAGATAGAATAATATATTCAATGATGTTAAAAGAGATGTAATAACAAATGTAAATTACAATAGATGATAATTTAATAAGATCTCTAATGTAAATCATTAACAAGACAAATTGGATAACATAATCACATAATCATATTAACATCAAAACCCATCAATATCTTTTTATTAATAATAAGTTCAATACTTATCTGTATGAAATTTGCAAGAATCCAAAGATTTCTAGAATGGACCTTGGTTCAACCTCTTCCATTTGTGAGCAATCTGGGAGAAATAAGCATACTTTTCCACTCTACACAAGTGTTGGTTCCTCTGGAACAATGCTCAACACCCATGCAAGACCCAATCCCTGGCTAGGACTATCTTGAGTGCACCTCTGTACCCTAGGTTAGACACACACATAAGATGTGCCCCCTTCTCTGTCTTGCTCACAACCTGCTAACCTGGAATCCTATTCTTGCAATGTACAGTGCTTGATTACTTCCTCTTTCTTGTGTGTTCTCCATATTTTTTTTTTTTTTTGAGAGATGCCTCCTCCCCATTCTAAGTTTCACACAAGTGCCGTATATATGCTTTCTAAACCATCACACCCTTTCACAAAGGTTATAATTAACAATTAGTTAATAAACTTAATAATTCCTCCCTTTTAAAAGGGGTTTTCATAATTATTCTTTATTTATCTCTATTTTAACCAAAGGACCCTAATATCCTTTATTTTCCATCTCCCTTTTAATTATAAAGGGCAAATAAACTTTATCCTCTTATAATTTCAAAGTCTTATTCATAAAATAGCCTTCTTTTCCATTTTGGGGAAAAAGTCTCATAACAAGGCCTTTTGTCAGTTTCATTGTGTTCTAGGGCATGACACTGAGTGGTATTTACGTTTTCAACACATTGTTCAAGACTACATCGATCAAAATGTCATCCAAGTAGCTAGGGTTAATGACAAAGGAAACAAGTCTGTCACACCACCCAACCAAAAACTGCAAATCTACACTAATCCTTTGCCTTGTCACTCATCTAACTTTATTGACCTTCTGTCCTTATCCATGACGCTAGATAGGACTGTTGACATTCTTTCTTCCTCCTTTGTCAAAATGATAGGGATGGTGGACATTCACCCTCGCTGTGCTTGAGAGCATCATGTTCCTGAAACTATCATTTCTTTCTTTCCCTTTGATGTCCCTACGAATATATATATGATGGTCCTCTATTTAAATCCACCGAGAACAAAGCCAGCTGTAAATTTGATATTTTCCAGCTTATTAATTTGTCGATTAAGCTGCATCAAGAAATTATAGGGTTTGCAAACTTTATAACTTCCTGATAAATAATATTATTGGCTCTAAAATGAGTTCGAGAACTTTTAATTTTGTCGATAAAGGATGCATCAGAAATCCGATTAGTTCGCCATCCAGGCAATTAGCCGACAAGTTAATGGGAAAGTTATCGGCTAAATTAAGAGTTTGCAAACTTTTTAAATTGACCGATGAAGAATTAATCGACAAAACCTAATGTTTGCAAACTTACAAATTTCCCGATGGAGTGTGGTTGAGTAAAATAATGATTGGAAAACTTTAATTTTTGCCGATAAGGTACTCCATATAAAAAGCTATTCACTTTTAATAAAGTGAATCGGGAACTTTTAGTTAGCTGTCCATAAAATATGCCGATAAAATATTTTACTTTGGGTGACTTTTGGAAAGTCCACAAACTGGATAAGTTGCCAATAAAATATTTTCAAATTTTTAATAAAGTCTCCCAATACGTTGATAAAACGTGAATCGGCAACTTTGACATTCTCCAAACATTTCACTTCAAAAGTAGATAGAAATTTATCTCTCACATAAACCCCTTTAATACTGTATATTTCTAATTTCCAACTTAGGATATTTATCAAAAAGATTTATGCCTTATAATTTAAAAATCAAACTACTGGAAGATGAATATTTCAAGAACTTTTCACTGGAGGCAAACTTTAACCTAAAAATTGGTGGTGGGACATGAAATAACCCTGCGAAGCTCCATGCAAACTTGCTTCTTCTCATACATTATAAAAATCCAAATTTAATAGTTTTCGTAAATGGCCTAACTCGAACAGGAAACTTTATATTCTCGAAACTAGAAGGCAATTTTGCCTTGAAATCTTAGCCACATTAAGTGAAATTGAGTCAGAAAACTTGTTGTAGGACGGTTTTACACTAGTGCACACCATTTGCCATATTTAATTATTTTTCGTGAAATACCTCCATCTGTAAAACTGCTTTGTTGATGTTGGATGAACCAATGAATTGTTGAATGGGCACTTAAACTGATACAATGCCAAAGCTCCTGAAAATAATGTGATGATTTACCAAGAACATAAATAGACCAACAACATGGGGCAACCCAATGTCAAGGATTCATGACATGAAAACCAACCTCCTAAGTTCGACATGCAACTAGGAAACTGATGAGGCGTTTGTTGTAAGGACAACTGATTTGAGAAGGTTATAGGGATAAAAGACTTAATGCGGTGATCATTGTAAGTATTTGACAACCTGTGTAAAGTTTAAAATTGGTCGAGTTCAAGAATGAGGCCAACCCTCGTGCAACTTCTGCCCTCTATACCAGTGAATGAAAGATATGTGATTCAGTGAGTAACATATTCACCACAGATTCAATGTGTATAAAAACACATACACCCAATTAGTTGAACCACCATCAAATGCTCATTTCAATCATTTCATAATAGACTGCAATCAGTTTAGCTATCGTACAACTAATACAAACTTTAGGCTCAGAAATAGATATTATCAAAGTGTCATGAAATCAGTGATCACAGTAGGCATCCATGTTGGAATGACCAAGATCCATTTCGTCTAATCAAATCAACACTTATGTGGCCCTGCAAGTGTGAGGACATGCTGGCTATCGACAAAAACTTGATATGACAAACTTAGCCTTTTATCACTTTCATCGGCAAAAGTTGTCTTTTTAAAACCTTGTCCTTAATCTCCCAAAATGCCTTTATATGCTTTTTATCGACAAATGTCATTTTTCCAAAACTTGGACTTAATTGCCCTTTGTTGGTGAACTCTCATATTTCCAAACTTTTATCTTTTGTGTCTATCTGACACTTATCAAAAATAATATAGTTTTATGAACTTTCTCTTTTAACATACATTATCAGCAAAAAGTTGTCTATACCAACTTAGTCCTTTGTCCATTCTATCGGCCACTTCTACTTTACACAATCTTAGCATAAAAAAGCACATTATTCTGAACTTACTCTTGTTTCCTCCGTTATAAGCGAATTCTCAAATTTGAGAACCTCAGCCTTTAACTTATCTCCTTATGCCTTTATCTTCATCTTCTTATGCTTTATCGACAAAAATTAAAAATCCCAAACTATACTTCTTCCACTTTGTTACCAATCTTCTCTTTGTTGTCAATTTTCATAAAACATGAACTAGCTTCACACAATGCAATTCTCGGCCAAGCATCGCCTAGTCGGCAAATCGGGTAAAACCCGAACTTCCAAACTAGTTAGCTATTGATGCACTTTCCTGATAACAAGGACAAATACTTAAAACATTTCCCCGAAGACTTAGTCATTTCAAAAGACAATATAAACTTGCCTTCATAAGCTAATATCGGCTAGTCAGCAAATTGGCCAAAAGCTGAACTTGCAAACTAGTTCAGGAAATTGAGATTTTCCCGACAGTGTTTTTCTACGAACACTTCAAACACTTGTTTTTATATCACCTTCTACTTTGTTAGTAAATAAAAAAAATCTAAATTGGCGAACAAGTTTGAAAAATAAAAACTTTTCCGATATAAAATATTTTACCTTTCTTTTCTTCAAAGTTTTCGATATAGAACGGGTTCTAATTTGGAACAATTTGCCTCAGAAGTCATTCAACTTCTCTTTTCTTCCAAGTTGTTGATATAAGACAAGTTTTGATTGAGAACATTTTGCTGATTGGAATATTGTGTCGAAAGTCTATAACATAGCTTTGACATCAAAACCAACAAACCCAATCAATTGTGCCCAATCAATGGCTCTCTGCTTTGACATCAATGACAACAATTCAACAGTCCGATGTGTTGTTGTTCAAGGACTTTGACACACATAGAAAGATTCTTCATTATTCTAACCTTGTTGTGGCATCAAATGTTCACTTGATTGAATATGGGGGTAGACCATTGAACAAGACCTTATGGAAGGTGCGTGAGTCTGACCATGAGGTAATACTGGACACAATAAAGAGTAGAGAAGAGCCGGATGGTTTATTAGATTGATTGTAAATGAAAAAACTTTGTAATTTCATACTCATTTGTAAATATATATAGCTGATTTGTATATTTGTATAAGTAAAACTGTGTTCCTTCTCTACAATCATGTCTCTATTTTTTATGTGTATGATTATGTACAATAAATCTCTCATGCCATTTATATGTATAGCTGATTTATATTTGTATACATGTATGATCATGTCTCTAATTTTTGAACTCTATTGATGTCCTCTAATTTCAGTTCTATTGATATCCTCTAGTGTGTCCTCAGGCATGTCCTCTATAGATGTCCTCTAGGGTCATGAAGGGTCCCTCCACAATAACCTCTCACAGTTTTTGAAATATTCATTCCATATGGTCATGGCGACAATATTTCAAAAGTTGCAAAAAGCGTCATTTGTGTTCAATGAAAAGTTGTCGGTGAGCTCATAAATTTTGTTTCATGTGTCATGGGGCCAAACCAATAGTGCCAAAACATTCGGGTGGGTGATTGAATGTTAGGAAACGTTCTATTTCACACCTCAACTATCCCGATTGTTCTCGACTGTACTATGTCGACACTTTCTCTTAAGAGCCCTAAGTGCCAAAAATTACCAAACTTTGACGGATTGTTTCTTGGAATTTGTGGAACCTAGGAATGTATTTTCTAGACCTACAGGGTCACCTAGGGTCCCTCCATAATAACCTCTTCCAGTTTTTGAAATGGTCAATCCATTTGGTCGTGGCGACAATATTTCAAAAGTTACAAAAAGCGTCATTTGTGTTCATTGAAAAGTTGTTAGTGAGCATAAATTTCATTTCATGTGTTGTGGGGCCAAACTGACAGTGCAAACACATCCGTCTAGGCGGGTGAATGTTAGGCAAGGTCTTGTTTCGCACCTTAACTATCCTGATTGTTCCCGGCTACACTGTGCCGGCGCTTTCTCTTAAGAGCCCTAAGTGCAAAAAATTACCAAACTTTGACAGGCTGTTTCTTTGAATTTGTGGCACCTAGGAACTTTCTAGCTGGACATACAGGTTCATAAAGGGTCACTCCACAATAACCTCTCAGTTTTTGAAATGTTCATTCCATTTGGTCGTGGCGACAATATTTCAAAAGTTGCTAAAAGCGTTATTTGTGTTCAATAAAAAGTTGTTGGCGAGCATAAATTTTGTTTCATGCGTCAAGGGGCCAAACCAACAGTGCCAAAAAGGTCATGTTTTGCACGTCAACTATCCCAATCATTCCTGACTGCACTGTGTCGACACTTTCTCTTAAGAGCCCTAAGTGCCAAAAATTGCCAAACTTTGACAAACTATTTCTCAGAGTTTGTGGAACCTAGGAACATTCCATTTAGACCTATAGCGTCATGTAGGGTCCCTCCATAATAAATCTTTCAGTTTTTGAAATGTTCATTCCATTTGGTCGTGGCGTCAATATTTCAAAAGTTACAAAAAAGTGTCATTTGTGTTTAATGAAAAGTTGTCGGTGAGCATAAATTTCATTTCATACGTTGTGGGGCAAAACCGACAGCGCCAACACATCTAAGTGGGCAGGTGAATACTAGGCAAGGTCTTGTTTAACACATCAACTATCCCGATCATTCTCAGTTGCACTGTGTCGAAGCTTTCTCTTAAGACCCCTAAGTGCCAAAAAATGCCAAACTTTGACGGATTGTTTCTTAGAATTTGTGGCACCTAGGAATATTTTGTTTGGACCTATAGGGTCATGTAGGGTCCCTCCACAATAACCTCTCTCATTTTTGAAATGTTCATTCCATTTGGTCGTAGCGACGATATTTCAAAAGTTGCAAAAAGCGTCATTTTTCTTCAATGAAAAATTGTCGGCGAGCATAAATTTCGTTTCATGCGTCATGAGGCCAAACTAATAGTGCCAACACATCTAGGTGGGTGGATGAACACTAGGTGTTGTACCCAATCAAATTTTTTGCTTCATTAAGGCATTTTGTGAGAGTCTAGAAAATTTGTCGTAAAAAAAGTCAAAAAGTCAATTTTTCTAAAAATAGAAATTTCTATTTTCAGAAAGTTTCTAAAAATAGATGTCAAATTAGGTTTTCTAGGTTTCTTGAGATACAGATGCTGGCAAAATTTTCTAAAAATAGAAAGTTTCTAAAAATAGAAAGTTTCTAAAAATAGAATCTTTGATTCAGGTGCCCTGCCTGATTCTGATTGGCTGATTTTGCTTCACGATCAAGGTGGTCCAGACAGAATCTGCAAAAGGTTGTGTTTTCTCTACTGGGTCAATTCTGCTTTTTCAGAAGGTGAAGCACGAGCTCTGAGGCCATTAATGGAGGAGGTTCATCTGTCAGGGCTCATTTTCAAGTTTTCAAGGCCGTTCAGATAACGTAGAACTGTCGAACAATCGTCAATTTGATGAAGAACAGAGAACGGAGCAGAGTCAATCCAGAAAGTAAGAAAAGTTAAAAATCCTTGAAAATGGTTAAGTATGGAAATCCCAGGTGCCCCTGGAGGATGGGGGTGCCCAAACCTCTCAGACTTAGATTTTTTTTTGTGTTTTCCAGAAAATGTCAAAAATACCTCTGTCGGTTAGTTTCAGGGTGGATAAAAGCAGTCATTTTGGTCAATAGGTCCTGAAAAGCTGGAATCCACATCAGATATACCAGACTATCTAGTCCATCCTTCATCCAGTGGCAGTTGTCTGACGAATCATCGAAATCAGTGACAGGAAGCAGCTGTCGGCACGAGAAACGAGGTAAACTACAAACAAAAGTTGAAAATCATGAAAATGACTAAGGCATTGACATCCAAATGCCCCTGGAGGTTGGGGGTGCCCATCATGCTCAGACTTAGAATATTTTTCACATTTTTTGAGAAACATCAAAAAGCCTCTGTCAACTCCGCTTCCAGGTGGTCAAAATCAATCAAACTCAGTCGAAATGCCTATAAAAGATGGAAATTCATCTCAGGTATGTTCAGGCTATTCAGATCACTCCCATACTGCTTCAACAATCAGTCAGACTGTTGGGACAGGAAAATTTAAAATTTTCTTGTATTCTTGCTCAACCATACCTGACCAAACAAAAAATATTACGCCCAAAATCAGAATAAAACAACTGATATATCCCATAAAATCCTATGACTTTTATCATGAATAATGTAAAGGGCCTCAATTTCTTACATCGGCAAGACCTCATGTTAGTTATACCGATCCATGAGAAACTAGCTAAAATAGCTATCGGCATGAGAATAAGGATTGGGAAGAAGATTTCAGAAGTCACTGATGGAGAAAATGATACATATGGCCTTTCGTCAGAGAGAAAGTTACCAGTCACGCTGATCAGTATAAAATATTACTATCGGCGAATACTCTACAAGACCTCCCGATAGTATAAGTCATGCCGATAGTAGAGTTCAGTAGGACTCTCACCGATCATTCAGTGGAACGGAGGGAACTAGTAGTCATTGGCAGGAGATAAGCATCGGAAAGAAAAATCAAGGAGTTTCCGATACTCTAAAGTCTCACCGATTGAAGAAAAGTACTTTAGCGTAGCTTACAACGATATGCATGAAGACCCGAACCTGATGACTTTTCATAGAACCGGACCCGATCAGAGAGTTAAATCCTTAAGAATTTTTAGTGAAGTCCATGATGCATACAAGATGCAAATACAATTGCATAAAATGCGTGGATACAAAAATACAAATGCATGAAAATGCATATATAGAATATGCAAGCACCAAAGATGAATACATGGGCCCCACCACAAATAGATATACAAATATATTTGTATAAGATATACAAATATTAAACACACAAAGACAGAAGCATGTATCAGTGTATGTATAATCCTTTGTATCTAATATACATACAATGCGGAACTCAAGAAAGGTTGAAATTTGGTTAAAATGATGCATCATGACTTAAACTATATCGGAAGATGCATTGCACTTTATATACATTGCGGAGCCAAAAAGTAAGTAAACTGTGGTTTATAAAAATGATAAGTCCGAAGAGGTGATACAAAGAAGTTTGTATGTATTTGGCTTTGTATCTAAAAATTAGATACGAGTATTGTTGCATTTTGGAAGATACAATCAGAAAAGTGATGTGGGCTCCACCGTTTGCATATCGGGCTTGTATAAATAACAATGTATATCTTCGATATACAAGCCGATATACAAGTTAAAAGGATGCAAATAAGAGATACAAACCAGATGCGAAAAGAAAGTTAAATACTGAAAAGTCTTTGTATGTTTGGGGTGCTTGTATGTTTATAATATACATACCCGATATACAAAGGAATAAAAAGCAATCGCTGGGGATAAAAGGTAAAGAGAGGGTTTGTATAAGATGCTTCGTATGTGCGCTTATACAAGATAACATACAAATGGCAATATACAAAGAAAATATACAAGAGAATAATATACAAAACCTGACATAATTGGAGATTTGAACATTATATACATCAGGTGGGGACCACCTATGTATGTTGGATATATATGTATTCGATATACAAGGGAAGAGTATACATGACCGGATATGTAATTAATTTCAGTTTGTTTTATAGACCCGATGGAGTCTGCATTTGTATGTATGTCTTGAATGTATATACAAAAGTTGATACGAAGGAATTTCTGATACATATCGTATCTCTGAGATAAATTTGTTCTTTGCCAGATATAGATCGATGTATTACTTTCAGCAATGAGAATAGGCAAGCACATTTTATTGGTTACTGCAATATTGGAGGAAAGATCTTGCCAGGCCAGCAGTCACGGGCCCCTTTCCAAAGATTAACAGAGCCCAGAACATGAGCATTGCATTTGCCTTTGTTTATCGCTTGTTTCTTAATTATTATGCATTAGTTACCTGAAAGGGTGTAATTATGAATGGACACAGCGTTTAAGGCCTAAAGTTTGTCTCCTTCACACACATATATAAGGGAACCAAGGCAGAAAAGAAAAGGATCCACACAGAATCATCAGCAATAGAATACAAGACATATAGTTTACAATGTTTCTCAAAGACCATGTTGCAAGTTTATTATTGAAGAAGTAAATTGAAGGTCTCTGATTCAGTGGTTCTATTTTGGCATCAATTGTTTGCTAAGATTATTCAATTGTGTGGTTCTCTCCATTTCAGTATTTCCTTGTTATTCAAATTAATATATCAAGTATATAGTTAATTTGTCAATGCACATTTGCTGTATCTGTGTGATTGAATAAATTGGTTTCCATTAGAGGAATTAAAATCCTTCTGATCAATCACAGTAACCTGGAAGTGTTAGTTTGGATTACTAAGAAGAACCATATAATTAGGATTGCCATTCTGTCTCCAAGTTAATATTATCTGTTATTCTTGCATATTTCATTTAATTGGTTCCTTCAAGAAAGGATTAAATTACCTTCTAGTGAATTACAAGAGGTCTGATTATATTGGTTGGATTGTTAAGAAGAATTTGTCAGTCATTTCCTTTCATGTTTATACAAGTTATAAACTAAAATATTGTGCCAAACAGTTAGAATTACTGCCCAATATAAGCCACTAGTCTTAGTCCTTCATTTGACTCTGTTTACCCAACAAGGCACTGGTCTTATTTCAATTTATCACTTAAAAACCCTTTTATTAGTTAAGCACAGTCATAGAATTCACCTTGATATTGCTTATACAATTTCTACCAACCATTCATCAGATATTAGATATAGAATTAATTGACAAGCTTTCATCTATCCTACACCATTTGCCATTGTAGGTAGACCCATTTAATTAGTCAATACATTTACATTTAATCTGCTTTAATTTCCAAGGTTCACCCACCTAGGTGTAGCAGGACCTAAAGTGCAGGGAGTCATCAAACCCTAAAGGTTGATTTCGTCGCGTTAGTTCAAAAACGTTGCGAATCTAAGCATAGAGCCTGGCATTCTCTTAGGATTAGCAACCTGCATTTTTGAAACCTAACAAATTGGCGACTCTACTGGGGAGATAAATAAAAGACCTTAGTAACAAACCATTCCTGTTATAGTCATTTCAGAAGCTTTAATTTGTTAACTCTGCTGGCAACAAGAACCCAGAAAGATAAATTACAAACTTTTTCCTATTTACAAAATAGGTGGCTAGTGACTGTTATAACAGAAAATTGATACCAAATGGATGGTAGGAGATCCAAGATGGAAGGCAAGAAATTGCAATCATCTCCACCAATTAGAAACATCTCCAAAAGAAATGGAACATCAAATTATTCTCACTAGAATGATAACCAGGAGGCTCAAGAGGATAATGCAGAGCAAACTATTGCAATTCACAATAAGTTCACACCTCTGCATGATTCAAATGAAAATCTCAACGGAGTAATTGATGATATATTGGCAAAATACAGACCGGATCCTCAAGAACAGCTTGAGTATGAAGCACAAGTCATGAGCGAAATTGATCAAAGGCAAGCTGAATATGATTTTAAAATGTCATTACATCAGGGAGAAGGGATAAAACATGGAATCTCAACTCAAGAAATAAATGAAAGTCCAAAGAATTCAGGTGGTATGAATCAAGCACAGAAGGATCTGCTTAGGCTCCAAGAAGAACTTGAAATGATCAAGATAGAGGAAACTAAGAGGTTATTGCAACAAGAGATTCAACAGATAAAGAGTACAGCTAAAACAACCCCCCCAAAATATGTACCTCCACATAGGGGAAACACTTCGAGGAATCCACAACAGAATATACACCAAAATACAAGAGGTGTTTCAAATTCACAAGCATCTGGAAGTCATCAAAATACCATTCCCCAAAATCCTAGACCACCTCCCATACATAATACATCTCAACATATGGCTAATCCTTACCCACCCCTGGCCAACAATATTATAGACCACCAAATCCTTCCATAAATCCCCACATAAACCCACAACAGCAATATGCCTACCATCAGCCTCCAAGTGGATATAATTACTATCCTAATCCACCACCCATGAATTTTCCACCTCAAAACCTCGCAAACATATGTAGCCAATTTGATTTGACTGGGTATCAGTTGTATCCATATCCTATGGATAGTAATTGGAGAAATATAGTTCCTAAGTTTACTGGGAACAGTGCAATATCAGCTGAAGATCACATCAGAAGCTTCAATGCTTTCGTACAAGATATTGGTATGGACTGGGAAGATATTAGAATGAGGTTATTCATGATGTCCTTGACTGAAGATGCAAGAGACTGGTTCAACAGCTTACCTGATGCCTCAATCAGTTCAATAACTAATTTCCATAATCAATTTAAGGAGTAGTATGGTAATCAGTATGCCCCTGAATTTGCATTACATGAATTGATAAGTATCCAGAAATACCAAAATGAATCAGTGTATGACTTCAATCTGAAATTTTTCAAATTACACAACAAAGTACCACACGGATCCAAACTGTCTGATCTAGCAACATTGAACATTTATATGAAAGCATTTGATCCCAAGACAGGGTACGAACTTAGAAATCAATGCCCTATGACCCTGGCTGAAGCACAGAAAGTGGCCTTAACTATTGAAAACAATAGGAAAGATGCAGGTATGGTTAGCAAGAGGGATAACCCTAGAAACCCTCAGAACCCAAACATTCAGGAAACTAAACAAGAAGGTCAGCATAGGCATGAAAGGCCCAGGTTGCATGATATGCCGTATAATACAAATTGGAAAGATGGGAGACCCATTGATAATAGCAGAAAATAACATTATGGCAAGGATTCCCCTGACCCTCTAAAAATAAATATGGCACATATGGTAGAAGATAAACCTTGGTGTCTGGTATGCAATTTACCACATTCACTTGAGTATTGTGAGGTGGCTAAAATAGTACAACAAGAAGAAATGTTATACAATTATAATAGAGACAATCACACTATAAACATGATGCAAGATACACCATATTTGCTGACTGAAGACTATTCTTCTACAGAGGAAGAGGGATATGAATATGATGTGGGAAACTAGAGACATCATATCAATATGGGAGAACAAGAAGTGTTCTCAGATCAGGAGGATGGTTATGAGGAACCTACCTATTATAACAATCAGCCATATGATCAATGGAGAAAGCCCACTGAAAATGAAAGAGAGGCTCTTACAATAGCTGCAATAGCTCAAGCTAAAAATCCTTATAACTTAAGGAACCGGACAGTGAACGTTGAACAAGGAACACTTGGGAGTATCTTTATAAAAGGTCAGAATTACAAAAAGAATAATGCAAAGTCATCATTCAAAGAACCAGAAAAGGCTGATAAGAGTAAAACGAAAGAAAATCACAAAATCAAGAAAAAGAAAATATAAAGACAGAAAAGAATGATCAGATTATGGCCCATTCTTTTGACATTGCTCATGCAATATCTCAGGTAAAGATATCAGTTCCATTTTTAGAAATGATGAAGCTAGACAAATACAAGAATACAGTAGTTAAACTGATTTCAGATATACCAAGTCAAAAACATAAAGGATCTAAAGACAGAACAAACAATGTTCATCAAGAAACATTCCAAATGCTTGAGGTATACCTAGGTGATACATTGACAAAGAATCCCTCACAGGTGGACCCTTTCTACACTACATTATTGATCAAAAATAGGATAGTGAGGAATTGCATGATTGATTTAGGTGTTGCCATGAACATTATGCCAATAGCAGTTATGAAAGAACTGGGAATGTGGGTTGATACTACATTTGGTAGGTGTTATGCAATGGATAACAAATCCATCCCAGTCGTTGGTATTATGAGGGATGTGGAGATAAAACTTGCCTCATACCCTGAAACAACTTATAACATTGATATTATTGTGGTTGACATCCCACCATATTATGGAATGCTTCTATCAAGACAATGGGCTGCAATGGCAGGAGGGAATGTCCAATTGGACTTATCATATGCCACAATACCAGTGGGAGGTAAAGAAATCAAGCTGTGCAGGGAGCCAAGATATGAAAATATCATAGAACACTTGGATCAACATCAAATAAATTTCTTTTGTGATACAGATTTGGGAACCTTCAAGGTTGAGAAAAATCAGCCAGAATTGCAAAACACTGATTCAATACATATTGAGTCTAAAAAAGAAGAAAATGATGTGTGGAAGATGTACTTTGATGGTGCATGCAGCAAAATAGGAAATGGGGCCGGAGTAGCATTTATCTCACTAGGAGGTAAAACTTTCAAATACTCTTTTCTATTAACATTTGAATGCACAAACAATGTAGCAGAGTACAAAGCTTTGCTCATTGGTTTGAACATGGCCACTAAGCATAAGATAAAAAAAAGTTAGCTGTATATGGTGATTCTGAACTGGTTACTTCTCAAGTGAGAGAGAAATACCTATCAAAAAAGAAGAGGTTGAGACAGTACAAAAATGCAGTCTGGGATGATATTGAGTTATTTGATGCCTTTTCAATCAATTGGATTGATTGGTCAAAAAACATTATGGCAGATTTCTTAGTGAATATCGCATTAAAAAGGGATGATGTCACATTGGGAGGTATTACAGAAGTTGAGTTCAAAACCAAACCCACTATCCCAGATAATATACATAATTGACAAGTATTTGACAATGATGCTGATATAATCAACTTCCTGCATTGTGCTGATCATTATGAAAATCAAGAGATTGATTTTAATGCATTTGTAGAAGAACATGATGGGAAGGAAACCCTTTTTGGCAAGAGATAGTTCAATTGAAAACAAATAAAATACCTAAGGGATTTATAGCATTGGAAAAGGCATTCGATGGACATGATAGATTTAAAATGAAAGACACACCAGTGGTGCAGAATGACCTTGAAGAGATTAATTTAGGAACACAAGCAGCCCCAAAGAATGTGTATATTAGAAAAAACCTTAAACCAAAAATTAGGAGTAGATCATCAATTTACTTAGGAAGTATAGACATGTGTTTTCCTGGTCATATGATGATTTAAAAGCATATAGGGAGGACATTTTTCAGCATGAAATACCATTGAAACTAGATGCTAAACCATCCAGACAAAAACAGAGGCCAATCAATCCTACATTAGCTCCTAAGATGTTTGAAGAGCTTACAAAATTAAGAGATGGAGCTATCATTAAACTCATCAGGCATTCTTCTTGGGTTTCTAATTTGGTGCCTGTCAGGAAAAAGAACGGTGATATTAGATTATGTGTGGACTTCAGGAACTTGAACAAATCTTCCTTGAAAGACAACTATCCCCTCCCTAATATGGAAACAATATTACAAAAGGTTACCGGATGTGAACTATTATCAATGATGGATGGCTTCTCAAGATATAATTAGGTGAAGGTCAAAGAGTCAGAACAATTTAAAACTGCATTCACCACCCCATGGGGAACATATGTGTATTTAAGGATGCCATTTGGACTCACCAATGCCAAAGCAACATTCCAAAGAGCAATGGATGTGGCATTTGCTGAACTGATTAACAAAAACATGATAGTATATCAGGATGATATGACAGCATATTCAAAAAGGGTTGAAGATCATTGTGCACATTTGGAACAAATATTTATCAAAGCCCTAGAATATGGAATTTCATTGAATCCTAAGAAATGTCATTTCGCAGTGACAGAGGGGAAGTTGCTTGGCCACATAGTCTTAAAAGATGGAGTGAAAATAGACCCCGAGAGAGTAAAAGAAATTGACCAAGTTCCTATTCCTAAAAATGTGAAAGACATACAGTCATTTTTTGGCCAAATTAACTTTGTCAGGAGATTTATATCAAATTTTGCATAAATAGTTAGTCCCATATCAAGGATGTTGAAGAAAAACTCAGAAGTAAAGTGGACAACGGAAACAATAGAAGCATTCACCATTACTAAGAGAGAAATCAAAGAAGCTCTTGTCTTGATATCCCCTGATTTCAGTAAACCATTCTAACTGTTTTCATTTGCCTCTTCTCATACTGTTACAACAATATTATTGCAGAAAAATAATGAGGGACATGAACAACCAATCTCATTTTTTAGCAAATCTCTTCAAAATGCAGAGTTGAAATATGACATTATTAAGAAACATGCACATGCATTAGTGAAGGCGGTTAAAACATTTAGGCCATACTTGGTGGGAGCTGAAATCATAGCATATGTGCCTAATGCTGCAGTAAAAGATATATTGGTCCAAACCGAAGTCACAGGTAGAAGATGCAAATGGATCAATAGAATTCAAGAGTTCAATATTGAAATCCAGATCACTAAATTAGTGAGAGGATAAGGTCTTGCTAAATTAATGGTTGAAGGTAATCTCGAGGCTTCTCAAATATGTAGTGCTAATGATGTTGATAATACAAGTTCTAGCATTAAGCATACTCCATGGTATACTGACATCATATATTATCTAAAGCACATGAAATGTCCTGAGGGGTATGATGATAACAAAAGAAGTACACTTAAATTACAAGCCTCAAAATATGTATTTATTGATGGAGATCTTTACTGGAAGAATAGGGATGGTATTCTACTATTATGCCTAGATGAACATTAATCAGAACACATCATGAAAGAATTACATGAGCGCATGTGTGGAGGTCATTTCTCAGCAAAGACTACAGCCCACAAGATCTTAAGGGCTAGATACTATTGGCCTAAAGTTTTTAATGATTCATATCATTACACTAGGAAATGTGAAGTATGTCAGAAATTTTTAGGAAAGTTGAAATATCAGGGAGCATTGCCCTTGAAACCCATGCAGGTGGAGGCTCCATTCTATCAGTGGGGTATTGACTTCATAGGAGAAATTGCGGAGAAGTCAAGTGGTGGACACAAATAGGTTTTAGTGGCGACAAATTACTTCACTAAATGGGTGGAAGCAATCCCAACCAAACAAGCAACAAGCAGGGTGGTGATTAACTTTCTGATGGAAAATATTATGTTCAGATTTGGCACTCCAGTAAGGTTAATCACAAACAATGGGATGTGTTTCAGGTCTGATGAGTTTAAAAATTTCTGTGGTACACATGGCATCACTGTGTCCTAGGCTGCTCCATATCATCCACAAGCAAACGAACAAGCATAATCCAGCAACAAAAGCCTTCTAAAAATTATAAAGAGAATGTTGGATGGAAACAAGAAAGCGTGGGATTCAAAGTTAAGAATGGTTGTATGGGCTAATAGGATTACTGTAAAAAGAGCAATTGGGAGATCTCCTTTTGAACTAGTGTATGGAACAAAAGCAAGAATACCATTAGAAAATCTCCTACCAGTTTACAAATTTATTCTTCAGGAAGATTTAAACATTCCTAAACCAATGGAGGAAAGATTAGAACATCTTGCAGAGCTAGATGAAACAAGGAGACTAGCCCAAAGGTAGAATATTAAGTTACAATCACAAGTGAAATACCTCTTTGACAAGAAGGCCAAAGATAGGAAGTTTGAAATAAATGATTTAGTACTGATGTGGAATGCTAGGTGCCAGGACAAAGGAAAGCATGGAAAATTTGAAGCTTTATGGTTTGGTCTTTTTGTTATAACTGGCAAAGGAGGTGATGATTCTTACTATTTGTAAAACATGTCTGGAGAAGAGCAGGAATTGCCTGTGCATGGGAAATATTTGAAACCTTTCTTTTCATAGAATATCATGCACAAAGAGAATTAAGTGTTGCTAGTGCATGGATAACCCTTAAAATTCTTAAAATAATTTCATTCCATGCATAATAGTTTAGGGAAACCAAAAGAGATTAGAATATGCCAGTACATGGACAGTCTTATCAATCTCTATAAAGAAAAACATATTTTCCATGTACAGTAGTATAGGATCATTCCCGTTCCCCGTCATTATCACCCCCATCCCCCCATTCTCATACAATTCTGTGAGACCACAATCTTGAATAAATGAAACATATGGTCTACTTCCCCAAGAGATCTGAATTCTTGTTATACTCACAAGGAGTATACATCCCAGATAGAGCCACTGTTGGGACAAGAAAATTTAAAATTTTCTTGTATTCTTGCTCATCCATACCTGACCAAACCAAAAATATTATGCCCAAAATCAGAATAAAACAACTGATATATCCCATAAAATCCTATGACTTTTATCATGAATAATGTAAAGGGCCTCAATTTCTTTCATCGGCAAGACCTCATGTTAGTTATACCAATCCATGAGAAGCTAGCTAAAATAGCTATTGGCATGAGAATAAGGATCAGGAAGAAGATTTCAGAAGTCACCGATGGAGAAAATGATACCGATGGCCTTTCGTCGGAGAGAAAGTTACTAGTCATGCCGATCGGTATAAGATATTACTATCGGCGAATACTCTACAAGACCTCTCGACAGTATAAGTCATGCCGATAGTAGAGTTCGATAGGATTCTCACCGATCATTCAGTGGAACGAAGGGAACTAGTAGTCATCAGCAGGAGATAAGCATCGGAAAGAAAAATCAAGGAGTTTCTGATACTCTAAAGTCTCACCGATTGAAGAAAAGTACTTCGGCGTAGCTTATAGCGATATGCATGAAGATCCAGACCTGATGACTTTTCATAGAACCAGACCCGATCAGAGAGTTAAATCCTTAAGAATTTTTAGTGAAGTCCGTGATGCATACAAGATGCAAATACAATTGCATAAAATGCATGGATACAAAAATACAAATGCATGAAAATGCATATATAGAATATGCAAGCACCAAAGATGAATACATGGGCCCCACCACAAATAGATATACAAATACATTTGTATAAGACATACAAATATTAAACACACAAAGACAGAAGCCTGTATCAATGTATGTATAATCATTTGTATCTAATATACATACAATGCAGAACTCAAGAAAGGTTGAAATTTGGTTAAAATGATGCATCATGACTTAAAGTATATCGGAAGATGCATTACACTTTATATACATCACGGAGCCGAAAAGTAAGTAAACTGTGGTTTATAAAAATGATAAGTCTGAAGAGGTGATACAAAGGAGTTTGTATGTATTCGGCTTTGTATCTAAAAATTGGATACAAGTATTGTTGCATTTCAAAAGATACAATCAGAAAAGTGATGTGGGCTCCACCATTTACATATCGGGCTTGTATAAATAACAATGTATATCTTCGATATACAAGCCGATATACAAGTTAAAAGGATGCAAATAAGAGATACAAACCAGATGCAAAAAGAAAGTTAAAATACTGAAAAAGTCTTTGTATGTTCGGGGTGCTTGTATGTTTATAATATACATACCCGATATACAAAGGAATAAAAAGCAATCGTTGGGGATAAACGGTAAAGAGAGGGTTTGTATAAGATGCTTTGTATGTGCACTTATACAAGATAACATACAAATGGCAATATACAAAGAAAATATACAAGAGAATAATATACAAAACCCGACATAATTGGAGATTTGAACATTATATACATTAGGTGGGGACCACATATGTATGTTGGATATATATGTATTCGATATACAAGGCAAGAGTATACATGACCGGATATGTAATTAATTTCAGTTTGTTTTATAGACTTGATGGAGTCCGCATTTGTATGTATGTCCCGAATGTATATACAAAAGTTGATACAAATGAATTTCTAATACATATCGTATCTCTGAGATAAATTTGTTCTTTTCCAGAGCAATATGAAGAGGGTTGGGGAAAGCAAGAATGAATTTTTCTTGATATTTTGCAATATATAGATTGATGTATTGCTTTCAGCAATGAGAATAGGTAAAGCACATTTTATTGGTTACTGAAATATTGGAGGAAAGATCTTGCCAGGCCAGCAGTCACGGGCCCCTTTACAAAGATTAACAGAGCCCAGAACATGAGCATTGCATTTGCCTTTGTCTATCGCTTGTTTCTTAATTATTATGCATTAGTTACCTGAAAGGGTGTAATTATGAATGGAAACACTATTTAAGGCCTGAAGTTTGTCTCCTTTACACATATATAAGGGAACCAAGGCAGAAAAGAAAAGGATCCACACATAATCATCAGCAGTAGAATACAAGACATATAGTTTACAATGTTTCTCAAAGACCATGTTGCAAGTTTATTATTGAAGAAGTAAATTGAAGTTCTTTGATTTAGTGGTTCTATTCTAGCATCAATTGGTTGTTAAGATTATTCAACTGCGTGGTTGTCTCCATTTCATTATTTCCTTGTTATTCAAATTAATATATCAAGTATATAGTTAATTTGTCAATGCACATTTGCTGTATCTGTGTGATTGAATAAATTGGTTTCCATTAGAGGAATTAAAATCCTTCTGATCAATCACAATAACTTGGAAGTGTTAGTTTGGATTACTAAGAAGAACCATATAATTAGGATTGTCATTCTATCTCCAAGTTAATATTATCTGTTATTCTTGCATATTTCATTCAATTGGTTCCTTCAAGAAAGGATTAAATTACCTTCTGGTGAATTATAAGAGGTCTGATTATATTGGTTGGATTGTTAAGAAGAGTTTGTTAGTCATTTCCTTGCATGTTTATACAAGTTATAAACTAAAATATTGTGCCAAACAGTTAGAATTACTGCCCAATATAAGCAACTAGTCTTAGTCCTTCATTTGACTTTGTTTACCCAACAAGGCATTGGTCTTATTTCAATTTATCACTTAAAAACCCTTTTATTAGTTAAGCACAGTCATAGAATTCACCTTGATATTGCTTATACAATTTCTACCAACCATTCATCAGATATTAGATATAGAATTAACTAGCAAGCTTTCATCTATCCTACACCATTTGCCACTGTAGGTAGACCCATTTAATTAGTCAATACATTTACATTTAATCTACTTTAATTTCCATGGTTCACCCACCTAGGTGTAGCAAGACCTAAAGTGTAGGGAGTCATCAAACCCTAAAGGTTGATTCCGTTGTGTTAGTTCAAAAATGTTGCAAATCTAAGCATAGAGCTTGGCATTCTCTTAAGATTTTCAACCTGCATTTTTGAGACCTAACACGGACAATCAGAAACGAAGATCGAACGGGAGCTATCGACATGAAAAACTGAGAAATGAAATCAAACATGAATAAGTCATAAATTTTCAAGGCATGGAGTCAAAAGTGCCCCTGGAGGCTGGGGGTGCCTATCATCTCCAACCTTAACCATTTTTCTTGTTTTTTTTTCTGGAAAATGATAAATCTTCCTCTGTCAGCCTAGTCAGATTCACAGGTGACTAGTTTGGCTCAGTTTTTGAGACATGCAGAAGGTACAACCATTTGGATTCTCATCAGGCTTTCCTAACTTCCTACTCATCAGTCTTAGTTTTGCTTCGGTAAGTGAGATTCGACAGCCTAACTGGGTCCCACAGTCACTGGAGCGCACGCAAAAAATAGAAAATAGAAAAAGTTGAAAATTTCCAAAAAATGGCTGAGGCATTAGAACCCAAGCACCCCTGGAGGCTGGGGCACCTGAGTTCTCCAGAGTTAGTTTATTTTCATGTCCCGATAGTTTTCCCTGTAGCCACTTCCAAATCTTCATCCGTCGACAGTTTCCAGAAGTCAGATTTGCAGTTGAACGTCGTCTGATCGTCAGTTCAAGGCTATGGATTAAATCTGGATTGATATAACTCCAAAATGCCATGATCAGTCAGCTTTTTTAGTCAACAATGATAGTTTACCGTCTTGTTGAAGTCAGAGGCAGGCCTTGCTGGAGTTAGAATGAGTGCAAAAGTTTCAAAACGAAAGGAAAATTGGCTAACACTTTTGCAAACTCGTGTGTTTGATAACATCATCAAAGAAGATTTATTTTAATCATCTCACAAATGAAGCCATAGGAAGCTATAAAATAGGGATTCTTCCTATTCAAGTATATCTACTTGTGTTTGTGCTTTAAAAGATGCTTTCTTTATGGATAAGTTTCAAGTTTTATGCTTTCACAAAGAAAGCTGCTTTTTCGCCCTAAAGTTCTATAAAGACAAGCTTTTGGCCTCCTTCCAGAGGAAGAAAGACATATTTGTTACAAGTATGGGCCTAACTAGTGTTGTCATTGATGTCAACATACTCCTGTTGCATTGATGATAAGGATTGGATGAGCTGTGTGCTGAGGATATTGAGGAAATTAGTCCTATTCATGAACAGAGAAGAATAATAAAGACAGTGAGGTAAAAATCCTAGTTAAGATAAAGATCAGAGGATGTACTTCAAAGGGTTTGTAGATATGTGTCTTAATATGATCCAATAAAGATTTTAGAGGTCTGCATGAAGATCTAAAGAAGTTATGGCCACTTGAGTAACACTGGTTCTCACAGGTGCTCATAGGAGACAGAGTGACACAGTTGGGTCCGGTGAGATCCGGAAAAGAAATATCTTGTTCTGCGGATTTGATGGAGTGTTCAGGAAGTCAATGTGAATTTACAACCCAATTGGTTCATGGTCTGGAGGTCTGCAAGCATCTATTCCAATATGACAGAGATGACAGACTGTGTTCTTGAGGTTTTGGATGAAGGAGAGAATGATTTCAATAAACAAAAGTAGTGCAGATGTTCTTGGTGATTCAAGCAAGCTTTTGGAGGTCTTTGGATTATGTCCAGTTTGGGTTGGTGATCTGCATTGAAGATTAAGCTCGTAATTGAAGAATTACTTTCGGATGATGGTGTTCTTCCTAAGTCTGGCTGACCGGATGAGTTACACATCCTGGGGATGATCTTGAAGATGTTCTGTGAAGAATGGCATGTTCCCAAAGAAAGATTGAAGTCTCAGATCTGTGTGGCCGATAGTGTGTTGATCCGTGTGAAGTCTCTTTTCAATTAGTCATATTTATGTATTTTCTCTGTAATGTTTGCCGACTTGGATGATTATCCCTAAGTCAATGTCTTGTATAAATAAGGAGTTATAAAGTCATTTCAAGGGTATGGATGTGGAGATGAGAGTGTGGTAGAGAGGAGGAAAGTGAAAGGCAGAGCAGAAGTATTGAGCTTAAATGGAATTGACTCAAGCATGGTGAAGATGCTATTCTTCAGTTCAAGTATACTTATTATTCTGTAGACAATGTGTCTCCTGTAGGCAGTGGGCGTCTTGTGAGCAGTGTGCTTGGGCAGTGAGCCCTAATTGGCATGTGCCATTTTGTTCTTTCTATTATTCTAACAGAGAATACAATCTTGGGTTAGTCACCCCATGGTTTTTCCCTTAACCGGGTTTTCCACGTCAAAATCTTGGTGTCATATGTGTTAATGTGTTTCTGCTCTTGAATTGTTGTATTACATTTCCATGATTGATTTATTATTATGCTGCTGAATTAAGAAGAGAATTTTAAGTGATTAATTGGAAGAAAGTTTTGGACAACTGATTCACCCCCCCTCTCAGTTGTCTATCCTTAAACTAACAATTGGTATCAGAGCCAAGTTCCTCAATTAAAAGCTTGATCGCTTGAGGAGATCCAGGATGTCGTCCTACAAGAAGGATAGTCTGAGGTTTGATGGAACCAATTTCACTCTTTGAAAAAGTCGCATGGAATGTCACTTGCAATGTGTTGGCACTTGAATTGACTGTCAATTTTTGAGCAATTTTCATGCAGGCACCATCCCAAAATATCCAAAAAGTTCTAAGTTTTGGCACCCCTTCAGTGTTTTTCAGCATCTGCATCTCAGTTCTTGAGGAAGGGGCCATCATGTTTTCTCCATCGGCATGAGTTTGTTTTTGTGTCTTCGAACTTCCGATTTGAACTCGAACCCTTTGCTCAATGGTTCAAGGTTCAATAGTTCGATGCTTTGATTTTCTTGGCTGCCGGTCAAGTGTTTTGCTGATGGGAGTATTTTTTATGTTTGAACCTCGGCGTTGAACCATCAGGTTGAACCGGTTCATCGGTTCAATGGGTTTGCGGGGTTGCTTTTATGTTGCCGACTGAGTTGGTATCAACGTTGAACTTCTCGGTTGAACCTCTCTTTTGAACCATCGGGTTGAATCGGTTCAAGGTTCAATGGTTCAAAGTTTTATGTTTTTGGTCTTATCGGAGTGATCGGATTCATCGGCAAAAGATTTCTTGAGTGCTCCAATTGTTTTGGTCTGGCCGATGGATGTCCATCGGTGTGTGTTTGGTCATCGGGGAAGCAATTTTTTGGGCCGCCGATGTAAGGTGTCTGGCCGATGAGGGATGTTCAAGGTGGTTGTCAGCAGGACTTGTGCTATCGGCCAAGGATTTTTTTTGTTGCTCCGAGGGATGATGGTCTCGCCGAAGACCTAGGATGTGGTATGCCATCGGAGTGAGATTGTGTATCGGGATAGCTATTGAAGGGTCCGCCGATGGAGTATTCTCTGGCCAACAGGAGGATAGAGTGGCTATCGGGCAGATTTCGCATTGGTCTCACCGATGAAGTATTATCGGTGAGAGTTGGTTTATCAGCTGGGGAGATTTTGGTTGCTCCGACGGTGTAAGTCACACCGATGGAGGTGGTCTTCGGCGTGACTTTTGCCTATCAGCGAGGAGGTTTTTGGGTTGGCCGATGGTAGTAGTCTGACCGACAGGGGATTGCGATAGGCATCGGTGTGACTGTTGTGGTCGGCAGGAGTTTTGTGTGGTTGGCTGATGGTAGTGGTCTTGGCGATGGGCTTTTGGAGAGAGAGGCGTGTGTCGAGCATGGCAAAAGCGCTCGACACCTATTATGCATATGGCCATGTTTTTAAAGTGCTGAAGGGGTCTCTGCACCAAGCATGTGGGATTAATGTTCCTGCGTAATTTGAACCTTCAGGAAATGTCTTTTGGCAGGAAGCTCCATTTTGAACGCATCGACAGTTTTCTCGGTGGTTGCGGGTTGTTGGGCCATCAATGGCGACTGTAGCAAGGGTATGGGCGATGGTACAAATGATCAAATTGCCCGATTGAGAATGAAGACTTCCAGATGGTGGCGCAAGGCTCGAGGCCTCCCTTGTCTGCTGCATTAATGACTTCTGAGCACCATTCTTTCTGATGGATGTATCTGGCGGATTTTTGAATTTTGGTCATGTAATTAATTCTGAGTACGCTTCCCTTTGGCTGTTTTTAAGCAGGAAGTGTTACTCATTCTAGAGGTTGGATGTTTTTGGGCTTTCGGCTCTGGCTCTGAACATAAGGTGTTCACATTTTGAAAGGCACTTTTTGCTACAGACTCGATCCTTAGTCTGGTGTACTAGTCTATTTTGGCTTGTAAATGATGATTTTCTCTATGATGACTTTCTATGCAGATTGATTTTAAATGAAAAACACCTGTGTGTGTATTGTTTCTGATTGTCTCGTGTATGTCATTTGTTTTCCTTTCAAACAAGGTTGTCAAGGGCTTCCAAGTTTTTTAGTATATGCATACTGTGTGTCTGATTTATTGTGTCTGCTCAAGGAGTGGTTAAATAGGCTTTTGATCAGATACAAAGGAAAGTAGATTGCATCATAGGATCTGTTAAGTATGATCATAAGTAATACTCTTTCTTGGACATGTTGTTGTTAGGCAGTGGCATTCTTCTCAGGTCCTCTGGATATGAATTAGTGTTGTCATGGGGAGACATTTACATTCTTAGATATGACTTTGCTGCCCAGATAAGACACCGGTTTGGGAATCTGTTTGTTCAATGGGTCTAGGAAAGTCCCATCACTCCAAACATCAATTCAAACCATTTCATCCTTCCACCTGTTAGTTGTAGGATTAGGAGTAGGAAACCCCTGCATGCTCTTATACCTAACCAGACATTATGTCCAAGAATGTTGCCAATCTTGTGATTTGTTACACAAATCTTGGTCCTTACATGAGAGTATTCTGCCTGTTGTTGTCAAGTTATATCCTTCTGTCATTGAGCTAGTCAAGGTCATACTTTTATCAAATAGGGACACCCCCCTTGGTGCGGCAGAACCGGAAGTGAAGGGGAGGAGCTCACGCAACCTCCTATATTTAGTTGGCTGAATCTGCCTGTGCATTAGAACTGGCAAACCCTAATGCTGATTCAGAAGAAAAACCAACACAATGTATGGGAATGCAGTATTGGATTATGGCTTCAAAGAAATATACTCCTCCATAGAATGGTCTGAGATCCGTAGATAAAATTAGAGATGTTGAAAATAATCTGCAGACTAAAGAAGCCCTCCTAAGTGCCTTGTCTGATTCAGAGCTGACAAATGTTGTTGACCTACAAACTGCTTTCAAGATTTGGGAAAAACTAGAACTTCTGCATGAATGAGACAAGTATGTTAAATGTGCTAAGCTATAGAGTCTGAAAGGAAAATTCAAAAATTTGAAGATGAGAGAGGATGAAAATATCACTACATTCATGCTAAGAGTAAATGAGCTTGTTTGTGGCATTAGATGTGCTGGTGGAGTCTTGGATGAAGATGAGATTGTTGGCAAAGTTCTTAGATCCCTTCCTGATTCTTACAAATACAAGGTTGTTGCTATTGAAGAATTCAGATCTATTTTAGGTATCACAAGAGATCAATTGGTTGGTAAATTGGTTGCATTTGAATTGACTGAGTTTGGAGATGCCCCCCCAAGACTGAATCTGCATTCAAAGATAGTGCCTCTGTTAAAGGAAAACAAAAGCTTGATTCAAGAGAGAACTCTTCAAAGAAACTATCATGGTATGTGAAAGAAAGAAAAGACCTGGAAGAAGATGAAGCAAAAGCTGCTCAACTTGAATCTCTTATTACAAAAAGACTGCCAAGAGGATTTGGTAAGTATGAAGGGAAATTACCTTTTAAATGTTTCAACTGCAATAAGATTGGTCATTTCACCTCAAGGTGTCCGAAAATATTTTCAAGGACAAATTCTAACAGATCAAGGTTCCAAAAGAATTGTTACTATGGTCATGAAGATGATGACAATGAAGGAGTAACAGATGATGAATCAGAGACAGGAAACAAATCCAGAAGTGTCTGGGTGTTTATTGCCATCAAGGAAGAAGATCCAATGCCCTCTGAATCTGCCAATCATAAAATTGTAGAAAGAGCTCTGACTGCCCAAGTTGAAGAAAAGGATGATTGGGTAATTGATAGTGGATGCTCTCACCATATGATAGGTGACAAAAATAAGTTCATAGATTTGGAAAGATATGAAGGAGGAGTGGTAAAATTTGGGAATAATTCTACTGGCAGAATTAGAGGTAGAGGAACTATTTCTTTTGATAGAAAGAATAAAACCAGTAATGTACTGTATGTTAAAGGTCTGAAGCACAATCTTCTTAGTGTTGGACAGTTGGTGGACAAAGGTTATGATCTCCGATTCAAGAATGGAAAATGCAAGATCTTTGAAAGTTTCGAAACAGAGATTGCATCCGGTACTCAAACAAAAGGTAATATCTTCCATTTGGTTTGTACTGGTAAAAGTTGTTTATTTGTTCAAATTGATCAAAGTTGGTTGTGGCATAGGAGAATGTGTCATGTGAATTTTGGTAATATCATCAAGATAAACAACACTCAGGCTGTAAGAGATCTTGCAAGATTGGTGAAACCTACAAATAGTTTGTACAAAGAATGTCAGTTGGGTAAACAAAGTAGAATCTCATTCAAAAGAAAGGAACAATCCTCTACTGGATTATTGGACTTAGTTCATATTGATTTATGTGGTCCGGCAAGAATCAGAAGTGTGCAAGGTGATAGATACTTCATGTTATTAATTGATGACCATTCCCAGATGATGTGGGTGACTTTTAAGAAAGAGAAATCAGAAGCTCTTGAGAAATTCAAAATATTCAAGGCTATGGTAGAGATTGAAACTGGATTAAAATTAAAATGTCTGAGGTCTGATAGAGGTGGAGAATTCACATCTGGTGAGTTCATAGAATTCTGTGAGAAACATGGCATAAAAAGACAGTTGTCTGCTCCTAGGACTCCATAGTAGAATGGAGTAGTGGAGAGAAAGAACCGGACCATCCAGGAAGCATCTAGAACCATGATGATGGAAGCAAATGTTCCTCAGATCTATTGGAGAGAAGCTGTAAGCACTGCAGTCTATACTCTCAATCGAGTACAAATCAGAAGCAATACCGATAAGACTCCTTATGAACTTTGGTTTGGCATCACTCCCACTGTGAGGTATTTCAGAGTCTTTGGTAGCAAATGTTACATTAAAAGAGATGAAGATCTAGGAAAATTTGATGCTAGAAGTGATGAAGGGATATTCTTGGGTTATTCTACTCAAAGCAAAGCATACCGGTGTTATAACAAGAGATTAATGAAGATTGTAGAAAATACAAATGTGAAGGTTGATGAAGGTATTGAAAAACCCTCAAGGTTTTATGAATATGATAAAGATGATCAAAATGATGTTTTTTTCTCAAGAAGTCCAAGCTCCCTCTGAAATTTAGATACAGACTGATCCGGTAAATCATGAAGAAGAGATAAGTTTGAATGAACTTGTTCAAGAATTAGAAGTGCAAGAAACTCCCAAAGTTCCCAGGTATGTAAGACTGAATCACTCTAAAGATCAGATCATAGGTGATAAAAGCGAAGGTGTACAAACAAGAAGAAGGATTGCTCAAGATTTAGAAGAGTATTGTCTGATTTCAAAGATTGAACCTAAGACAGTGAATGAAGCTTGCAATGATGAAAAATAGACTAAAGCAATGGAGGAAGAGCTGATTCAAATTGAGAAAAATCACACTTGGGATCTTGTTCCCAGACCTAAAAACAAGAATGTGATTAGAACCAAATGGGTCTTCCGGAATAAACTGAATGAAGATGGTGAAGTAGTCAGAAACAAAGCCAGATTGGTTTGCAAAGGTTACTCCCAAGTAGAAGGAGTTGATTTTGAAGAAACCTTTGCTCCGGTGGAAAGAATTGAAGCAGTCAGATTATTTCTTGCCTTTGCTGCCTTCAAGGATTTCAAAGTATATCAGATGGATGTCAAATCTGCCTTCCTAAATGGTGACTTGGAAGAAGAAGTTTACATTGAAGAACCGGATGGATTTCAATTGTCTGATCATGGTGATATGGTCTGCAAGTTGAAGAAAGCACTGTATGGACTCAAGCAAGCTCCAAGAGCCTGGTATGAGAGACTGGATAAGCATCTTTTGAAGATTGGTTTCAACAAAGGTACTGCCGACAGTAATTTGTATTTCAAAATTGATCATGAAAATATCTTGATTGTTGAAGTATTTGTTGATGATATCATTTTTGGAGGAAGAGATAGTATGTGCAAAACTTTTGCAAATCAAATGAAAAGTGAATTTGAGATGTCCATGTTTGGGGAAATGAATTTTTTTTTGGGTTTGCAAATCACTCAAACAAAGAAAGGAATTGTTGGGAATTAAGGTGTCTCAACCTTTGGAAATTCGTAATGTTGTATTTATTTATCCCATGTTGAGTTGGCATAGTCACCACCTTGTGTATATGCAGCAAGGTAAATTTTGGTGACTTTGGTAGCTGCCGTTCCCCCCTTGAATAATTAACGAGGGAGGTTATGACATGTAAGAGGAATATGATATTTTTAGTCAGTGTATGACGGATTCTATGACAGCTGTAAGGTGCGTAAGAGCATCTGTCATAACCTATCTTGGGACCAGGCGCCCACTTCAGGATGGGATGTTGGACAAGTGTCCTTAGGCGTGGTTTTTGGGGCATGAGTCCAAGATGGATGCCCATCTCTAGAAGGTTCTATTTTTCCTTGTAAACTCTATATAAACAGGTGCTTGGATGAGAGATAGATAACTTTGGTACAAGTACTGTTATGCTGCTGGAATATCTTCAGATTCGATATTTGAAGACTCCTGAAAGAGCATTGGCTCTGAAACTGTATTGTAATCTATTATTGTTTACTGTAATATATTTGAGCTATATTTTGGAGTGTGGGGTTTTTCACCCATAAGGGTTTTCCCCACGTATATCTTGTCTCTCTTCTTCTGTCTTCTTTCTGGTTCTTGTGTTTTATTGCAATATCTCATGTTAATGGTTTAACATTGCTGTAATAGTTAGGATAAAGTTGAATTTGCATAACCCTCTCCTCATTAGATTAGTGTAGGAAGCGTTTTCCGCACACCTAGCTTCCTTTCAGTTGGTATCAGAGCTTGATCACCTTTGGTCCTAGTTGTTTGGTAAGGGTTTTTTGAGCTAATCTTAGGTTGAGTGGGAGTCTGTACAGAGCATTCTGTATCTTATTGCGGCAAGGAGATGGTAAGCACATCAGGAAGGTTTGAAGTAGAGAAGTTCAACGGCAGTAATTTCAAGCTGTGGAAGCTCAAGATGGAAGACATGTTAGTTGACCGAGACCTTTGGGAAAGTATGAACAGAACTAAACCAGCTGCAATGTCACAAGCTGAATGGGATCTCAAGGATCGGAAGGCTAAGGGTCTCATAAGACTTAGTCTTGTCGATTCTATGTTGTTAAATATCCATGAGGAGGCTACTGCAACACTCCTTTGGAAGAAGTTGGGGGATGTGTATCAAGCTAAATCCCTTGTCAATAAACTTTTCATGAGAAAAAAGTTGTATTCTCTTCGAATGGAAGACGGAGGATCCGTGGCTGAGCATATGAATGCCTTTAACATGCTGGTTGCACAATTGACATCTATCGGTGTAAAGATGTAGGAGAAGGATCGGTGTATGACACTGCTTTGTTCTCTGCTAGACTCATGGGATCATCTTGTCATGGCAATCCGAAGCACCACATCCACATTCAAAATGGAAGAAGTGGTTTCTTCGATGGTGTCTGAAGAGATGCAGAGAAATTCTTCTGAGGCAGCCAAAGAAGCCCTTGCAGTTCGTGGAAGACCCAAGGAGAAAGGCAAGAAGAAGGACAAGAAAGCTGAAAAGGGTAGATCCAAATCTCCTGGAAAGTCCAAGGCTCTTTGTTGGAACTGTGGCAAGATCGGGCATTTCCAAAAGGAATGCAAAGAGGAGAAGAAGAAAAAGAAGAAAGCTCCTGATTCAGATTTTGACAAATCACAAGATGATAGTGATGCCTTCATCGCAACCCTGGCAATCCATGCATCTGATGATGTGTGGCTAATCGACTCTGGTGCATCATTCCACATGACCTTGCATCAAGACTAGTTCACTAAGTATGAGGAGTTCGATGGTGGAAAGGTGTATCTGGGTGACGACTCTCATCTGAAGATCGTTGGTCGTGGAAGAGTCTCTATCTGATTCCCTGATGGTTGAGTGAAGGGGATCACTGGGGTTATGCATATCCAAGGCTTAGCACGGAACCTGCTTTCTGTAAGTATATTGAATGATGCAGGTGTGCAGGTTGTCTTTTCGAAAGATGGATGCAAGATGACTAGAGGATCTATGGTGCTTCCTAAGGGTACTCAAAGAGGTACTCTATTTCAGTTGGAAACATGCATTGCACAATGCAATAGTTCTTCTGACTCAAGGAAGAGGGCAACAGTCACTTCATCCCCACCATCTGAATGAGCAGTGAAGAAATCTGTTGTTTCTAGTCTTGATGGTTGTAATCGTGCATTGGAAGTTAAACTTCCTACAGAAAAGACAATGTTGTGGCATAAGAGATTTGGCCACATTGGTGAGAAGGGTCTGCGTACCTTGAAAAATAAGAACCTCGTTGAGGGGTTAGATGATTGTAATCTTGAGTTTGACTTTTGCGAACATTGCATTTATGGAAAACAAAACCATGTTCAGTTTTACTCGAGTTCTCATAAGTCTTCTGGTGTGTTGGACCTTATTCATTTTGATGTGTTTGGTCCTGTTAATGTTCTTCATTATCAAAATCTGTATACTTTGTATCTTTTATAGATGATTACAGTAGGACATGGATTTATTTTCTTAGAAGCAAATCTGAAGTCTATAGCAAGTTTAAGGAGTTTAAAGCTTTTGCTAAAAATCAGATTGGTAAAAAGATTAAATGTTTGAGAACTGACAACGGTGGTGAGTTCTGTTCTACATATTTTGATAAGTATTGCAAGGAACTTGAGATTGAAAGACATAAGACAACTCCATATACACCACAGCAAAATGGAGTTGTAGAGAGGATGAACAAGACACTGATGGAGAAGGCTAGGAGTATGCTTAGTGGTGCTGGTCTAGAACAAAAGTTTTGGGCTGAAGCTGTTGCCACTGCTTGCTATCTGGTAAACAGATCTCCTACATCAGCTCTTGTTGGAAAGACACCCATGGAGGTGTGGTCTGGTAGAAAGCCTTCAGTAAGGCATCTTCATGTTTTTGGTTGTGAGGCATATGCACATGTGCCTAAGGAGAAGCGATCAAAGTTGGAGAACAAAGCTGTTAAGTGTATCTTCATTGGCTACAGTGTTGGTGTGAAAGGATACAAGCTTTGGGACCTCGTGGCTGAAAAAGTGTTGTATAGCAGAAGTGTCATCTTCAGAGAGCTTACACCTTCTTCCATTGTTCTGTAGCCAGAAGAAAAAGAAAAGAAAGAGGATGTTGTTCAGTTTCCTCTCACCCCTAAGAAGACTAAACAAAAAGACAATGTTGGACCTGATGATGAGGAGAGCTCTAGCAGCTCTGAAAGCTCAGATGAAGAAGCTGAACCTCAACCTCAGCTCTTGAGGAGGTCTACACGAATAAGAAAGCAACCTGAAAGGTTTGGTTTTACATTGCTTGATTCTAGTTGTGCTTATGCTTTGCTTACTAACAGTGATGAACCTAGAACTATATTAGAGGCTTTGGATATGAAGGATGCAAGTTCCTGGAAGGAGGCCATGGAGGAAGAAATGGCTTCTTTGGATAAGAATCAAACTTGGGACTTGGTGCCTTTGCCTCCTGGACGGAAACCCGTTGGATGCAAATGGGTGTTCAAGAAGAAGATTGGTGCAGATGGCAGTATTGAGAAGTATAAGACCAGATTGGTTGCGAAGGGGTATTCACAAGTGGAGGGTATAGATTATGGTGAGATCTTCTCTCCCATTGCAAAGTTGACATCCATTCGATTCCTATTGTCACTCGCAGCAACTTAGGACTTGGAGGTAGAACAGATGGATGTGAAGATAGCTTTCCTTCACGGTGACTTTGAGGAGGAAATCTACATGTCACAGCCAGAGCATTACATGGTAAAAGGTAAAGAAAATTTGGTTTGCAAACTTAAGAAGGCTTTGTATGGTTTGAAGCAATCCCCTAAGAGATGGTACTTGAAGTTTGATGCCTTTGTGTTGTCAATTGGATTTGTGAGATCGAAATCGGATCACTGTGTGTATTATAAATTTGATGGTGATCATATTCTCATTGTTGCACTGTATGTTGATGATATGCTGCTCATTGGGAAGGGTAAGAATATAATTTCTTATTTTAAATCTCAGTTGTCAGTTCAGTTTGAAATGAAATATTTAGGGGCAGCCAGGTACATTCTAGGAATGGAAATCAAAAGAGACAGAACCAACAGAAAACTTTGGTTAAGTCAGAGTAAGTATGTTAAGACCATGTTGGACAGATTTAGCATGGGAGATTGTAGACCATTGTGTGTTCCCGTTTCCTTGGGGACAAAGTTGCCTGTTGAGGATTGTCCAAAATCTCCTAGTGAGGTGGAGGACATGAGTAGAGTACCTTATGCTAGTGCTGTTGGTAGTTTGATGTATGCTATGGTCTGCACAGGACCAGACACTGCCCAAGCAGTGGGAGTCCTTAGTCGATTTATGGCTAATCCTGGATGGGTTCATTGGGATGCAGTTAAGCGAGTGTTCAGATATTTGAGGGGTACTTCCGAGTATTCCATTTGCTATCATGGTAATGTTTCAGGACCTCCACATTCTATTGATATTCGTGGATTTGTGGATTCAGATTGGGTAGGTGACATTGACAGCAGGAGATCCACCAGTGCTTATGTTTTTACACTGTTTGGTGGTGCTATTAGTTGGATGAGTAAGCGACAACCTGTCGTTGCTTTGTCCATGACAGAAGCTGAGTATATGACAACTTGTTGGTGCCTGAATTCACTGTCAGTTAATTTAGCAATTTTCATGCAGGCACCATCCTAAAATATCCAAAAGGTTCTAAGTTTTGGCACCCCTTCAGTGTTTTTCAGCATCTGCATCTCATTTCTTGAGGAGGGGTCTTCGTCTTTTCTCCATCGGCATGCGTTCGTTTTTGTGTCTTTGACATTTTGGTTTGAACTTGAACCCTTTTTCTCTAAGTTCAATGGTTCAGCGGTTCGAGGTTCATTTTTCTTCTAACGGGTCGCATTATGCATTTGCCTTGCGCAAATATTGCATCGTTGAACCTCCCGCTTGAACCTTTTTGTTTTGGTTCAAGGTTTAATGGTTCGAAACTTTTTTGCCTATGGAGTATTATTTTTGATGTTTGAACCATCGCGTTGAACCCTAGTGTTGAACCCTTTTGGTTCGGGGTTCAACGGTTTGAGGCTTTGTGTTTGTGTTTGGCGAATGTTCTTTTTGAAGTGCTCCGTTCGGCATTGAACTTCTCGGTTGAACCATCGGGTTGAACCAGTTCGTGGTTCAACGGTTCAACAGTTCAGCGCTTTACGTTTTTGATCTTATCAGAGTGATCGGCCTCATCGACGAAAGATTTCTTGAGTGCTCCGATTGTTTTGGTCTGGCCGATGGATGTCCATCGACGTGTGTTTGGCTGTCGGCGAAGCAAATTTGTGGCCCGCCGATGTGAGGAGTTTGGCCGATGGAGGAGTAGTGTGTGGCTCAGCGGGAAGCTTTTTGGATGCTTCGATGGTGTGTGTTACACCGACGGAAGGGGAAGAGCCAGGGTCTATCGGCATGGGTTGTATTGTCGGGTGAATGGTGAAATGGTTGGCCAATAGACTAATCTCTGGCCAATGAAGGGAAGTGTTGTGTATGGTCTTTGGCGTGACTTGTGTTGTCGGCAAGGATGGATTGTGGTGGGCCGACAGTGGGAGGTCTCGCCGATGAAGGAGCCGAGTATAATTCGTTGGTGCATCGGTGAGAGTGTGGTCTATCGGCAGAGGGATCTTTTGCTTGGCCGACGGTATTGGTCTGGACGACAGGGGATTACGGTGGCTTCATCAGTGTAACTGATGAGATCGGCGAAGGTTTGGATGGTTGGCCCGATGATGCATCTCTGGCTGATGGGGAAGCGAAGGTAGCGGTCGGCGAGACCGTTGAGATCAGAAGAAGAATTCTGGGGTGTGTCGATGGCTTGGGTTTTGGCGATGGGCTTTTGGAGAAGGCTTATGCATCGAGCGTGGCAAAAGGCACTCGACACCTATTATGCTCGCGACCATGTTTTTAAGGTATTGAAGGAGTCTCCGCGGCACCAATGTGGGACTATTCTTTCTGCACATTTGAAACTTCAGTAAAGTGCATTTTGGCAGGAACTTCTGTTTGAACGCAGCGACGGTTTCCAGGTGGGCCGCAGGTGGTTGAGGCCTTTAATGGCGATGGTGCAGAGGTATGGGCAATGGTACACATGATCATGTCACCTGATTTTTGAGTGAAGACTCCCAGATGGCGGCGCAGGGCTCGAGGCTTCTCTTGTCTGTTGCTGCAATAACTTCTGAGTGCCATTCCTTTGTGGAGTCTGTATCTGGCGGACTTTTGATTTTTGACCATGTAATTAATTGCTGCAGGTACACTTTCTGGCCAATATAGGCAGACTGTGTTACCATTTTTGATGTTGTTGAAAACTAGACATTTTGGCTCTATAATAAGATACAACTGGTTTTGGTTGCTCTGTGCAGCAAAACTTGCGAGTTTATGTATCTCCTGTTGTACGTTTGTGCATGAATCCACTGATTTCATGGTCAATTTTATATGAATAATGCTATGTTTGCATGTGTTATGCTGATTCTGTCTCTAGTTTTGCATGTATCTTTCTTCTGAGTCCAGGCATTCAAGGAATGTCTGAGATTCTAGAACATAGAATTCCTATGTTGAATGTTTAATCTTTTAACTTCTGCTCAAGGGGTAGATTAAACTGTTTTCAGATTGAATATTGGGAAGGGTATACTGCAATAGGGATACCATAAGTATAGACAGCTTAACACTCTGTATTGGGAGATATCTGTAAGGCAGATATCATGTATATCCCCCTGAAATCCAATTTTAGTTGTTCATGCTGATCATTCACAGGTGTATGTCTACCGACTCCAAGCCCTGGATAGCCACCAATCTAGCTCTGTGTTGAGGTTATATACCATGTCTAGCTTTGCATCCAAAAATCAAATCAAACCATTTCATCCTTCCACCTGTTAGTTGTAGGAGTAGGATTAGGATCCCTGCATGCTCTCATACCCAACCAGACATCATGTCCAAGAATGTTGCCAACCTTGTGATTTGTTACACAAATCTTGGTCCATACATGAGAGTATTCTGCCTGTTGCTGTCAAGTTAAATCCTTCTATCATTGAGCTAGTCAAGGTTATACTTTTATCAAATAGGGACACCCCCCTTGGTGCGGCAAAACTAGAAGTGAAGGGGAGGAGCTCACGCAACCTCTTGTATTCAGTTGGCTGAATCTGCCTGTGCATTAGAAGTGGCAAACCCTAATGCTGATTCAGAAGAAAAACCAACAAAAATGGTGACTCCGCTGGGGATGGTGATTTGAAAATTGTTATTTTTGTCCTCCCTGGTGAAATATCTGTGTGCCCATCCGAGTCACCAACAAAAATGGCGACTCTGCTGGGGAGTCTTTCATGTGAATGATGATGCTCTGCTGGTGGTATGAACTCAGAAAAATATGTGTTGAGCTTTCAGCTGCTATAAATTTTGTCTTCTCTGGAGAGGTGGCGACTCTGCAAAAGATCTAAATGCACATGAAAAGTTGATGTGTGTTGTGACAAAAATGTGCTATTCAGACTTCAGCATCTGTATGAGAAAAGGTACCTTGTTCCTTCCCCTTTATATTTGTTGTTTTACTGCATAAGTTAGATGCCAGGGGAAACCTTAGGTCTTAGGCAGACAAAGGATGTCTAAGAGTAGGATTTTTATGAATCCAAGTATGAATTATCCCATACTCAGCGGTGAAATGTTGGTTAAAAGAATAGAAGAGATAAGAAATAGGTTGATATTCTTAGAGGCTGAGTAGGCCCAGTTAAAAAACAATAACCCTATTGTGTCTGCCAGTCAGAAAGCTAAACCTCCTGCCACCCCTTTTGATCCTTTGTATGACCAATTAGATTTGTCATGGGTTGACTATAAAGTAGAAACTATGCCTACTAGGATATACTGTCAGATGCCCAGATTTAGTGGTCACAGTGTATGTGATGGGAATGCACATATCCAAAATTTTCATGAGTTCATGGGAAAGCATTCATTCAGAGATGAGGATATGTGGATGAGGTTTTTTTTTAGGTCCTTTGATGCAAAATCAAAAGATTGGTATTTGAGCTTTTCAAAAGGATCCTTTGCCTGTTGGGATGAGCTTGCTGACTGTTTCAAGGAAGAATTTACAAAAGAACCGACTGATCTTGTTGCAGAATTAATGAGAATCAAAAAACAAGATGAAGAGCCATGTGTTGATTTCAGTCATAGGTTTGCAGTAGCCTTTTCACAGATCCCAGAAGTCTTCAGACCTGATATTTCAGCCTGTGTAGGCATATTCTTTGAGGCTTTTGAGGAGGGCTCTAGTGTATTACTGAGGGATTTCAAGGTGACAAGTATGCAGATGGCATACAAGTTCGTAGAAAATATAGAAAAAATTAGAAATGAGCACTCGTTGAAACCCCTGTCCACAGGCTTTGGTGTGAAAAATAGTTGTGAAGCTGCAAATGACCAAATAATTAAAGCATCATGTGCAGATAAAAATGAAAATGAAAGCATAGAGGTTGAGACTGTTGTATCTAAACATAATGCTAACAATACAGCTCAACTGGATTGTTCACCAGTTGAGGATGCCAATGAAGGAACTAATGAAGACTCCCATTGCAATGATGAGGTAGCTGGCCATGAAAACCACAACGAGGTTGTGGACAGTAATGAGCAACTTTTGGAATGGACCTATGGAGACAATTGTGAGTATTGTACTCAAGACAGAGAAGGTATAAGCAAACAGAAAAACAGTCCCATGTGTGACCCATTGCCTACCTTTCAAACACATGGAGATCATGAAGAGCAGTCAGAAATTGAAATAAGTGCTAGTGCAGAGCATGATTGTTTTTCATTCGATGGCTGTTTTGCTTATGACACACAGGCTGATACTCCTCCACAGAGTGAATCCATTGGTGATGAAAACGCGTGCTTTGCTACCCATGAACCAATGGCATACTACAATGGAACTGATGCACCTGGGTCACCCATTTATGACACATGTGATGATAAGGATCTGTCTGAGTATGGTGAGGATCTAGACATTGTTTTTGACTTGGATTCTGTTTCTCATCCTGATGAAAGAGGAAACAACATACATCAGGTAAGTGATTGTAAAGATGTGCCAGATTGTAAAAAGATGCCAGAGCCTGATCTTTTCCAGTTTGGTGCTGCTATTGGTTGTGTGCATGATGTGCACAATTGTGAATTTGAAAGCTTTTCTTTTGAGAGGCCAGCGTATAAAGAGAGCCCTATTTTTCTTAGTTGTGTGGTGGACTTCGAGTGCTTTCAATTTTCAGTCCAGCTAGGAGATCATTTTGCAATGCATAGTGATGATAACCTGTGTTCTATGCCATTTGAGTATGCATTGCTTGATACATTCTGCATCCATTTGTTGCCTGATGCTGAGGGTTGTTTGCATAAGGGTGACAGTGACAAACTGAATCAGAAGGTTGAACATGCAAATGACCAAGGTAGCTTATGGTCAGATCATGGTAGCACTCTCAGGCTTGACCCAGTGTATGCAGATGAGAACAAGGTGTTTGACAAGGGGAAATATTGGTTTTCCTTTTCTTGGTGGCCTTAGGCCATCAAGTTTGATTGGTGATGCAGATCATGGTAACTTCATGACTCTATGCCCAATGGATAAGGCACTGGTCTGCATCCCAGAGATCTGGGGTTCTCGCTGCAGTCTTGCACCTGCATGTCCCCAATCAGAGCCACTGTTGGTGCCTGAATTCACTGTCAGTTAATTTAGCAATTTTCATGCAGGCACCATCCTGAAATATCCAAAAGGTTCTAAGTTTTGGCACCCCTTCATTGTTTTTCAGCATCTGCATCTCATTTCTTGAGGAGGGGTCTTCGTCTTTTCTCCATCGGCATGCGTTCGTTTTTGTGTCTTTGACATTTTGGTTTGAACTTGAACCCTTTTTCTCTAAGTTCAATGGTTCAGTGGTTCGAGGTTCATTTTTCTTCTAACGGGTCGCATTATGCATTTGCCTTGCGCAAATATTGCATCGTTGAACCTCTCGCTTGAACCTTTTTGTTTTGGTTCAAGGTTCAATGGTTTGAAGCTTTTTTGCCTATGGAGTATTATTTTTGATGTTTGAACCATCGCGTTGAACCCTAGTGTTGAACCCTTTTGGTTCAGGGTTCAACGATTCGAGGCTTTGTGTTTGTCTTTGGCGAATGTTCTTTTTGAAGTGCTCCGTTCGGCATTGAACTTCTCGGTTGAACCATCGGGTTGAACCAGTTCATGGTTCAACGGTTCAATAGTTCAGCGCTTTACATTTTTGGTCTTATCAGAGTGATCGGCCTCATCGGCGAAAGATTTCTTGAGTGCTTTGATTGTTTTGGTCTGGCCGATGGATGTCCATCGGCGTGTGTTTGGCTGTCGGCAAAGCAAATTTGTGGCCCGCTGATGTGAGGAGTTTGGCCGATGGAGGAGCAGTGTGTGGCTGGTGAAGATGTCGTCAGCGTGACCTTTGAGATCGGCAGAAAGCTTTTTGGATGCTTCGATGGTGTGTGTTACACCGACGGGAGGGGAAGAGGCAGGATCTATCGGCATGGGTTGTATTGTCAGGTGAACGGTGAAATGGTTGGCTGATAGACTAATCTTTGGCCGATGAAGGGAAGTGTTATGTATGGTCTTCGGCGTGACTTGTGTTATCAGCGAGGATGGATTGTGGTGGGCCGACAGTGGGAGGTCTCGCCGATGAAGGAGCAGAGTATAATTCGTTGGTGCATCGGTGAGAGTGTGGTCTATCGATAGAGGGATCTTTTGCTTGGCCAACGGTATTGGTCTGGCCGACAGGGGATTGCGGTGGCTTCATCCGTGTAACTGATGAGATCGGTGAATGTTTGGATGGTTGGCTCGATGATGCATCTCTTGCCGATGGGGAAGTGAAGGTAGCGGTCGGTGAGACCGTTGAGATCGGAAGGAGAATTCTGGGGTGTGCCGATGGCTTGGGTTTTGGTGATGGGCTTTTGGAGAAGGCTTATGCGTCAAGCGCGGCAAAAGGTGCTCGACACCTATTATGCTCGTAACCATGTTTTTAAGGTATTGAAGGAGTCTCCACGGCACCAATGTGGGACTATTCTTCTTGCACATTTGAAACTTCAGTAAAGTGCATTTTGGCAGGAACTTCTGTTTGAACGTAGTGATGGTTTCCAGGTAGGCCGCGGGTGGTTGAGGCCTTTAATGGCAACGGTGCAGAGGTATGGGCAATGGTACACATGATCATGTCGCCCGATTTTTGAGTGAAGACTCCCAGATGGCGGCGCAGGGCTCGAGGCTTCTCTTGTCTGTTGCTGCAATAACTTCTGAGCGCCATTCCTTTGTGGAGTCTGTATCTGGCGGATTTTTAATTTTTGACCATGTAATTAATTGCTGCGCGTACACTTTCTGGCCAATATAGACAGACTGTGTTACCATTTTTGATGTTATTGAAAACTGGACATTTTGGCTCTGTAATAAGATACAACTGGTTTTGGTTGCTCTGTGCAGCAAAACTTGCGAGTTTATGTATCTCCTGTTGTATGTTTGTGCATGAATCCACTGATTTCATGGTCAATTTTATATGAATAATGCTATGTTTGCATGTGTTATGCTGATTCTGTCTCCAGTTTTGCATGTATCTTTCTTCTGAGTCCAAGCATTCAAGGAATGTCTGAGATTCTAGAACATAGAATTCTTGTGTTGAATGTTTAATCTTTTAACTTCTGCTCAAGGGGTAGATTAAACTATTTTCAAATTGAATATTGGGAAGGGTATACTGCAATAGGGATGCCATAAGTATAGATAGCTTAACACTTTGTATTGGGAGATATCTGTAAGGCAGATATCATGTATATCCCCCTGAAATCCAGTTTTAGTTGTTCATGCTGATCATTCACAGGTGTATGTCTATCGACTCCAAGCCCTGGATAGGCACCAATCTAGCTCTGTGTTGAGGTTATATACCATGTCCAGCTTTGCATCCAAAAATCAAATCAAACCATTTCATCCTTCCACCTATTAGTTGTAGGAGTAGGATTAGGATCCCTGCATGCTCTCATACCCAACCAGACATCATGTCCAAGAATGTTGCCAACCTTGTGATTTGTTACATAAATCTTGGTCCATACATGAGAGTATTCTGCCTGTTGCTATCAAGTTAAATCCTTCTGTCATTGAGCTAGTCAAGGTTATACTTTTATCAAATAGGGACAACCCCCTTGGTGCGGCAGAACCAGAAGTGAAGGGGAGGAGCTCACACAACCTCCTGTATTCAGTTGGCTGAATCTGCCTGTGCATTAGAAGTGGCAAACCCTAATGCTGATTCAGAAGAAAAACCAACACAACTCATGCTTGTCAGGAAGCCATTGGCTTAAGAGATTGTGTTCAGATATTGGTGTTGATGCGGGTCAGATCATGATTAGTTGTGACAGTCAGAGTGCAATTTTCATTGCGAAGAATCCAACTTTCCATGCTAGAACAAAGCACATTGATGTTTAGTTTCACTTTGTGTGAGACATGGTTGAGGATGGAAAGGTAAATTTGGAGAAGGTAGATACTTTGAAGAATGTTGCAGATGCATTGACGAAACCAATGGGCACAGAGAAGTTCAGATGGTGTTCGGAGTCTATGGGCCTCTTGGCCCCTAGCAGTTAAATCTTGTCATTGCTTTTGGCCCTTGCAAGGTGTTCGACAAGTGGGAGAATGTTGGGAATTAAGGTGTCTCAACCTTTGCAAATTCCTAATGTTGTATTTATTTATCCCATGTTGAGTTGGCATAGTCACCACCTTGTGTATATGCAGCAGGGTAAATTTTGGTGACTTTGGCAGCCGCGGTTTCCCCCTTGAATAATTAACGAGGGTTTGGGGGCAGCGCCCCCAAGACAGGGTCAAGGGGCGTAGCCCCTTGTGGGGTCCAGGGGCAGCGCCCCTAGTGCGCTCCCTGTCGCGGTACAGGGCAGGGTCAAGGGGCAGCACCCTCGTGGGGGCTCAGGGGTAACGCCCCCGAAACCTCAAACAATTTTTAATTAATGACAAGTGTCGGTGAGTATCTTTGCACTAGAGAAAAGCATCTTTGGGTGGTCAAGGGAGGTTATGACATGTAAGAGGAATATGATATTTTTAGTCAGTGAATGACAGATTCTATGATAGCTGTAAGGTGCATAAGAGCATCTGTCATAACCTATCTTGGGACCAGGCGCCCACTTTGGGATGGGATGTTGGACAAGTGTCCTTAGGCGTGGGTTTTGGGGCATGAGTCCAAGATGGACGCCCATCTCTAGAAGGTTCTATTTTTGCCTTATAAACTCTATATAAACAGGTGCTTGGATGGGAGATAGATAACTTTGGTACAAGTACTGTTATGCTGCCAGAATATCTTTAGATTCGACATTCAAAGACTCCTGAAAGAGAATTGGCTCTGAAACTATATTGTAATCTGTTATTGTTTACTGTAATACATTTGAGCTGTGTTTTGGAGTGTGGGGTTTTTCACCTGTAAGGGTTTTCCCCACGTATATCTTGTCTCTCTTCTTCTGTCTTCTTTCTGGTTCTTGTGTTTTATTGCAATATCGCATGTTAATGGTTTAACATTGCTATAATAGTTAGGATAAAGTTGAATTTGCATAACCCTCTCCTCATTAGATTAGTGTAGGAAGCATTTTCCACACACGTAGCTTCCTTTCAGGAATCTTTATTTCTCAAACTAAATATGTGAAAGAATTGTTGAAGAAATTTGGGATGGAAGACTCAAAACCAATGAGTACTGCCATGGAAACTGGATGCAAATTAAGCAAAGATGATGACTCTCCTAAGGCTGATAAAAAAAAGTAAAGGTCAATGATTGGAGGATTATTGTATCTCACTCAAACTAGACCTGACATTATGAATGTTGTTGGTCTTGTTGCTAGATTCCAAGCTGATCCTAGAGAATCTCGTGTCATGGCAATCAAGAGGATCTTTAGATATCTAAAAGGGACAGTTGAGTATGGTCTATGGTATCCTAGAGATCATGATTTCTCTCTTCATGTATACACAGATGCAGATTGGGCAGGAGATGTGGATGACCGGAAGAGTACTAGTGGTGGAGAATTCTTTTTAGGGAAGAGATTGGTTTCTTGGTTGAGCAAGAAACAAGAACTACAAAAGCAAAATATATTGCAGCAACAGGTAGTTGCACTCAAGTATTATGGATGAAACAAATGCTAAGAGACATCGGAGTGGAGTATGAAGAACCTATCACAATTTTCTGTGATAATTCAAGTGCAATAAATATATCAAAGAATTCGGTGTTGCATTCAAAAACTAAACATATATCCATCAAGTTTCACTTTCTGAGAGAGCAAGTGAACAAGAATGAAGTCATATTGGAGTTTGTGCCTTCCAAGGATCAGATTGCAGATATTTTTACTAAACCTCTACCTAAGGACTCTTTTGAGTATCTCAGGGAGAAGTTAGGGCTTATTACTGTTAGACTTAGGGCACACAACTGAGAGGGGGGGTGAATCAGTTGTGCAAAACTTTCTCCAATTTACACACTTAAATCTTCTTGGTGATTAGCAATATATTAAACATGAAACATAATGCATTCAAACCAAAAGCAGAAACTCATCAACACATAAGACACCAAGATTTTGACGTGGAAAACCCGGTTAAGGAAAAAACCACGGGGTGATTTGTTGATAACTGAGAGGGGGGGGGTGAATCAGTTATCCTAATTATTTCCCTTATTGAACTTTCCTTTTAATTGAAGCAGCATAAAATCAAACACAAAACATTAACCATGAAATAAGAAACACATGACACAGTATTTTTGACGTGGAAACCCTGTTAAGGGAGAAAACCACGGGGTGATTAACCCAAGAATTATTCTCTGTTAGAAGAATAGGAAATTACAAAAATGGCACTTGCCAATTAGGGCTCACTGCCCGAGCACACTGCTCACAAGAGGCTCACTGCCTACAAGAAGACACACTGTCTTACAAAGTGATAAGAATCACAGTCTTGAACTGATTGGAAGCATCTGCATATGCTGGAGTTCAGTTCCGGTTAGGTTCAGTATACTGATCTGCTGCACTTCATCTTTCCTCTGTTCTTTAGTCTGCTATCCTTTCACATACCGGATCTTTCTTGCTACTTCTGCTCTACTCTGGACTTGTTCGCATATCCTTTCACATATTTTTCACACACTTTACAACTAAATCCATCCTCTATATATATCCGCACAAGTAATTTCATCACCTTTCTAGTCGGCATCCGGAACAGTCTAGTTTCTTACAAACTTAGTTCTGTCGGCTGAATCCTTGCTCACCAAGCAATGCGGATCAAGCATATACTTGTAGATATCATCAATTATGTCGGCCAAACATTATTCATGCCTCCGCAACCTTTATCATCATCTGTAACACATCCGGAAAGTAGTCTGATACTCTGTCAGTCAGTTCTTCCTCTGTTTTCACTGTCTCTCAGGAATCCGGTACTCAATTATTCATATCTTTTTCCTTGTCCAACTCCGGAGGCTAAATCCTTGGAATATACCACTCAAGATAGTCCTCTTGACTTCCCCAGATCCGCACTGCACCAAGACACTTCCTCTGAGAGATCCGGACCAATCTGTCGGACCTTGCCACATGCTCTGTTCTTGTTCACCGGACCACAACAATCTTCAATCTGACTTCCGGTAGAGACATATCATGACTTGCGGATATGTGGGATGACCTTTGTTGCCATCAATGACAACAACCATGAATCCATATAGTGTCTCTTGCCAACATGATTAACCCAAGAATGTATTCTCTGTTAGAAGAATAGAAAGAACAAAATGACACATGCCAATTAGGGCTTACTGCCCGAGCACACTGCTCACAAGAGGCTCACTACCTACAAGAGACACACTGTCTACAAAGAAATAAGTATCACCTTCATGAACTGGAGAATAGCATCTTCACCATGCTTGAATTAGTTCCATTTAAGCCCAATACTTCTGCTCTGCCTTTCGCACTCCTCCTCACTACCACACACTCATCACCACAAGACACACTTTGGAAAGACTTCACAAACCCTTATTTATACAAGGCATCGACTTAGGAATAATCATCTAAGTCGGCAAACATCTACAAGAACATCTGCAAGACGTGTAATACATCCGGTCAGCCAATCTCATGAAGAACACCATCATCCAGTGGTTATTCTTCAAATGCGCACTCTAACTTCAATGTGGACCACCAACATGAACTGGACACGATCCAAGGATCACCACAACCTTTCCTGAATCACTTGAGAACATCCACACTTCATTTGCTTGCTGGAATTCTCCTCTCCTTCATCCGGAGCTTTAAGAACACAGTCTGTCATTATTGTCACAAAGGAATAGGTTCTTCCAGACCTTCAAACCACAAACCAATCGAGTTGACACTTCACATGGACGTCCTCAACACTCCCTCAAATCCGCAGAATGGGATAGTGCATTACCAGATCTCACCGGACCTATCTGTGTCACCCTGTCACCTCTGAACACCTGCCGGAGCCGGTTCTACTTGAGCGGCCATAACTTCTTCATATCTTCATGCAGACCTCTGAAAACTTGACTGGATCATTTCAAGATTCATATCTACAAACCCTTTGAATTGCAACCTCTGATCTGCATCTTAGCTGGGATCTCCACTTCACTGTCTCCATTGCTCCTCTCTGCTCATCCAATCCTTCTCATTAATGTAGCATGAGTATGTTGACATCAATGACAACACCGGTTAGGCCCATACTTGCAACAATTACCCCTATGGTTCTAAATTAAGGTGCATTGATGTGCATCAGTCCGGTGGATCTCACAATCATATTTTGTGGTCCGGATTGATGATGGGGAGCTACTATTCAGGGGGAGCAGTCTGAAGTAATGCAAGAATGTGCCCTTTGCCATTGATGTCAAAGGGGGAGAGAAGACGTGAAAAATAAGTAGTTGCTAATCTAAGGGGGAGCAGTAAAGGCAGAGAAGACATGTAAGTGGTTGTTGTTGATAGGGAGAGTTATGTCAGTAAGGAGAAGTTTTTGTCTTGATGGTTAAAACAGTTTTTCACATCATATGTTGCCATCAATGACAAAGGGGGATATTGTTGCAAGTATGGGCCTAACCGGTGTTGTCATTGATGTCAACATACTCCTGTTGCATTGATGATAAGGATTGGATGATCTGTGTGCTGAGGATATTGAGGAAATTAATCTTATTCAGGAGCAGAGAAGAACAGTAAAGACACTGAGGTAAAAATCCCAGTTAAGATAAAGATCAGAGGATGCACTTCAAAGGGTTTGCAGATATGTGTCTTAATATGATCCAGTAAAGATTTCAGAGGTCCGCATGAAGATCTAAAGAAGTTATGGCCACTTGAGTAAAACCGGTTCTCACAGGTGCTCAGAGGAGACAGAGTGACACAGTTGGGTCCGGTGAGATCCAGAAAAGAAATATCTTGTTCTGTGGATTTGATGGAGTGTTCAAGAAGTCAATATGAATTTACAACCCAATTGGTTCAGAGGTTTGCAAGCATCTATTCCAATATGACAGAGATGACAGACTATGTTCTTGAGGTTCCAAATGAAGGAGAGAATGATTTCAGTAAACAAAAGTAGTGTGGATGTTCTTGGTGATTCAGGCAAGCATGTGGAGGTCTTTGGATTATGTCCAATTCGTGTTGGTGATCCGCATTGAAGATTGAGCTCGTAATTGAAGAATTACTTCCGGATGATGGTGTTCTTCCTAAGTCTGGTCGATCGGATGAGTTACACATCCTGCGGATGATCTTGAAGATGTTCTGTGAAGAATGGCGTGTTCCCAAAGAAAGATTGAAGTCTCAGATCTGTGTGGCCGACAGTGTGTTGATCCGTGTGAAGTCTCTTTTCAATTAGTCATATTTATGTATTTTCTCTGTAATGTTTTCTGACTTGGATGATTATCCCTAAGTTGATGTCTTGTATAAATAAGGAGTGTAAAGTCATTTCAAGGGTAGGGATGTGGAGATGAGAGTGTGGTAGAGAGGAGGAAAGTGAAAGACAAAGCAGAAGTATTGAGCTTAAATGGAACTGACTCAAGCATGGTGAAGATGCTATTCTTCAGTTCAAGTATACTTATTATTCTGTAGATAGTGTGTCTCCTGTAGGCAGTGGGCGTCTTGTGAGCAGTGTGCTTGGGCAGTGAGCCCTAATTGGCATGTGCCATTTTGTTCTTTCTATTCTTCTAATAGAGAATACAATCTTGGGTTAGTCACCCCGTGGTTTTTCCCTTAATTGGGTTTTTCATGTCAAAATCTTGGTGTCATATGTGTTAATGTGTTTCTGCTCTTGAATTGTTGCATTTCATTTCCATGATTGATTTATTATTATGCTGCTGAATTAAGAAGAGAATTTTAAGTGATTAATTGGAAGAAAGTTTTGGACAACTGATTCACCCCCCCTCTCAGTTGTCTGTCCTTAAACTAACAATATTTTTCTTCTCATGAAGATTTGAGAACCCAAACAGAGTGTTTTTTCAGTGTTCTTCATAGTTTCAGGATTGGGAAGCACAAGGGCACGCTTTTTCAAGGTCCATTTTTCTAGGGCATCATTTTTTAGAAATAGGGCCGGAGCTTTTTTAATTTTCATTGAAATGGGTCTATCTGGAATTTCATCCTCTTGAAGATTGGAATTTTTTATTTTTTTTAGAAATCTACTTTTTACTGCTTTTTTGAGAAATCTACAGCTTTTTCAAAATCTGACAATCTGGGCTGCTTCAGAACGGGATTGTCTACAAAACCCATGTGCCAGCTTTTATCACTCACATTCTGATTTTTAGAAGAAATCAGCAAGCAATTTTCAACCTTTTGTCCAAAATATTTCTGACAGAGGCGTGTTCACAGTCATTCTTCAAGTCTTTTAGTATGCAGTACTCTCCAATAGAGATCAAGCCTAAAATGACGTTGGTTCATGATTACTTGAGAACTTTTGAGACAGATTTGCATAAGGTGCTTCCAGTGTTCAATTTACATGCCTTAGAAGATGCAGGAAACATTGCTATCAGGAATCTGAATCACTCCAGGTTTTTCTTGTAGCAACTTCATTCCCCATCACAGTGCAAAGTATTGAATTCGTGATTGCTTGCACTAAGCATTACAATTCAGTTACATGAGAAATCCAATCAGCAGATAGACGTGTGCTCTGCAGACTCAAGCCAAACGACATTGAAAAATGTTTTTCAATACCAATATGGAAGGAGAACTTAGTCATTTCTATTGAAGAATGCAAGAGGGTGTGGCACAATGATAAAGAAAAATATTGGAAAAAGATTGCTCAAAAGTGGTTGAAAGAAAAGCAGAACATTTTTCCAAAGAACATTGGACGTGGAGAGTTCAAAGAAGAGCATGCAATAATAATTACTCTACTAAGATGAATCACAGGTCAAGCAGAAGCTAACAAATTTCAGCCTTGGATGTTTTACATCATGTCCCAGATTGTTGACAGAACATAATACTATGATTGGGCAGCACTAATCAATGATAGTCTCCACCATCAGATAATTGATTTTCAAAGGGCCCATGAATTCCACATGATGTCATATCTCGTATACTTAATGGCTTTTCAGGGTCAATTTAGGGGTTTGAATATTGTTGGAACTCTGGGTATTCAGCATGTATATCACCATTTCCTGCAGTTAGAATATTCTCAGGCTGAGTGACATTACAAGCGGGTAAATGATGCATTCCTTATGCATGTGGTGTGAGATCTGGATAATGAGTTGCATATACAATTTTCAACTGATTCTAGATTGGCAATGGTGGAATGGGCTGATTAGTTTATCTAGTTTCCCACTTTCTCCTACATCAGAGTATATGGCTTCTCAGGAGAGCCAGCCATGCTACCAAGATATCCTACAGATGAGGTAGCATTCATAGAATTTCTGAGGCAGGTCTATGAAGTTCATACATTTCTGTGTAGCAGGTGCAAGGCGGCTTTCAGTTTTCTGATTGGGATGGGTATTTACAGGTGCAGATCTGGAGCAGATGCCAAAGTAATTGGTAGTGAATTGTCCAAGTATGGTCTTAAGTTTTTTGATAGGAGGTCTTCATGCGATCCGCGTGGTGTTTTTGCATCACACCTTGGTCAAAATTTTGTACATGCACCTACAGTTGACAATTTTTGGGCTAATTGTGTAGATGAATTTGAAGTGCAAAAACGTAGTTACAACATGTTTACTCTTCAGCAGTTGGTTGATATCCTGCCAAAAGATGTAGAGGGCTTCTCAGATGATGTGGTGAGGTTCTACTTCCCACATATTTCAAAGATCAGTTCAAGCAACAACCACTATCACCAGTGAATTGGTCCGCCAAAGAGAACACCTCAATTGAGGAAAGAACAAGCTGGGTTATAAAAAACAACATGATTTTCTTGAATAATAAGAAGAAATGGAAAGAAGCCATTCTGGTTGCAGAGCCGCTAGTAGTTCAACCATCAGTACCTTCCACTTCCAAGCCAAAACCAAGAGTTAAAACTATGAGTGTCCTTCCAGAAGGAACAAAAATGGCTAAGTTGAAGAGGAAAAAGGTTGAGTCTCCAGTTCATATTCAACATGAACAATCAGCAGTTGCATCAGAAGTTTCCACTGAACCAACACTGCATGTAGAGACATTGCCTTCAGTTCATGTTTCTCCACCTTCATCACCAAGTTCTTCTCCCATTCATATAGATTTAGAGCCAGACTCACCGGTTCATAACACTGAAACACATATTGGTTCATCAGGAGTTGATGAAGTTAGAATCGAGCTTCCTAGAGAGGTTGGCTCATCTTGGCTTGAGAACATTTTGGGTAGGAAGAGGAGAAATCCTTCATATCAGTTAAAATTGACAGAGCTTAAAGATTTCTACCAAGATATACCAGACAGGAAACTTAAGAAGCAAGTTCACATTGAAAAGAATGTCGATGGAGAAATGATCCTTGAAACTGCAACACCGCCAGAAGATAAGAATGTTAATGAGGTTGAGGTTGATGACTTCAAGGTTGTCAAAGCTAATCTTGGTAAGAGTACCTGACATATAGATGTAAATCTCTTCAAGGTAGCAGCAGATAATTTAAAGGAGAGGGTACTGAAAGATAGAGAAGATAAAACAACCCTCAAGGCTGAAAATAGGCAGCTATGGCAATATATTTCCAATCTTTTTCATGGCACATCATAGGCCAACTTACTGCTTCCTCAGATTTTGGAATCACTAGCCGATCAATAGCAACTGAGTCAGCTGGTCATTTACGGGAGGCACATGAAGGATTGGGTGGAAGAATTTGTAACTAAAGGCAGAGTTGTACTTTCACAGATCTATCAATTAAAGTACAACGCTCATGATCTACGTCAAGGCATTCAGGGGTTACAATAGACTATGGCTGAAAAAAGACCAGTGTTTGAGATCATAATCTCTAACTTGAAGATAGCATATTATTCCATTGATTCAACAAAAGATAAGAAGCTTGTTTCTACTTGGAAAGCACATTATCTTTTCACAGTAAAAACCTATGACAATATAATCTTAGAGTTAGCAGAATGGAAAGAAAAAGTGGTAAATGTTCTCAAGTTCATGAGATCTTTTGTTTCTTAGATCCCATGTTCATATGAGAAAGAAGATGGTACCTTGTATGATCTCAGGGAAGTACAGACATAATTCCAAACTCTCGTCTGCAACAATTTTAATGGTAATCTTAGTGTTGGCAAGATGGATCATTTTGCTGCCATGATAATAAAGTTTGATAAAGTTGTGGGCGAAGTTCGTGAATTCCTCTAGATGATTATAGATGGTGAAGAAATGTTGGAAAATTAGAATATCATCTTAGAGAGTATCAATGTTCCTGGAAAAAATGCAGTCACTATCTTTTTAGAAGATATTATTTCCCAAAATATTAATGGATGACATCACCAATAAAGCAAGGATGTAGATGAGGATGTTACTCAAAAGAAAGCAACTTTAACTCAATGCTTTTTGTTTTAAAGCATTTGCTTTCATTCAAAGCTTATCCATCCTTAAAATAGTAAAAAATCACTTTGTAATAGTTGGAGCTTTCTTTTCTTTAAAGCAGTTGTTAGTTGTAATCTTTGTCTTAGAATAGAAATAAAGCTTGTGAGTTGGCAAGTTAGGTAAAATCAAGGAGATTTTAGGGTTCCCTGCTCCTTTGATTTAGTATAAATAAGGGCAGCCTTGCCCATTGTAAGTAATGGTAATTGTGATAACAAAATTTGTTGTACCTATTCTAGCCTACAGAAATTGTTATTTCAAGTGCTTGTTCACTATGTGTTATCTGTTTTCCAGTGTTTGATCACATATTGTTTGCCTACCTTTTGCTACCATATTGTTGTCCTAGAGTTGTAAGAACTTTATGATATTGGGAATAAAAATCTTATGCCTACCATTTGCTTTGATTCTCTATCTCTCAATCATCTAGTTTTGTCATCAGATGTGTGGCTTGTGTAATCTTACTTTCAGTTTTCATCTTAAAGTACAATGAGTCTTCTGATGTGATCTAAGAGTTATTTGAGCTTTTATGTTAAAACAAATCATTCTCTGTTAACTTTTGATTCCTATGCTCTGAGTTTACTTAGGTGATCAAAAGTGTCATTTAGTTTAGGCCTAGTTGTAGTTAGAAGTTTTAAAAAGGAAAAACCTCTGCTACAATGAATAGAGTTTTATAATCTTATGCTCATAGCTAAGAAACAAAAAAAGATAGGCAAATTTATTTTATTTATCTTTTAAGGAAAAATCAGCAAAAAAGGGAACTTCCTGTCATAATAGAAGAGTAGTTTATCTATGCATAGCTTCCATTTCCAACTCGCATTCCAGAGGTGCTAATTGAAATGCCAACACTAGGCAAGGTTTTTTTTGCACCTCAACTATCTCGATCATTCCCGGTTGCACTGTGTTGATGTTTTCTCTTAAGAGCCCTAAGTGCCCAAAATTACCAAACTTTGATGGATTATTTCTCAAAAATTTTGGCACCTAGGAACATTATGTCTAGACCTATAGGGTCACGTAGGGTCCCTCCACAATAACCTCTCTCAGTTTTTGAAATGTTCATTCCATTTGGTCGTGGCGACAATATTTCAAAAGTTGCAAAAAGTGTCATTTGTGTTCAATGAAAAGTTGTCAGCGAGCATAAATTTTGTTTCGTGCATCGTGGGGCCAACTGATAGTGCTAACACATCTGAGTGGGTGGGTGAATGCTAGGCAAGGTCTTGTTTCACACCTCAACTATCCTAATTGTTCATGGCTGCACTGTGTCAACACTTTCTCTTAAGAGGCCTGAGTGCCAAAAATTGCCAAACTTTGATGGACTATTTCTTGGAATTTGTGGCACCTAGGAAAGTTTTGTCTAGGATTACAGGGTCACGTAGGGTCCCTCTACAGTAACCTCTCTTAGTTTTTGAAATGTTCATTCTATTTGGTCGTGGCGACAATATTTCAAAACTTGCAAAAAGGGTCATTTGTGTTCAATGAAAAGTTGTCGGCGAGCATAAATTTTGTTTTGTGCATTGTGGGGCCAAACCAATAGTGCCAAAACATCCATGTGGATGGGTGAACACTAGGCAAGGTCCTATTTCGCACCTCAACTATCCTGACCGTTCCCGGTTGCATTGTGCCAACGCTTTCTCTTAAGAGCCGTAAGTGCCAAAAATTGCCAAACTTTGATAGATTGTTTCTCAAAATTTGTAGCACCTAGAAATGTTATGTCGGGACCTACAAGGTCACATAGGTTCCCTCCATAATAACCTCTCTCATTTTTTTAAATGTTCATTTGTAAAGCCTCACAAGTACATGTAAAAGCCATTAAACCAACTCAAAAGTAAATGAAGTAAATAATCCACTTAAATACAACATCGCAATATCCAAAATAAAAAGATGTAAATAATCCGCTTAAATAAAATATTTCAAAGATAAAAGATGTAATTAATCCGCTTAATTACAATATCTCAAATAAAAGATAATCACATAAATATGCATCACAATGTCATTAAATCTTATAAAATTGCGTGCTTAATCTAGATAAGAAGCACTATAAAATAATATACATAAATCTATTGGCAAGCATGCCATAATAAATCCAATCAAGTACAATAATCATGTATAACAAGAATAATGAATCAATACGCTCATTAGTCGCACGAACCAAGTGGTCCACCACTTGCAAGCCGAGAGACGGGAACATGGCCCAGGTGCTTTTCCACCCAACCATGAAGTATTTACACTTCCCCAAATCCCTGTTAGACTTAGGGCACACAACTAAGAGGGGGGTGAATCAGTTGTGCAAAAATTTCTCTAATTAAACACTTAAATCTTCTTTAGTGATTAGCAGAATATTAATCATGAACCATAATGCATTCAAATCAAAAGCAGAAACACATCAACACATAAGAGACCAAGATTTTGACGTGGAAAACCTGGTTAAGGGAAAAACCATAGGGTGATTAACCCAAGATTGTATTCTTTGTTAGAAGAATAGAAAGAACAAAATGGCACATGCCAATTAGGGCTCACTGCCTGAGCACACTGCTCACAAGAGGCTCACTGCCTACAAGAGACACACTGTCTACAAAGAAATAAGTATCACCTACATGAACTGGAGAATAGCATCTTCACCATGCTTGAATCAGTTCCATTTAAGCCCAATACTTCTGCTCTACCTTTCACTCTCCTCCTCGCTACCACACACTCATCACCACAAGACACACTTTGGAAAGACATCACAATCCCTTATTTATACACGGCATCGACTTAGGAATAATCATCTAAGTCGGTAAACATCTACAAGATCATCCACAAGACGTGTAATACATCCGGTCAGCTAGTCTCAGGAAGAACACCATCATCCAGTGGTTATTCTTCAAATGCGCACTCTAACTTCAATGCAGACCACCAACATGAACTGGACATGATCCAAGGATCACCACAACCTTTCCCGAATCACTTGAGAACATCCACACTTCATCTGCTTGCTGGAATTCTACTCTCCTTCATCCAAAGCTTTAAGAACACAGTTTGTCATTACTGTCATAAGGGAATAGGTTCTTCTAGACTTTCAAACCATGAACCAATTGAGTTGACACTTCACACGGACGTCCTCAACACTCCCTCAAATCCACAGAATGGGATAGTGCATTACCGGATCTCACCGGACCTATCTGTGTCACTCTGTCACCTCTGAACACCTGCCGGAGCCAGTTCAACTTGAGCAGCCATAACTTCTTCAGATCTTCATGTGGACCTCTGAAAACTTGACTGGATCATCTCAAGACTCATATCTACAAACCCTTTGAACCGCAACCTCTGATCTGTACTTCACTGTCTCCATTGCTCCTCTCTGCTCATCCAATCCTTCTCATTAATGTAGCATGAGTATGTTGACATCAATGACAACACCAGTTAGGCCCATACTTGCAACAATCCCTTCATGAAATGAAGGAAACCCAGCCCTGCATGAAATGTCTAGCTACTTGGTAACAACTAGAAAGAGGGAACACCCAATGCAACCCTAATGTTTGAATGTTCAATTCTAAATAATGAAAAGCATATTGTCTCACAACAAGATGTGGTAGAGGTATCAATATAATAAGTTTGCTAGACAATAAACATCTATTTTAGTGTCATCTCAATTAGATCTAATCCTTATAAGTAACCTGGTACAATTCTCGAAAAGAGGAAAAGCCATCTCTGAAAAATCTACATTCGGCATCCTAGCCCAGAAAGCAACCCATTTACATCCTAAATGAAAATCTACTTCTTTCTCTAAGAAGCAAGAAAATAAATAATAAAATAAAAGAATCAAGTTTTACAATAAATCAATTAAAATCCCTTCCCAAAACATTAATTGAAAAATGACACTTTTCACAAGCAATAATTCATCATTTCATACAAAATTGCATTCACAAGTTTATTAATTCGATATAATTTCATATCTATTGTTCAATCATATTTTCTAAATATTATATGCATTCTATCTATTATTATTCATTATTCAATCATATTCTCTCAATATTATATGTAATCTAGTTAATATTATTATCCATTTATTCATTCATATTTTCTCTATATCACATGAAATCAAGCTTTTATTATTCTTTGCTGTCAAATGTGTGATAAAAACTCATAAAAACATAATTTAAACTTTTTGTTGTTGTAGCAAATTAAATGCAGAAAAATTAAATCAAACTTCCTGTTATTCCTATTATTTTCTGTTATCAATAACAGGAACTGCAGAAAATATAAAATAAAATAAAACACAATGAGTAATTGCTTATTGTTATTTGCTGGAAAAGTATATGAAAATGCATTGAAAAATAGTCCATAATAGGAAACTAGGTTTCAACTGCTTTTTGAGAGTTTTGTGTTCATCATGAAAAAGGCTAATTTTCTAATCTAATAGATTGTTTTCAATTAGCTTAAAAGGTAAGAAAAATACAGTCATAAATAGGTCTGTAGAGATTGTTTATGGCAGACATATGAAGGTGAAGTTTTAATCATTGGTTTTCATTTAATTTAATAATCAAATCTGAGGTTTAATATCTTTGTTTTAGTTAAAGCAAAGGAAGAAAGTAATATGTTTTAAAACATCATTCAACCAAGACAAAGAACAACAAACAACAGGTAAGAATCAATGGGTCGATTAAAGCATAGCAATCAACACCTAAGAAGTTTATCAATTTCACAACCTCAAAACGTGATCTACAAAATGCAAAAATATAAAATAAAAACCTAGAGAAGTAGGTCGATGGATGATAAATTTGTAGTTGTTGATGAAACCAATTTCTTGCTGCTCAAAATCGCCTTCCTACCGCTGCAGTTCGTAAGTTCCTGTTATCAATTCGTGGTATTTTCTTTTTGCTGCCAAGAAGTCTCTTTTAACAAAAATCTCTCCTTATTTTTGGTGACCCATAACTTAGGTTTAGAAACTCAAGATTTAGATTTTTAGAACTAAAGTGTGATTCCACTTTGCATGAAATTCCACCAATAAATTTTGAGCTAAAATGCTTATTAAAACAATTAATTATTTTCTTTTATGCAGTTTACTGTTATGCAGTGCAAAATTGGCTTGCATAACAGGAAGCTATTTTTTTAAATTCTTTTTTTTTTTTAAATTTAATTGTTTAAAAATATCTAATTATAATAACACTATTATTAACATTATTTAATTATTTAACTAAAACATATCTATTTTAATAAATCAAGAAGTAAATAAAATAAATATACAATAATATAAATATATCTAATTATAATTTAATATAATTTAATTTAAATCTAATGTGCATATTGTCTTCCGAACATCTAAAATTAGGTAAATAAAGACAATATTTATTATTTATTAAATTTAAATACAAATAAACATATATATCTCTTTTATTCAAATTGCAATTCCTATTTAATTACAATTCGAAAAAGACATTAAATAAAATAATGCATTTAATATAAACTATTGTAGCAATTTAAACACAATATTTTCTAATTATTTAAATCATCAATCACACTTATTTTCCACACAGAGATGCATAAGAAAACCATTCAAAATGCATATGAAAACTATGTGGTGTGTGTGATTGCATCAGGGTAACCCATCTATTAGTTCTTGCCAAGTGGCTAGAACACCTCTACCTCAACCATGTTCTCATCTTCAACGAGTACCTGCATCCATTTGCACTCAACTCGACATGAATAGGTTAGTGTCTCCAAAATATAGCCGAGGCAAATCATTATAATCATGTCTACAATTATTTAATATTTAAATCAATTTCCATTTTTTATCAATATAAACTCATAATAATTACCTTCACACATGCAAATTACTTAAGGTAAAAGTCAATCACAGTAATTGTTCACTAATCTAGAATAATTATATTGTTCATAAAAATGAGATGTGACATCATTCCATTTGGTCGTGGCGACAATATTTCAAAAGTTGTAAAAAGCGTCATTTGTGTTCAATGAAAAGTTGTCGGCAAGCATAAATTTTGTTTCGTGTGTCGTGGGGCCAAACCAATAGCGCCAACATGTTTGTGTGGGTAGCTAAATGCTAGGGGAGGTCTCGGTTCATTCCACAGGTCTCCCGATCCTTCTGAGCTACACTATTTTTGAAAGTCTCTTAAGAGACCTAAGTGCAAAAAATTGCCAAACTATGATGGATTGGTACTTGAAATCCATGGCAACTACGACTATTCTATCTAAACCTACAGTTGCATGTAGAGTCCCTCCATAATAACCTCTCTCAATTTTTATTATCTCCAAACCATTTGACTATGGCGACGATGTATGAAATGTTGCAAGTGTCATTAACGTTCAACAGAAACTTGCTAGGAGCCATATTTTGCATTCTTTGTCTCGTGAGGCTGAATCGACCAGGCCAACACATCCATGTGGACAGGTGAATGCTAGGAGAGGCCTTGGTTCATTCCCCAAGTCTCTCGATCCTTCCAGGCTACATTGCACCAGGAGTCTTTGAAGAGCCCAAAGAGCAAAAAGTTGAAAAACTTTCACCTGCCTTTTCTCTCAATCTATGGCACCTATGAATGTTCTGTATGGACCTATAGGTGGATTTAGGGTCCCTCTATAGTACCCTATCTCAATTTTGGTCAACTCCAAACCATTTGACCGTGCCAACAACATATGCATTCTTGCAAAAAGTGGCATTTGAGAGCAATGAAAAGGTACCAATAGGCATATTTTCTTCTTCCCACCTCGTGGGGCCAAACTGACTACGCCAACATGTTGGGGTGGGTAGGTCAATGCTACTGGAGGCCTCGGTTCATTTCCTAGGTCTCTTGATCTTTCTAGGCTACATTGCACCAGGAGTCTCTAAAGATCCCAAAGAACTAAAAGTTGAAAAACTTTCGCCTACCTTTTCTCTTGATCTATGGCACCTACGAATGTTATGTCTGGACCTACAGGTGGACTTCAGTTCCCTCTACAGTACCTTGTCTCAGTTTTGGTCAACTCCAGACTGTTTGACCCTGCCAACAACATATGCATTATTGCAAAATGTGTCATTTGTGAGTAGTGAAAAGGTGCCAATAGGCATATTTTCTTCTTCCCACCTCATGGGGCCGAACTGACTGCGCCAACACATCAAGGTGGGTGGGTGGATGCTATTGGAGGCCTTAGTTCATTTCCCAGGTCTCCCTATCTTTCCAGGCTACATTGCACCAAGAGTCTCTAAAGAGCCCAAAGAGTAAAAAGTTGAAAAAATTTCACCTACCTTTTCTCTTAATTTATGGCACCTACGAATGTTCTATATAGACCTACAGGTGGATGTCGGGTCCCTCTATAGTACCCTGTCTCAGTTTTGGTCAACTCTAGAACATTTGACCGTGCTAACAACATATGAATTCTTGCAAAATGTGTCATTTAAGAGTAGTGAAAAGGTGCCAACAGGCATATTTTCTTCTTCCCACCTCGTGGGGCTGAACCGATTGCACCAACACATTGGGGCGGGTGGGTGGATGCTATTGGAGGCCTTGGTTCATTTCCCAAGTCTCTCGATCTTTCTAGGATATGTTACACTAGGAGTCTCTGAAGAGCAAAAAGAGCAAAAAGTTGAAAACCTTCTGCCTACCTTTTCTTTCAATCTATGGCACCTACAAATGTTCTGTCTAGACCTACAGGTGTAAGTCAGGTCCCTCTATAGTACCTTGTCTTAGTTTTGATCAACTCTAGACCATTTGACCATGTCAACAACATATGCATTCTTGCAAAACATGTCATTTGAGAGCAGTGAAAAGGTGCCAACAATCATATTTTATTCTTCCCACCTCATGGGGTTGAACTAAATGCACTAACATGTCGAGGTGGGCAAGTGGATTCTACTAGAGGCCTCAGTTCATTTTCTAGGTCTCCCAATCTTTCCAGGCTACGTTGCACCAGGAGTCTTTGAAGAGCCCAAAGAGAAAAAAGTTGAAAAACTTTCACCTTCCTTTTCTCTCGATCTATGGCAACTACGAATGTTCTATCTAGACCTACAGGTGGATGTCTAATCCCTCTACAGTACCCTGTCTCAGTTTTGGTCAACTCCAGATCATTTGACCGTAGCAACAACATATGCATTCTTACAAAACGTGTCATTTGAGAGTAGTGAAAAGGTGCCAACATGCATATTTTCTTCTTCCCACCTCGTGGGGCCAAACCGACTACACCAACACATTGGGGTGGGTGGGTCGATGCTACTGGAGATCATTACCTACTTGGCCATTACCTTTTACTAATGATATGAGATCACTAATGGGGCCCACATAGGTAACTATATGATATGAATTATGAGTGAATTCAAGGATGCATATCAAGTTTTCTTGCCAAAATCAAGATAATATAATGTAATGAATAACTAGGGTTTGGTTGCCAATGGCAACTCACCAAACCCTAGGATAAATGTGACTTGAAGGACATCTTTTTTGTTACTTGTTTTGATTGATTATTAGAATAACTTCCTTTTTGCTAAGACTTTTGGTAGGGTAGTTTTTAGTAAAATGGCTAGATTTATGACATTAGAAGCAAACAAAGGGAGTATTCTCATACTCAATAAATTGGAATCAAGAGCCAAACTTAGAGGATGGGTTCATGATTAAAATCATTAATGCTTGAGTTTGTCACTTTATACTATGTCCATTTCTTGTTATTAGGTTCATGATTAAAATCCTTATAATTTATCTATAGACTAAGTTTAATCAATATGAATCTTTAAGCCATTTAGATTTTGTGTACGTCCATTTCCCTTGGCAATGTTTAAATTATTAGTTTAACAAATAAAACATAGGCTCGTATTAAAATTAACTCTATAATGAGTAAATTTATTGAATTCCTCAATAACTAACTATATATATCTTCAAGAACCTATCACTTTTCCTGTCATCTTTATTTAAAGTATACCGAGTCTTTAAGGGTGTAAAACCAAATTCCACAACCTTAGCCAACATCCTCCTTGTCTATGCCCAAATGGGATCTTCAGAATAGGGTATGGACTGTTGAATACAAGGAATATTGAGAGGGGGGTGAGTCAGTATTCCACAAAACCACCTCTTTACATGTCGATTAATCCAATTACCAAATTCAATAACATGAAAGTAGAAGAAACATAAGAACAGCAACCATAAAGACATAACACATAGACGCCAGGATTTTTACGTGGAAAACCCAAAAAGGGAAAAACCACAGTGAGTATTAGCTCACAATATATTATGATATCAAAACTGAATTACATGAAGGCTCACTGCCTTAGGGGTCATTGTCCAAAGAAGTGCTCACTGTAATAGGCTCACTGCCAAAAGAACAGAGAAGAGAAAATAGAGAAGAAATGGCTCACTACCAGAAGAAAACTACTACAAGTGCATCTACAAAATGCTAAGGTCCAGTTCCATTTATAGCTCAGTATATAAAATCAAATGTCTTCATAACGTCTACTCTACTTTTTATGCTCTGCTTTACATATACTCTGCTCTTCTGCCCTTACTATCCTTTTCTGGTCACAAAACTGCCTTAGATTGCACACACATTGAATTTGAACTACTTTCACACACATTCATACCTCCAAAGATGAAATCTATCGAGTATATATATCCACATCAAGAATTTCCTCAAATTAGGTTAGCATGCAAAAGATAAAGCTTGTATATTCAAGTTATACCTTGTCAACCTGTTATTGTGCTCAAACAATAATGCAGACCCAATCAATCATGCAAGACTCTTCATATGAGTCTAGACCTATTATAGGATCACTTAGATTAATGTCAATCTATCATGATTGTCAGCTTAACCCTTAGGTGCACATGCAACTAGCTTGACTGTCATACCATAACTTTCAATGTGAACCATATGAGACTTTGAAATTCATAACCAACATTCATTATGGACCTCTTATCATAACTTTAGAACCGCAGAGAATAATACTCTTTCATAGAAGAATGCAGATCTCAGAACTATTGTTCTATCACAGAGAAATACTGTCAACCTGAAAGTCGATACTGGAGAACTTGTAGAATGAGAACCGATGAACTTCAAGCTCTACAAATCTAGATTTAGATGCTCATGACATGTATCGTCAATGCCTCAAAACTGCAAATCAAAATATTCATCAGCAGAGGAATGCGGACCAAACTACTTAGGTACTTTGCATTGTTTCTGACTTAACTCTGTTCACTCAGACTTAGACATTTCATGGTATGAATTTCAGAGAAAGTCAAGACCTGAACACTGAAACATAACATCATCAAACAGTTGAGAATAACATACCAGAACCGCATAATGTGATCTTCAAGTGCGGAGGAGTACCAACTTGTTGGCAAGAGACATGCAAGGCATGCCATGTGTTGTCATTGATGGCAACTAAGTTCATTCCACACATCTGCAGTGCAGTATCAGATCATACTGGAAGTCAGTTCCAAGATTTGTCAAGTCCAGATAGACAGGAACATGGTATATGGCAAAGTTTAGTATTTTGGTCAGCAGATCTCTGCAGTTAATCATTGTGTGTTGCAAATCTGAGGGAGTGTAGAGGAATGTCAGGACAATCTAAATCCAAGATTTCATCCTTCGATGACAAAGGGATTAAAAGTTACGAGCATCTAAGTACCGGGTCCTAATATGATAGAACAGTTCAGTGAAGAACAAGCTGACTTGTGTTAGATCCTTGTGCAGATCTAGTAGAAGTATTTTGGTAAGTTGCATATGGGATATAAGGTTAGTGGCCGACATGTATGGTGACATTCAAGTGTTATTTCTGGTACGCATCAATATTGGTGTATGATTTCAGCCGACAGAAAATAATACTTGTATTGCTTGTTAAGTTCTTCATAAGGCCGACAGAAAAATGATTGAATTTCTTGAGGTAGATATATATAGCCGATGGATTCAAGTGTATTGAGTGATGTCGATGTGTGAATATGAGTAAGTGTGAAAAGGGCAGATAAGAAGTGCGAAAGAGAAGAGATCTAAGGTCTAGATTATGGCAGAACAGTAAATAGGGCAGAGTAAAGATGAAGTGTGTAAGATTAGTATTATGTGCTTAACTAGAATTGAATTCTTGCATTAACAGATGCTATTCATCAGTTCAAACAATCTGTAATCCTTTTGTAATCATTCTTGTAGGTAGTGAGCATATTTTTGAGCAATGAACTCTAGGTAGTGAGCCCGAAGGCATGTACCTTCCCCTTTGTAATATTTTTAACAGAGTATAATCTTTGTGGGTTAACCCCCACCATGGTTTTTCCCTTAACTAGGTTTCCACATAAAAAATCTTGGTGTCAAGTGTGATTCATTTATTTCTACTCATGTGTTGTTGATTCATGCTTTAATGTTTTCATCATTAATTTGGTTTGAATATAAAAGAAGAATTAATTGCTGCAAGTATTACAGTTTTAAAGACAACTGATTCACCCCCCCTCACAGTTGTCTGCCCTAATTCCAACAATTGTTATCAGAGAAAGGTTCCTTGAAAGAAACCTAACAGCTTGAGGAAGATCTGGGAAGGTATTACAATGGATTCATACAACCTCAAAGAACAACTTCAACTTGCTTTAGATGATCTTGACCAGTCCAGAGTAGAAGTCAAAGAAATGCAAGAAAATCTTAAAGATGTTGAAGACTGCATTGAGATCTTAAAAGAAAAATTGAGTAAATCTAATGGGAAGAGAAAGGAGCTACTTCTTCAACTAGGAAAATAGAATGATGACAATGACATGGATAAGGCCCTAAAAGAGAAGAGAAAGGAATGTGAGAAGTCAACAAAAGAAGTTGTTCTAAAACATGAAATGGAATTCAGGGTGATGAGGCTAACCAAGGATATTGAAGAAAGAAAGAAGACTGAAGAAAAATTAAATCAATCTCTGAAAGAAAGAACTGAAGAATGCTGCAGATTAGATAGAATAATTGGCCATCTAGAGCCTGATCTACAAGAAATCAAGGAAAATGAAGAAGAACTTGAGAGGCAAATTGTTATCCTCAAACATGACGTAGAAGTTGCAAATGAATACAAGGAGAAGTTCAAGATAAGCTTAGCTAAACTTGAAGTGTTTCTTGAGAGTCAGAAGAAGGCTGATGATATGCATGGTCTTGGTTATGAGAAAGGTGAAAGCTTCGGATCTAGACAAAGAAATTCTCAATCAAGGAATGGGAGAAACAGACCTAGAAGACCTCCGATAAGATAGCCTAATGCTCAAAGGTATCCATCTTTCAATGGAAATTATTTCAATTGTAATAGATTTGGTCATAGAGCTACTCATGCAGAAGCAAAGTAAATCAAAGTGGTCCATCCTTCTCCAGTCAATACTTCAAGTGTAAGAGGTATGGTCATAGATTCAATGAATGCAGAAGTGTAATAATGAACAATTCTAACAATAGAGGAAATGGCAATTCTTTCAATGGCAAATGCTTTGCATGCAATAGATTTGGACATATGGAAAATCAGTGTAGATCAAGAGGAAATCAATCAAATAGGCAAACAAATGTTTTATGTTTCAACTGTAATCGATCTGGTCATTTTGCAAGATTCTGTAGAAACAGGAACAATGAAAGAAGAGGTCCGGTAAACAGAAAATTGGATGAGTAGAGACAAGACAAAGGCAAGGGCAAAATTGATGTGAATGAGATCCAGAATGAAATGAGCAAGACATGGGTCAAGAAAAGTGTTATGAACAATAGTAATGGTTCCACACCGGAATCTAGTGTTGACAATTCCTCCAGGAATTGAATTAGGAGCTTTGGCTGAAGGGGAGAAGCATTAAATATCAAATTCCCCCAGCCAGTAACTGGGTGCCTGAATCTAGCATGTTGAGAGAAAATAATTTGGGTTATTACAAATCATTTGAAAGGATTTCTGGAAGAAAAGAAGTGGATATGACGATTTGCGAAGCAATTCAAGGTTATCTGTATGTAGAAACAATGTAACCGGATGTGTTAGGAGAGAGCATTTATTACAAAGGCAAATTAGGTTTTGCGGAGCATAAAAAGGTCATTCACTCTTCATTTGAATCACTTTGGATTCAAAGGGAGCAAGAAGAATAGCGTTTGAGTAGAGATTTCAAGGATTTGAAGTGTGATCGGCAAATTTGCCTGCCAACCCTAATTTCATGAAAAAGGTATTTATCTGTGAATCTTTGAACTTGTAATCTTTTGCAAATGGATACACCTTTGGTTGTTGATATTATTGAAAGGTGTCAACCCAAATTTAAGAAGCACCCACACAAATCAGTAGAAGTTGACCCATTAGGTGCATTTTCAAGTGTTCCATATGGTGTGCTACATGTTGAAGATATTAGGGTTTATATTCATGCGAGCATAGATGAATTTGGGGACTCAAGGTTTGTAGATTTGTTTGAGAGTCATCTAAGGGATGAAAATCACTATCTTAAACCTGAGTACAAGGCACAACAAGATAAACATTTTATGCACATTATGGGGTTTCCAACATTAGATGAAGATGAATGGGTCTGGTATGTTTTAAGCCAAATGCATGATGAGTTTTTGTGGTTGTTGAAACCATTCAAAATTACAAAGGATGCTATCATGATTGTGATTGGGTTGAATTCAACTGGTGGTTTACCCATGCTAAAATCTGTGAAGAATCAGACTGTAACTGATGCAACTAGTGCCAAACTCGACAAAAGGGCAATGACTATCAATGATATTATTAATCCGGATGTCAAGTTTGCATCAATGGTAATTGGCTACAAAATTTATCATTCCAGCAGGGAGAACTCTGTCTCCGGAATAGCCATATATGTTGCATACAAAATGTTAAAGGAAAATGCAGATTATGACTTATGTGAATTATTGCAGAACCAACTAATTGAGAACTTGAACAAAATCAAGAAAGATAAGAAAAACACCTTTAAATATGGTACATTGGTTCTATGTTTATTTTTCTACTTTATGAATGAGGTACCTGGAGTAAAATGTGTACACTGGACTAATGACAAGCCAGTTTCTATTCAGATCAGAGATCATCTATACAACATTGGTGACTATAAAGCATAGAAAACTGCAATCTGGGGATACTTCAAGAATTTTCAAAGTATAATGCATTCTAGGGAAAGAATCCCTAAATCAGTTGTTGAAAAATACAAGAATGACATCTGTTTCATGGTGGACACTGATCAGTGCCTAATGGAAGCTGTAGAACCCAGAACTATTTGTATTATGCCTATGGGTTATGAGGTTGATGAGAAGATTTTGGAAATGTATGCTTAACATCTCTTGAGCAAACCCAAGGATGACTCTGTTGAGGGATTTGGGACTTATAAAGAGCTTGATGAAAAGCTACATGTTGAACTCTGAAAGCCAGAGATTAAGAGAAAAGCTCAGAAGCAAGTAGAAATGTATGCTGAAAGCATTGGGATAACAAAGGAAGCTGTGAGGCAGAACAAAGAAAGAATAGAAAAAGATGAGAAGGAGAAGCAGGATAAGAAACAAGGAAATACTCCAGTAGAATCCTTCTCCACTCTAAGGACTACTAGGAGCTCTATTGCTACCCTTGTTCCCCTAAAACCTCCCAATCCTAAGAAACTAGAAGACATATCATCCGGTAAGGAAAAGAAGAGAACTAAAGTAAAGGCTAAGAGATCACATGACAGTTTGGAAAAGGAGGATGAAGAAAAGACAAATTCAGATGATGGGATTAAGGAGCCAAAGGCCACAGGTGCTAAAGTTGTTAAAGTATCTGAAGAGAAGCCTTCTGGAAGTAAGAAGACAAATAAGAGGCAGAGATCAGAGGATGATGGTAAGAAGCAAATTCCCTTTGTGAAAAACATTATCAAGACAATCACTGTTGATGGGAATTTAAAGTTATTGACTAAATTCTATAATCTTTACAATGATGCTGACAAAAGACTTTTGGAAGAAGCCACTATCAAGTACTTGAATGTATTCAATTGAGCACTAGTGAAAATTCTTTCAGAAGTTCCAAAAGACTTAAGAAACATCTTGGAGATAAGAAAAGAAGCGGCCAAGTCAAAAGATATGGAGCTGAGGGAACATGTGTTAACCACTCTATGTCTGGTGATCTCCAATAGAAAAGTAGATAAAATTTTTAAAGAGGTCAAAAATGAATTCAGGAGTAAGACAAGAATGAACAAACTGATGATTGAAGAGATAGATGAAATAGTCCAAGAAATTGAACAAATTTTGAGAAAAGCATTGGACAAGAACAAGTTCTTTGTTGTGTCATATGAGCCTGCTGATGACACACCAGTCCTGGATGAAGAAGAGTAGTAGAAGGATGAGCGACAATTTGGAATGGATGATTCCTCTATCCCAGAAGAGGAAGCAATAAGCAGGGAAGAAGTAAAAAGAATAGATGAAACTGCTGATGCAGGAGGTACTCTAACTCCTCTGGATCATTCTGACAAAGAAGATATAGAGATGAATACAGAAGAAGATGATCAAATTGAAGATGATTCATTTAAGATTGAAGAGTATGAAATAGAAAAGGCTAAGAACCAAGAAGAAGAAGAAGTCAAGGATAAGGAAGATAAAGCAGAAGAAGATGGTGCAAATGTTGATGCACCCAAACAAAATAGTCCTGATGCTGACACTAAGAAAACTCAAGGAAAGGAAGGTGGTCCAGAAATTGTGGCAAGAGACACTATAAATGCAGTGAAGATTTTCTTGAGTAAAGAAATGCTAGAGTTTGATGAACCAGAATTGATTCAAGGACCATTTAACCTGGATACTCTCTCTCCAGTCCAAATGATGAAGATAGCATCTTTCACACAAGCCAAGGCAAGAGAAAAGATATTGAAATCTTGCATAGAGGACAGTGAACTATTAGGCCTTACATCTCGTATATTGGAGAAGATAATGCCAACTTTCCAGAAGAATCCACTTGATTCTCCCTCCAGAAATTTGAAGAGCCTTGTAAATTTTGTAAGTACTCACTTTGAGTCCTTTGAGAAATCTACAGAGATTAAAGTCCGGAATGAATTTTTGGATAAGAGATTTAGTGAGCTAAAGGGCCTAATAGGAAATGATAGAAAGGTACTTGATATCAGTATAAAGAGTATTCAAAATGCTCTTAATGATGAAGGTGATGTATACAAATTTTGTCTATCTTAGCCCAAAGTTATTGAGGATATTAAGAAGAAGATAAAGGAGTGGAAACAAAAGTAGTTGAATCTATCTCAAAATTTTGACCCTCTAATAGTTTCTCTGGTAAGTCAGGAGTGTCAAGCAATCAGCTTGACTAATGAAACAAAGAAACTTGTTATAGAAAAGAGCAAAATTGTGGAGAGAATGTGTGAGCTCAAGGGATTGATTGCCCCCAAGTTAGAAACAATGTTTACTGCTTTATTAGAAGCTCAAGTTGCAGTCTGGACAGGTGATCCTTCAGATCTGAAGAAAGCAGAAACACAGGCATTCCTACTAAGTGGACACATCTCATTTTTGGATGGCATGAAAAGAAGTTGGGCCTCTGAACTTGTGCATTTGAAAAATAAATTTGTAGATATTCTCAAGTTCATGTAAATATAATACATGGATTATTTGTACATATGCGGCCTTGTATACAGATTTCTTGTGTAAATTTTGGTTTGCAGATCCCACCCTTTGCCATTGATGTCAAAGGGGGAGTGAGAGACAGTGAAAAATGAAAGAAAATGAAGAATCCATCAAAGGGGGAGCAGTGGAAGAATATACAAGTGTACACAGTAGGGGGAGTCAGTCATGACACTTAGCCATTTTTCACTAAGTGTTGCCATCAATGCCAAAGGGGGAGACTGTTGGCAAGAGACACTGCAAGGCATGTCATGTGTTGTCATTGATGGCAACTAAGTCCATTCCACACATCCGCAGTGCAGTATTAGATCATACCGAAAGTCAGTTCCAAGATTTGTCAAGTCTGGATAGATAGGAATAGGGTATATGGCAGAGTTCAATATTTTGGTCAGTGGATCTCTCCAGTTAATCATTGTGTTGCGAATTTGAGGGAGTGTAGAGGAATGTCAGGACAATCTAAATCCAATATTTCAGCCTCCAATGACAAAGGGATTAAAAGTTATGAGCATCTGAGTACCGGGTCCTAATATGACAGAACAGTTCAGTGAAGAACAGGCCGACTTGTGTTAGATCCTTGTGCGGATCTAGTAGAAGTATTTTGGTAAGTTGTGTATGGGATATAAGGTTAGTGGCCGACATGTATGGTGACCTTCAAGTGTTATTTTTGGTATGCATCAATATTGGTGTATGATTTCAGCCGACAGAACAGAGTACTTGTATTGTTTGTTAAGTTCTTCATAAGGCCAATAGAAAAATGATTGAATTTCTTGAGGCGGATATATATAATCGATGGATTCGAGTGTATTGAGTGATGTTGATGTGTGAATATGGAGTAAGTGTGAAAAGGGCAGATAAGAAGTGTGAAAGACAAGAGATCTAAGGTCTAGATTATGGTAGAGTAGTAAACAGGGCAGAGTAAAGATGAAGTGTGTAAGATCAGTATTCTGTGCTTAACCGGAACTAAATTCTTGCATTGGCAGATGCTATTCATCAGTTCAAACAATATGTAATCCTCTTGTAATCATTCTTGTAGGCAGTGAGCCTCTTTTTGAGAAGTGAGCTCTGGGCAGTGAGCCCAAAGGCATGTGCCTCCCCCTTTGTAATACTATTAACAGAGTATAATCTTTGTGGGTTAACCCCCACCGTGGTTTTTCCCTTAACCAGGTTTCCACATCAAAAATCTTAGTGTCAAGTGTGATTCATTTGTTTCTACTCATGTGTTGTTGATTCATGCTTTAATGTTTTCATCATTAATATGGTTTGAATAGAAAAGAAGAATTAATTGCTGCAAGTATTAAGGTTTTAAAGACAACTGATTCACCCCCCTCTCACTTGTCTACCCTAACTCCAACACAACTAAATTACTGTCACTGTCTCAATATGCTATCAATACTTAGTCAATTTGGCTAAGTTAACCTTTCTGGACCAAAAGGCTATGCACAATTTTGTCATAGGAATTGTTTCCATCAATGACAACATCAAGTCTCCATCATACCAGTAGTGTCTCTTGACTATGTTGCCAACAATCTCCCCCTTTGGCATTGATGGCAACACTTAGTGAAAAATGCTCATCTACTCCCCCTTACTATATACACTCTATTTTTCTTCTTCCCTTGAGATGTTTGGCCATTTTTCACTAGATCTTCTTCTCCCCCTTTGACATCAATGGCAAAGGTGTATGTACAAGTGTCAAAACTTCAAAACTGTTATACTCTGTCGCATATGTACAGGTACAATCTTCCACCTTAGTTAGTTGTAGGAGGTAGAATATCATTATAAATTATTTTTATCAGAGTTGACTCTCCATCCCATCTATTCTTTGCATTCTCCAAAATTTGAATGTGACCATTTATCAGAAAAACTAATTTTTCTGCCTTCTGCACATCTAAGGGTGTATCAATTATTGATTTTTCTTTCAAAGCTTCTTCTGCAAGATCATTCATTGAATCTATTTCAGGACTTATCTGTCCTCTTAACTGGCACAATCTATTTTTAACTTCTTCCCTCTTATTCATCAAATTGCTTAAGTCATTGTGAATATTTAGAACTTGTATCTCTTTACTACTTATTGATTCAACTGTCAGATCATATGACTTAGAGATATTTAGTAATTGAAGTTCTAGATCCTTGATTTTTCCTTCTATCTCCTTTGTAACTTCCAGCCATGATAAGCAAAATTTGTATATATCATATGATTCCTTAATAGCCTTCTCTATACTTTTGATTCTATTGTCTAGCAAAATTTTATCATTTTCCATCATGGTCTTTAATTCAGCTAACCTTTTCTCATTATATTCTTTTCTAACTCTTATTTCTGTAGACTTTTCAAATGACTCAAAATGTGTACTTACTGAGTTTATTAGTCCCTTGAGTTGATCTGTTGGTGGCAATGATGCATCTTTTTGATGTGAAGGCATCAACTTCTCTAGGATACCGGATGCTTCACCAATGAGTTTGATGTCCTGTAAATGTGACTTCAACATTTCTTCCTGTGCCTTTGCATGAAAAATTGTCCCAAGTTTCATTTTTTGTAATGGGGACATAGAGGCCATGATTATGGGACTTTGTAGCAACTCATTTGATTCCAACATTTGACTTTCCTATTGTTTCTCAAGAAATTCCCTTACCAATCCAACAGGGTCTTTGGCAATGGTGTCAATAGCAATGTCTCTTGTCCTTTCATTAGACACTTCTTTTTCTTGATTTTGCTTAGTTGGTTCCAGACCCATAGCCTCTTGTTGAAGAATATTTTGCACCAGTGAAGGGATTCTCTCAACTTGTTCATGTTCTTGGTCATCAACTTTATTCTACTCATCAGTCTTCTCCTTGGTTGCTTGATCATCAGCTTGATGCTCCAGAGGAGGACTTGTCTCAGTTGTATCTAGACCATCAGTAGAAGGGGCTCGATCTCCTTTCTCCTTTATCTCTTCATTATTTTTGTCTAGCCCTTGGTCCATGCTGATTTCTGGAGCAGATGTGTCATCTCCAACACTTGTTTCTTCATTATCATATATGTTTGGGAGATGAAATTCCTTCAACACTCTCAAAGTGATTTCCTCAATCTCCTTAACTACCTTCTCAATGTCATTTGCCATGAGAGCGTTCATCCTCCTCTTTGTTCTAAATTCTTTATTAAGCACTTTGAAGACTTTTTCCTTTTCTTCTTGAGTGATCTCAGGACATAGCTTTATTAGTGTATATTCTCTAAGGTCAATGTCCTTTTCCATAGCGGCTTCTTTCCTTGCAAACATTATACTACCCAAGCTATCTGGGAGATCAGTAATTATCTCAATGAGGGCTTTATTGTATATGTCCAAGTATTTGATGACAACAGTTTCAATGATTTTTTTATCTGCTTCATCATAGTCATCATACAATTGAGATATAGGTTGCTGTATACACCTAAAAATGGCTAAGTCGAATTAAATAAATATTTAATATTTATTTTATTCCCATTCCTCTATCAATGAATAAATTCAATAATTTATTTATGTGATTCACATCATCATAATTCTACAACAAATCAATTTATCAATTCTTCTAATGTCTCACTTAATTAAATAATTCTAAATTATTTAATCAAATCATCTTATCCCAAAGTCAAAAGTCCATAATTCCACATCATCTATCCCACATCACCTAATCCACCTCACAATCTCCATCACAATCCACCTCATCATGTTGCACACTTAATTAAATATTTTAATATTTAATTATCTATTTTCTCTCACCCACATGTCCTATTATTCCTCTAATCATCCCTGTTCTCATGAGCATGGTCTCTCCATTTCATCTTGGTCAAAAGACACCTTGAGACACTTGTCCCATAAGTCCCTATATTCCTTCCAACCATTCTACAAACAAGGTCTCCTTCTTTGACCTTCACTCTATGGTCTTTGTGAGCCTTGTGACATGTGGCCTCATGTCACACCTTTCTCTCCACTTTGTCAAGGTGAGAGGAACATCCTCCATATTTCTCTCCCTCATCCCAACCAACCAAATCTGAACTCTACACATCACAAGACTTCTTCTCCACCGTTGAGATCATGACACTTGGAATTGGCCCCTCCTTGGCCTATAAAAGGAACCCTCATTCCCTCATTTCATAATCCAAGCTTTTGTAAACTTACTCTGCAGAAATTCTACCAGCATGCCTTTGGAAAAATATCCTCATTGCACTTGCATAATCCCATTATCATCCAATCATTCAACCATGGCATCATATCTCCATTATCCATCATCCTATAGTTGCATTGTAGTGTAATCTTCATTGAATTATCCACCCACAACCATTCTCCTATTGTCATCTTCAACAGCAAGGAAGTACACACTTCTAGGAGCTCCATTATCATATAATATCAAGAAGAGATAGGCAACAACGGAAGCTGCGAGGTAAATCGGTCTACGAAGGTATAATCTTTGTTTATTTGTATTTGCATCAATTCCATTGAGTTATTAGATAGTTAGTTGTTTAAAATTGTTGTTCATATTTCCTCTCACAATTTCAAATTGCCATCAACTGTTATGGCCTTTAGGACATCTTCAAGACTTATAGTGGCCTATGTCTCTTTAGACTTTGGTTTCTTCTCATTTTTCCTTCTTTTGCTATCAAGGGCTTTGTCTGGCTTGCTACTGGAGGATTTGGTTGACTTAACTTTCATTTTCTTAACCTCCTCATCAACTCCTATGCTCACATGCATTTTTTTAGCTTTTGTCTTCTTTCTCTTATGACTTGTTGTAGGGGCCTCCACACTTGCAGAGGGTGCGAGACCAGAGGATTCAGATGTAGCTTCTATAGAGGTAGAACCTCTAGTTCTTTTTTTAGTCACCGTTGGATTATCTGGTTTCCTCTTAGGCTCTTCCAGAGCCTTGACTGGTTCACTTTCCTTCTTTTCTCTTGATGCCCTATCTGCTTGAGCTTTTTCTCTTGCTTTTGAGATTTGTTCTTTTGTAAATATCTGACTTTGGGCATATTCTCCAGCTCTTTTCCTTGCCTTCTTCTGAATTTCTGGCATTCTCTGTTCAAAATGGACTTTTGTTGAAACTCCTCATAGGTCCCAAATCTTTCTTCTTTGGGGTCCCTGGGTTTGCTTAACATGTGTTGGGAATAATTATCGAGTATTATTCTCTTGGGAATCCTTTCCCTAGATTGAATAATTCTCTAGAAATTATTGAAATAGCACCATAGGGTTATGTTATGTTCCTCATAGCTTCCTATGTTGCTTAAATGATCCGTAATTTGCACTGCAACTGGTTGATTATTTAACCAGAACAAGTTTTTCATTTTGGGTAATTCTTGCATGATGTAAAAGAATAAGAAGATGATCAACATACCAAATTTGAAGGGGTATTTGTTCTCCTTTGTCTTCTTCAGGTTTTCAATTAGCTACAGTCACAAATCACAGAGATCATAGTTTGCATTATCCTTAATCATCTGGTAAGTAGTGTAGATAGCTGTGCCGAAGATAGGGTTCTCCCTATTGGTGAAGTAAATCTTATATTTAATTACCATCGATGTAAACTTCACTGCATGGTCTATAATGTCATTAACTGTTAATGTCCTCTTGTCAAATTGGGATCTGGTTGCTTCTGTCATAGTGCTATTTTTCACAGCTTTTAGCAAGGGCATGCTACCATTAGAATTTAGTCCTGTCATAGCCCTAATTGCATCCTCGGTGATCTTAAAGGGCTTTTCAAGCCACATGAACTCATCGTGAATCCTTCTCAACACATAATGAACCCATTCATCTTCTACAAATGTAGGGAAGTCTCTGTACTGAATGAATTTCATCTCTTCCAAAGCCTTGTAGTCTTCCTTCAACTCAAATTTGTCACCACTTAGATGTTTTAGATATAAATTTGAGAATTTGATGTCACCATGTTCTTCTAGGGTAACATGAATGTAAGCCCCCTAACATCCTCCACATGCATCACTCCATGTGGTATACCTAAAAATGCACCCATTGGATCAACTTCCATTGATTTGCAGGGATGTTTCTTGAATTTTGACCGAGCTTGCTCTGTGATATCAACAACTTGTGGAGTTGCCATTTTTGCAAAGATTTAAGCAAATTCACAATAGGATTTTAATTGTAAAAATGTTTTTATGCCGAACTAGGGTTTTCTTTACTTGAATCACTCTCAGTTGCTTTGAATCTCTGGGAACCATTGATATCACTTAGAATTCTTCTTCAGTTTCTTTTAGACACTTGATAGCTTGAATGCAAAGTGAATTATTTGTCGAATGAGATCCTTTTTAACCCTTGTTATGATAACCTAGTCGTCATAAATGCTTGTTCTCTAAAAGTTGTCAAACTCTTCACTGTAGAGTACAGTCGATTAATATTGCTCCACAATGCTCTGCACTTGAACCTTTTCTTCCAGAATTTCTTTCAAAAGATCTATCATATAAAGCTTTTCATCATATCTTCGTGCCAAATCCTAGCACTGACTATCTAGCTAGGGGATTAGGATTTTCAATACTGCTCCCCCTGAGCCAAAACTCCCAATTTACTTCCCAGAGGAAGTATTATTTGCACCAGAAGCTGGTGTGGATCCCTCCTTGACCTCAATCACATCTTTCTTGATCTAGATCTTGCCCATCTCTTTCTTGGTTTTAACCGGATCAACTTTATTATTTCCTTTATCTCCCCTCTGCTATGTTTTCTTCTCTTTTGCATAGTAGTTTCTCTTCACATTCTTTCTCCTACAGAATTTTGCCACATGTCCAGATTTGTTGTAATTGTAACACATAATATTCCTCTGTCCTTGATTCCTTCCATTGATTGGATTTATCCTTGATCTGCATTGGTTAGCCATATGCCCAAATCTATTGCATGCAAAACATCTTCCATTGAAGGATTGTGTATTGTTAAAACCATTCCTCATTACACTTCTACACTCACTTGCCATGTGACCAATTCTTTTGCAATTGGAACATTGACTAGAGAAAGATGGAATATTCTAATTTATTCTACTCCTGTACTGAGCAACCCTATGACCATACTTATTGCATTTAAGACAATAGCCATTGAAAGATGGGTACCTTTGAGCATTTGGCTACCTGACCGGAGGTCTTCTAGGTCTTCTTCTCTGATTCCTAAACTAGTTGCCTTTGTTTTTCCTCATCTCAATGTTTTCTTGACCTGAATTAGAACTTTCTCCTTTGTCAAATCCCAAACCTTTCTTGTCCTTTCTTGTCCTCTGGATTTTTCTAACTACCAAGCAACTCATCAAGCTTTGTAGAGCTTATTTTGAACTTTTCTTTGTAACTATTTGCCACTTCCAAATCAAACTTTAGAAGTATAATATCTTTTGCCAACTTTTCACATTCTTTAGATTTGTCTTTCATCATTTGATTCAAATGTTCCTCAGTTGTTTCTTTCTCTTCAACCAACCTTGATAAATTATTTAGGGTTTCATTTGCTTCAATCAATTGTTCACTTATCTCTCTATTCCTATCCTTTGATCTATTAACTTGCTCTCTTAGCTTCAGGATGCATTCATCTGCTTCTTTGACATTTTCTTTTAAATCCTGGATATCTGCTTCTTACTTATCAAGATCTTCAAGGGTTGTTTTTAATTCTTGATCAATTGTGACACTGCCTGGAGAAGGATACCTTCTGGCTACCATGAGTACTCTTTCCTAGATCTTCCTCCAGATGTTAAACTTCTTCCAAGGAACCTTGCTCTGATACCAATTGTTGAATACAAGGAATACTGAGAGGGGGGGTGAATTAGTATTCCACAAAACCACCTCTTTACATGTCCATTAATCTAATTACCAAATTCAATAACATGAAAATAGAATAAACATAAGAACAACAACCATAAAGACATAACACATAGACACCAGGATTTTTACGTGGAAAACCCAAAAAGGGACAAACCACGGTGAGTGTTAGCTCACAATATATTATGATATCAAAACCAAATTACATGAAGGCTCACTGCCTTAGCGGTCACTGCCTAAGGACTCACTATCCAAAGAAGTGCTCACTACAATAGGCTCACTACCAAAAGAAAAGAGGAGAAGATAGAGAAGGAATGGCTCACTGCCAGAAGAAAACTGCTACAAGTGCATCTATAGAATGTCGAGGTGCAGTTCCATTTATAGCTCAGTATACAGACTCAAATGTCTTCATAATGTCTGCTCTGCTTTACATATACTCTGCTCTTCTGCCCTTACTATCCTTTTCTGGTCACAAAACTGCCTTAGATCGCACACACATTGAATTTGCACTACTTTTGCACACATTCATACCTCCAAAGCTGAAATCTATCAAGTATATATATCCTCATCAAGAATTTCCTCAAATTAGGTCAGCATGCAAAAGATAAAGCTTGTATATTCAAGTTATACCTTGTCGGCCTGTTATTGTGCCCAAACAATAATACGGACCAAATCAATCATGCAAGACTCTTCATATGAGTCTAGACCTATTATAGAATCACTTAGATTAATGATTCCAATCATATACCTTCACTGCATATTAATCTATCATGACTGTCAGCTTAACCCTTAGGTGCACACACAACTAGCTTGACTGTCATACCATAACTTTCAATGTGAACCATATGAGACTTTGAAATTCATAACCAACATTCATTATGGACCTCTTATCATACCTTCAAAACCACAAAACATAATACTCTTTCATAGAAGAATGCAGATCTCAGAACTGTTGTTCTATCACAGAGAAATATTGTCAACCTAAAAGTCAATACTGGAGAACTTGTAGAATGAGAGCCGATGAACTTCAAGCTCTACAAATCTGGATTTAGATGCTCATGACATGTATCTTGAATACCTCAAAACCACAAATCAAAATATTCATCAACGGAGGAATGCGGACCAAACTACTCATGTACTTTTCACTATTTTTTACTTAACTTTGTTCACCCGGACTTAGACATTTCATGGTATCACTTTTAGAGAAAGTCAAGACTTGAACATTGGAACATAACATCATTAGACAACTGAGAATAACATATCAGAACCATATAACGTGATCTTCAAGTGCGGAGGAGTACCAATTGAATTACTGTCACTGTCTCAATGTGCTGTCAATACTTAGTCAATTTGGCTAAGTTAACCTTTCTGGACCAAAAGGCTATGCACAACTTTGTCACATGAATTGTTGCCATCAATGACAACATCAAGTCTCCATCATACCAGTAGTATCTCTTGACTATGTTTCCAACATGGACATCCATCAAAGCATAAAGGATATGGGAATTTTGTCAAATGTTGTAGTTGCAACTGCCCTATGAGACATGTATGCAAAGTATGGAAGCATAGACAAGGCACGTGAATTGTTTGACATGATGCCTCAAATAAATGTTGTCTCATGGAATGCAATGATTGCAAGATATGTACAAAATGGTTTTTTTGATAAGGATTTAGAAATTTTCAAGCAAATGCAATTGGTGGGTGTAAAGCCAAATTACACAACCTTAGCCAACATCCTCCTTGTCTATGCCCAAATGGGATCTTTGGAACAAGGTATGGACATCCATCAAGGCATAAAGGATATGGGAATTTTGTTAGATGTTGTAGTTGCAACTTCCCTATGATAAATGTATGCAAAGTGTGGAAGCATAGACAAGGCACATGAATTGTTTGACATGATGGCTCAAATAAATGTTGTCTCATGGAATGTAATGATTGCAAGATATGCACAAAATGCTTTTTTGATAAGGCTTTAGAAACTTTCAAGAAAATACAATTAGCGGGTGTAAAGCCAAATTCCACAACCTTAGCCAACATCCTCCTTGTCTATGCCCAAATGGGATCTTCAGAACAGGGTATGTACATCCATCAAAGCTTAAAGGATATGGGAATTTCGTTAGATGTTGTAGTTACAACTACCCTATGAGACATGTATGCAAAGTGTGGAAGCATAGACAAGGCACGTGAACTGTTTGACATGATGCCTCAAAGAAATGTTGTCTCATGGAATGCAATGATTGCAAGATATGCACAAAATGGTTTTTTTGATAAGGCTTTAGAAACTTTCAAGCAAATGCAATCGGTAGGTGTAAATCCAAATTCCACAACCTTAGCCAGCATCCTCCTTGTATATGCCCAAATGGGATCTTTGGAACAGTGATGAAGAGGGATACTCTCCCTTTCAAATCTGCAACATAAACCTACACAATAGCCTATGCAAGAAGGTTGCAAATAAAGTGAACATCAGAAAATAGAAGAGAAATCTACAAAATTGATTTTATTAAATCTAAAAATTCATTACATCCACCTGAAGCTTATGAGCTTCCTTGATTCATACATATAACATTTGCAACAAAATACTTTCACAACATCCTAGACTCATTCTAGCAACATCTGGGTATGTAAATTTTTTCTTCTCCAAAGCCCCCCTTCACCAAATGAGTAAGCATCAATATATAGAAATTGCATGAAAAGAAACCACTATTGGTTTCTCAAAATAACCTCCACTAAACCACCAAGAAAACCTGTCACTTCTTCTTATCACTGCTCCCCCATTTTTCTGAATTTTCTAAAACAGTTTTTGGGTTTTGTGTGCCTTCTTCCTAGCTTCCCAAAACATTTTGAATTTCTATATTTTGATCAGAAATGAGAAAGTTATACCCATTTTACCTAGACTAGGTTTCATAATTACAACCCAGACATGCAACAACATGCAAAGCTTGTGGCCCACATGGTTTCATTAAAATTTCCCATGGTTTCAATAAAACCATCAAATGGAACCACCTCTTGTAAATCCACACCCTTCTTGGAGGTTACAATTTTGGAAATAAAAATAGGATTTGTTGACCCACTTATGACGGAATCTTCCCACCAAATCAGCCCCACCAAACATAAATTAATGCATATTCCCAACTGGGTGCCTAGGAAAGTTTCTCCCCACTAATGGAGGAATTTACAAATTACTAGGGTATTTTTCTTCAAAATTACATTTATTAATGTACCCCAAGAAAATACATTTGTTGCAAATTTAAATATTATTTTTCCAAAGCCCACAAACCTTATTGAAAACAAACAAACATAATTAAAATATCTTTGGTGATGCAAGATTGCCATTGACCGTGGATGCTTCTGCATCAAACACCCAAGGTAAGAAGTTTGTGAGCATACACTCACAAATATGTGCACAAAACAAATTGATATCTCTTTTTCCTCTTTTTTAGCATGTACCTTGAACACTTCCCATACTCCAACAACTTTGCTCTGCACTCCTCCTTCTCAACATCAAATCTTTGTAACCTGTCCTCCTCCACCAACATGCATCTGTACTATCCTCTATAATATTACACCAATCTTTCTCTGCATACAAATCAGCACTAACAAAATCTAACTGTACCATCTCTTCTGCATTTACCAATTGTTCTTCTACACTCATTATCTTATTCATTTCAACATGCAAATCAACTTTCACAAATTCATAAGGGTATAGATTTACCTCTTTTACCTATTCATGTATCAATACTGCTGCAACATTTGTCTTATCACTATTTGCTGCAACCTTTTCATCTTCATACACTCCACTCTCATCTTCATCATAAAAAAAGAACATATTATTCATTACCTCTTTCTCTGCAAGACTTTTGTCACCATTGTCTACTGCCCCATCTTCTTCATGCTCATTCTCTACTGCTGCAACATCATGATCTGCAACAACTACATCCTTCTTCTCATCCTCAACCACTATTGTAATCTCTTCTATTCCCTCTTTCTCAACCTCTCTCTATGCTTTCCTCAAAGCATACTTCTGCAATATTTTCTCCTTCCTGTTCACCTGCATACACAACTATGACAAAATTTTTGCCTTTCTTCTTTGGCATTCTGTCAAACACTTGCCACACACTCTTGATTTTCAACCTCTCAGGTATATACTACCTCACACTCAGCATTCTATCTACACACAAATCACACACACACCACCACCATAGGTCCTGCTACAAGCTGCCTCACGTTTGACGATCCACTTGTAGACTCATGAACAACTTGATTTGATACCACTGATGAAAAGGGATACTCTCCCTTTCAAATCTGCAACAAATACCAACTCAAAATCCTATGCAAGAAGGCTGCAAATGAAGTAACACAACTGAAAATTGAAGAGAAATTTGCAACACAATATTTTATTTAAATCTGAAAATTCATTACATCAATATGAAGCTTATGAGCTTCCTGGAATCATACATGCAACACCTGCAACAAATAAATTTCTCAACATCCTAGTCTCATTCTGGTAGCATCTGAGTATGTAAAAATTTTCTTCTCCAAAGCCCCCCTTCACCAAATGAGTAAGCATCAATAGATAGAAATTGTGTGAGAAGAAACCACTATTGGTTTCTCAAAACAACCTCCACTAAACCACCAAGAAAACCCATCACTTCTTCTTATCATCACTCCCTCATTTTGCCAAATTTTCTAAACTGGTTGTGGGTTTTGTGCGTCTTTTTCCTATCTTTCCACAACATTTTGAATTTCTATATTTCAATTAGAAATGAGAAAGTTATGCCCATTTTATCGAGACTGGGTTTTGTAATTACGACCGAGACATGCAACAACATGCAAAGCTTGTGGCCCACATGATTTCATTAAAATTTCCCATGGTTTCACTAAAACCATCAACTGGTACCACCTCTTGGAAATCCACACCCTTCTTGGAGGTTACAATTTTGGAAATAAAAATAGGATTTGTTGACCCACTTATGACGGAATCTTCCCACCAAATCAGCCCCACCAAACAAAAAATAATGCATATTCCCAAGTGGGTGCCTAGGAAAGTTTCTCCCCACTAATGGAGGAATTTATAAATTACTGGGGTATTTTTCTTCAAAATTACATTTATTAATATACCCCAAGAAAATACATTTGTTGCAAATTTAAATATTTATTTTCCAAAGCCCACAAACCTTATCGAAAACAAACAAACATAAATTAAAATATTTTTGGTGATGCAAGATTTCCATTGACCGTGGATGCTCCTGCATCAAACAAGGTATGGACATCCATCAAAGCATAAAGGATATGGGAATTTCGTCAGATCTTGTAGTTGCAACTGCCCTATGAGACATGTATGCAAAGTGTGGAAGCATAGACAAGGCATATGAACCATTTGACATGATGCCTCAAAGAAATGTTGTCTCATGGAATGTAATGATTGCAAGATATGCACAAAATGGATTTTTTGATAAGTCTTTAGAAACTTTCAAGAAAATGTAATTGGTAGGTGTAAAGCCAAATTCCACAACCTTAGCCAACATCCTCCTTGTTGGGAATTAGTGTTCACATAGGTGTTGGAAATATTCCATCATAGGATGCATTTAATAATTATTTAGTAGGTTTGTTAAATAGGTTATATAATAAGTGGTACAAATTGAGTTGTTAAAACAACTCAATACAATTAGGGAGGTTGTTTAGGAAGTTTCATATAAAATAGGATTAATGGATCCTATAAATATGTATGAGATTTTATTGAGAAAGGAGAAGGAAGCACGACATTATTATTGTATAAAAATTTTAAGCTTCTATTTTGTCTCTGCTCATTTTTTGCACATGGTATCGGAGCAAGGACAACCTTGACTCTCTCACGAGAGGGGCTGGAATATGAGTTCTTTGTAATCCTTCTAGTTGTAGAAGCAGAGCAGGCGTAGGTAGGAGAAGGCCACTGAAGTTGCTCGAGCCCCCTCTTCACCATTGATTGTTAATGCCCAGATTCTATTTAGATATGTGACATGGGCGTCCAAAACATGTTGGCGTAAGAGTGTGAAGTACCTGTATTTGGATATTTTTTTTGGCACTATTGAAATTAAGGAACACTGAGAGGGGGGAGTGAATAAGTGTTCTGTAAAACTTATTATTATGTTCCTTTATAAATTTACCACATACATTCAAAAGAAAGAAATAAGAAAATAAGAACAACAACAACAAGATCATCACACATGAACACCAAGATTTTTACGTGGAAACCCGGTTAAGGGAAAAACCATGGTGGGGGTTAACCCACAAGATTTTATACTCTGTTGAAAGTATTACAAATGGGAAGACACATGCCTTCGGGCACACTGCCCAGAGCTCACTTCTCAAAGGAGGCTCACTGCCTACAAGATCAATTACAAGAGTTCACTTAAATATTTGAACTAAAGAATAGCATCTAACAATGCAAGATTACAGTTCCGGTTAGGCTCAATATACTGACTTCACACACTTCATCTCTTACTACTCTGTTTCACTATTCTGCCATGATCTGAACCCTAGATCTCTTTGCTTCACACTTGTTACTACTACACTTTGCACCTCTCACTTCATATTTGCACATTCGCATCACAAAATGCTTGAACTCATCAATTATAAATATCCACAACATGGGATTTCATCAACTACAGTCGGCCTCAAGAAAACTTAGAAATTTTTTTAAGATCACTGTTCTGTCAGCTGATTCCATACACAAATATCAATGCAAACAAAAACCTGTGTATTCAAGTCATCACACATGTCGGCCAATACCACTGGATCTCACAAATCACTCAACCAACAACTTCTCCTAATCCGCACAAGGATCAAACACCAAATCGACCTGTTCTTCACCGGACTAAACTTTCTAACCAAAACCTGATACTCAGATGCTTGTAACTTTAAATTTAGCTAGTCCTAACATCCCTTAACATTCCCTCAGATTTGTAGCACAATATGATTTCCTGTTGAGAAATGCGGACCAAAATGTTGAACCTTGTCATATGCTCTGTTCCTATCTATCCGGACTTAGACAAATCTACAATCTGACTTCCGGTATGATCAAATGATACAATGCAGATGTGTAAGATAGATTCAGTTGCCATCAATGACAACACCTAACATGCCTAGCAGTGTCTCTTGCCAACAATCTCTCCATTTGGCATTGATGGCAACACTTAGTGAAAAATGACTAAGTGTTAGAACAGCTCCCCCTTACTATGTACACTTGTGATTTCCAATGCTCCCCCTTAGATGGATTACTCATTTTTCACCACTTTCCACTCCTCCTTTGACATCAATGGCAAACGCTGAGATCTGCATACCAAAATTCATGCAAAAATTCTATGTACATGGGCGTATACAAACAATCCTTATGTCTTGTCTACTTGAACTTAAGCACATCACCAAAAATGTGTTTCAACAGTGCCAGTTCACTGTCCCAACTTTTCTTCATGTCTAAAACTAAAATATGACCACTGAACAGAAATGCCTGTGACTCTACCTTCTGTAGATTAGTGGGATCACTTGTCAGAGCAGCAACTTGAGCTTTTGTCAATGCATTGAACATTGTTTCTAACTTAGGAGAAATCAGTCCTGGGAGTTCATCCAATTTACCCAAAACTTTAACCTTTTCCTTCTCCAAATTGCTCAATTCATCAAGCAAACTCACTACTTGACATTTTTTAGTTATTATAGACTCAGTTAAGGGATTATAGGACTGAGAGATGTTAGACAATTTAATCTTTAAGTCCTTAATCTTCTTCTCAATACCCTCAACAACTTTAGACTGAGATAAAGAAAATTTGTACACATCTCCTCCTTCAGTGAGGGCATTTTGAATACTCTTTACACTAGTATCCAGCATAATTCTATCATTGTCAATTATTATTTTCAGTTCACTAAATCTTTTATCATTAAATTCATTCTGGACTTTAACTTCTACTGACTTCTCAAAAGGCTCAAAGTGAGTACTTATAGAATTTATCAGACTCTTCAACTAACCGGAGGGGGGGGCTGATGAATCCTTCTAAAATGTAGGCATGATTTTCTCCAAAATGTCAGATGCAAGACCAAGCAACTCACTGTCTTCTATATGGAACTTCAAGATTTCCTCTCTGGCCTTAGCTTGTGCAAAAGAGGCCAACTTCATCTTCTATACTGGTGATAGAGTATCAAAATTGATTGGATCTTGTATTATATTTGGATCTTCTGCAACTTGTTTATCTTTCTCCAAAATTTCTTTCACTGCTTCTGCAGTGTCTCTTGCCCAATATGATGTTTTAGTTTTATGCTCATTAGGGCCTGCATCTTCTCCCTTTCCAGAGTCAACCACATTGTCTTGCTTATCATTTTCATTCTTTTTCTCTGCTTCTGCTCTCTCTGTATCATCAACAATGTCTTCTACATTCTTTTCTGGAGGATTTTGTGTATCCTCAGTAGCAACATTATTATCATTTTTATCAAATTCCTCAGCATTCAGAATGGAGGAATCAATTCCATCATTAGTTTCTTCTTCTTGACCTTCCTTGTTCTCAACCTCTTCTACTTTTTGCTCCTTATTCTTCTTAGAATCACCTTCAGTAGGAGCATTTATATTCATTTCTATATTTTCTTCACTAGATTGGTCTAAAGGAATTTGAGTATCCTCTACACCATCATCATTATTTTCCTTCACCATCTCTTCATCTTCTTTATTCGGTATTTCCTCTTCTGGAGCAGAGAAATCATTTACTTCAGCTTGTTTCTCATCTTCCTTCAACTCTTCATCATTTGGAATGGATGTATCATCAACAGGTTCTTCAATGACAACATAGAACTTATTCTTGTCCAGGGCTTTCCTCAGAATTTGTTCTATTTCTTTGACCACTTCATCAATGTCTCTAATCACTATCTTATTCATCCTTCCACAAGTGCTATGTTGAATGTATTCAAGTATTTAACAGTAGCATCCTCCAAAATTTTCTTGTTGACATTATCAAAGTTGTCATAATATTTTGTTATGTGCTTCAAATTCCCATGAACAGTTACTGCATTCACAATGTCTTCAACTATCAGGGTTGATTTTTCAACATGAGTTTCAGTTTTTAGTCTTTTGCTTACCCTTATACTTCCAGAGGGCTTGTTTTTGGCAACCTTTGATGCTTTTGCTTTCTTCGGTTTTGTGCTTCTGGAGGGCTTCTCCTTAGACAATTTAGCAGCCTTAGTGCCTGAGGCCTTCAACTCTTAAAACCTCACCATCTGACTCAGTCTCTTCTTCATCTTCCTTCTCCACACTGACATATGACCTTTTGGCTATTACTTTTGTCCTTTTTCCTTCCTTACCAGTAGATTTTTCTTTGAATTTATCTGCAATAGGAGAAGGTGATGCACCAGAGTTTAAACCTGTACTCACTATTCCCTTTCCTGCTTCTCCTTCTAATCTTTCTCTATCCTTTCCCTATTTTATCTCACATCTTCTTTTGTTATGCCAATGCTTTCTGCATACATTTCAACTTGCCTTTGGATCTTTCTCTTAGATTCAAGTTTCCAAAGCTCAACATGCAGTTTCACACTGATTTCACTATATGTATCGAATCTCTCAACTGAGGCATCTTTTGGTTTGCTCAGAAGGTGTTGAGCATACATTTCTAGTATTTTTTCATCAACTTCATACCCCATGGGCATGATCCATATAGTCCTTGGTTCAACTGCTTCCATCAAGCATTGATCTATTTCCACCATGAAACAAATTGTATCCTTGTACTTTTCCACCACAGATGTAGGGATTCTTTCTCTTGATTGCATCATATTCTAAAAATTCTTGAAAAATCCCCAAAGAGTAGTCCTTTGGGCATTGGAGTCACCAATACTATGCAAGTGCTCTCTTATTTGTATGGAAACAGGCTTATCATTGGTCCAACACAGGCTTTTCTTCCCGGGTAACTCATTCATGAAATAGAAAAAGAAACATAGGACCAACATACCATACTTGAAGGTATTCTTCTTGTCCTTCTTGATCTTGTTTAGATTCTCCATTAACTGGTTTTCAAGCAGCTCACACAAGTCACAGTCAACATTTTCTCTTAACATTTGATAGGCAGCATAAATGGTTGTACCAGATACAGAGTTTTCCCTACTGGAGTGGTATATCTTATACCCAATCACCATAGATGCAAATTTGACATCTGGATTAGTTATATCATTTATTGTCATTGCACTCTTATCAAATTTTGATTTGGTAGCTTCAGTTACAGTCTGATTCTTTACTGATTTTAGCATTGGTAGTCCACCGGATGAGTTCAATCCTGTTACGGCCTTGATGGCATCCTTGGTGATCTTAAAGGGTTTCATCAACCACATGAATTCAACATGCATCCAGCTCAGTATATACTGGACCCACTCATCTTCATCAAAGGACGGGAACCCAATAACCTGAATGAAGTGTTTGTCTTGTAGCGCCTTATACTAGGTTTAAGACCATAAATCTCACCCCTCAAGTGATTCTTAAACAAATCTACTAACTTCAAATCCCCAAACGTATCTATGCTAGCATGAATGTAAGCCCTAATATCTTCAACGTGCAACACACCATGTGGAACATTAGAAAAGGCACCTAATGGATCGACCTCTATAGATTTGTGTGGATGCTTTTTGAATTTAGGTTAGGGCCTTTCGATGATGTCAACAACCAATGGAGTAGCCATATCCAAAGTTTGCAAATTTAGAGAGCTTTACAGAGAATACCTTGTTTCGCCGGTTAGGGTTAGCTATCAAATTCGCTTTTCGCACTCCAAATCTTTAAAATCTTAGCTCAGGCGCTCTTCTCCTTGTTCTCTTCAAATGCAAAGTGATTCAAATGTTGAGTGAATGACCTTTTATGCTCCATAAAAACCTAATTCACCATTGTAATAAATGCTTTGCCCTAATTCATCTGGTTACATTGTTTCTGCATACAATCAATCTTCAATTGCTCCACAATCAATTGCATTAGTTTCTTTTCTTCCAGAAATTGCTTCAACAGATCTGCAATAGGCTTTATATACGCCTAAAAATGACACGACTCGGTCTAAATAAATATTCTTAATATTTATTTCATTCCATTTCCTCTATTAATAAATAAATAAACAAATTTATTTATTCGATTCATATTCCTCTAAGTTAATTAAATATCAAAATATTTAATTACCTCTTGTAAAGTCAAAATTAAATTAAATCCTTTATTTAATTAAATTATTCCAAACAATTAAATAATTCTTAATTAAATCAAATCAAATTTATTTAAATCCTCTCAATCTCTAAAAATAAAATACAATCAAATATTTTAATTATTCTTCTAATCATGCACAACAATTAAATAAATTTATTTATTTAATTTGCTTTCTTATCTTCTAAATTCCTCAAATATCTTCCAAATCTTCTAAAAATAATTCTTCTTCTTTATACACACAAAATTAAATAATTTATTATTTAATTTCTCTCAAATCATGCATAAGCAAATCACAAGTTGAGTTAACTGATTCAATCAATCTTGTTTTTATCAATAACTCTTAAATTAGAAAAAAACATTCTAATTTATGAAAGCATATCTTTTTCTTTATAAAAGAAAGTAGTTAACTCAAACAAAACAACTTTTGTGTGACACTTGTCTTCTTTCTATTCGCGCACATTCTCTCAAGTCTTCTATACCATTGATCTTCTCATTCTTTCTATACCATTGATCTCTCTCTCAAGTCTATAAATTGAACCCTCTTCTTCCATTTCATTCATCCAAGCTTTCAGTATCATTACTCTGCAGGAATTACAGCACGCCTTTGGCACATAGGAGGATTTGGCACATCTGAGCAATTATATCACGTATCTAAGCTCTGCTCTGGCGCATATAATCTTTTGACGCATTTGATCTCTAAAGATGCACATCTATCTTCTGTCATGGTGCATCTGATATTTCTGCGCATATGCTCTCTGTTCTTATGCTTTTAAACTCTGTTTCTACGCTTTTAAACTTTCTGCGCTTCTAAGCTCTGTTTCTACGCATTCAGGCTCTAAAGTTGTGCATCTATTCTAAACAGTGGTTTTTAGGGTATTTCTTGTGGTTTTTGCTAACGCTGACACTTTTTGCAGGGATATTCTCTCATCTACGTGCAGGATAAAGAGATGGTTTAGTCATTCTAGCTGCATTGTTAACACACATCATCTTTTTAAAAGATAGTAATTGAATGTTCATGCAAAATCACATCTAGATCTAACTAGGAAAGGAGTAAGTTGAATCTTGTTGCATCAACAACTTGAATCTAGTCCCAATGCTAGGAGGATAAAATTGAACCATTGCTATCTTGTTTTCAAAGTTAACAACTTGCGTGTGTGCCCAAGTAGCTAGCTCATAGTCTTTTTCATTTAATTAGGGGAAAAGAACCACTGTCTTTCATGTTTTTGGGAATGATACTAGGCCTATGCTCTCCCCTATCTTGGGTGACCAGAATCCCAGACATGTCATTTTAGCATGTGTTAAACTTTTAGAGAGGCCTGCCTTTGGATATCCTTTCATCCTTGGGGAACGACCTTAAGTGGTAACAGGCTAAAGCCAAGCCCTGCCAAGCCACTATAAATAAATTATGTTTGGAGTGAAAGCTTCAAACAATGAGTGAAGTTGTGTTATACCAACAGCTAACCTCCCCCAAAACCCTCCAAGGCGCAACCCTTGCAGACTGGGAGACTCCATAATGGAGAGTAGTGTTACTGCATGTATAACCACTCGAACGGTTGCACTTACTAGTCATCCTTGTTTTAGTAGCCCAAAATCCTTCTATTTGTTGGCGCAAAAGGTGGGACCTTTGAATCTGCCTTGATTCATGTGGTTCTTAGTAGAGATAGTAGAGACAATCCTAAGGTTCGGTGGGGGTACGAGCCTTGGGAAACTCAGATCTTGGTATGCATGAGAAGTGTGTGCTATGGAGAGAAGTCAGTGCTACCAAGATCCTAAAGCTACCCGCTTTGAATATGCATAGATAGGGGATCTAACAAATATTGCCTTTACTAGCCTAGGTTTGTACTTTCTTTTTGAGTCAAAAAGAGTCCAAAAAAATCACAAAAAAAATTATTAAAAACCATGAAAACATTCTTTGTGTTTGTTGTGTCTTCTTGCCATAATTAAGAAAATTAAATCAAAAAGACCATCTTGCAACCAAGAAACCAAAAATACAAAAAAACGTGCCAAAAAATTGCAAAAATACTTGAGAAAACTAGAACTGCGCACCTGTCCTTCAAAATTGTGCATTTGTCTCGATCTGCTGCGCATACATTCTGACTTACTGCACATTTATCACCTATTACTGCCCATTTGAAATTCACCAGAACTGCACTCTCATCCCGACTTGCTGTGCATTTACCATCTATTTCAGTGCATATGTTCCTGCGCATCACTGACAGTGAGTATCTTTGCATCTTTTGAGAAAAATTTGTTAACCTTTTTGGATACCCATTTCAACCTTGTTCCAGTTTCTAAAGGCAATTTTACCGTGCAATCACCTTTTTCCATCCGTTTCCATAGCATCACCCTCTCTTTCGTTAGTCGTCTCGTCAACCTTTCACCATGCCTTTCTAAAACAAAGTCAAGAGTTCCATATCATATTAGTGCAAGACCTTTTTCAGATTCAAGTAACCCTAGTAGGTCACAGAACTTTGCTAGTTGTCTTGGCGCGAGACTAGTCTCTACACAGTAAATGGGTACTGGATATTCTTACTTGTGGCTATCGTCTTGTGTCGACCATCTTACTTGCAATCATTGATCAAAAGAGTCCCTTGTTCAAATCTCATCACAAGTATCCTCTTCTCAACAATCTCCACCAACACTCTACCAAAATCTCTCGTTTCATCCCACCTCTTCCTATGTCACCTCGCATGGTTTTAACTAGATCTCAATACCAAAAACAACTTGAAATGGCAAGGACATCGAACCACATTGTCACCCCTCACGATAGTGATGAGGAAATCTCTCATGAAGAGTACCAAGGAACCCTCCAAGATCAAAAATTTCAACGCTTTCTAGAAAAAATGTTCCACGAAGACCCTCACAAGTACTTTATTCATCTTGCAAATCTAGGACTTAAACTCCCCACTGACTTCGATCTCAACAAACTGAAAGAGACCATAGAGGAAACTCATGAAAGCCACACTGGTGAGGACAAAGGAAAGAAAGTCGTAGACCCAAACATACCTATGGAAGAAATGAGGAAACAAATCGAGGGCCTAACACAACAAATGACGGATCTCAAAATAGGAACAAACAATAAAACTTACTCCTTGGAAGACATTACACCATACCCCTTTGACAAAAGTTTGAACATGGTGCCCTTCCCCTTTCGGTTTGAGGTTCCTAAGTTTGACAAATACAAAGGGAAAGGAGACCCAAGAGATCACATTAGGGAATTTAATGCCACGTGCATGGAAGTAGCTCACAAAGAAATTTTCTTAATGAGACTATTCCCTAGATCTCTAGGTAGTCAAGCCATGGAGTGGTTCTCACGACTTCCACTAGGCATCAAAACTTTTGATGAGTTAGTAAACAAGTTCGTCACACACTTCTCATATAACATTAAACACGAAGTTTCCATGCTTGATCTATGCAATACAAAGCAAAAGAGTGACGAATTCGTCGCCTCCTTCTTACAAAGGTGGAGACAACTCACGGGCAAATGCTCATATGACGTACCTGAGAAGCAATTGATGGAGATGTTCGTCCACAACCTTAACTCCGATCTAAGATACCAAATCCAAATTCAACGCCCTACCTCATTTTCAAAAGTCATTGAGATGGGATTATTTATCAAGAAAGCTATCATCGCCAAGGGGAAAATAAAGTTATACAAGGACACCCCTAACTCTAATTACACCATGAACAAGTCAAAATTTTGGACAAAGAACAAAAATGTCATCAATGATGGAGTAGTTGATGCCAAAGTGGCGGCTCCTAAACAACAACCAATCTTCACTCTCAAAGGAGAAGCAAGCAATACTACACCAAACAAAACCTTCTCTCGCGAGCCAAAGCCATGGTTCAACTCCAACCCTAGGCAAAAATTCACACCACTAGGGGAGTCCCAAGAGTCTGCGTTAAGAAAGCTATTGGCCAACAATGAGATCACTCTTCCACCAACTAGCGACTATGAACCTTAAATAAAACCTCACTATTGGAAAGATACAGATTTCTACGAATACCATAGAGGAAGAGACAACATGACCAACAACTGTATCCGTCTCAAACACATCATTCAAGACATACTTGACCAAAATTAGGTAGGCACTCAACAACATACCTCTAATGAGATGCATGTGGCATACAAGGATCCACTCCTCAATCACGACAGGCCATACAACAACAACAACAACAATAATAGCAATCGCAACAGGTAGAATCAAAACAATGGAAACAACAATGCTAACTATACGAGTGTACCATTCGATTATACCATCAACTGCATATCAGAGCACATCCCACAAGTCAATGTGGTCACATTCAACCAACAATCAAGACCCAACAAAATTGATTGCAGCATCATCACCCGCAGTGGTAAGGTCACGTTAAAGAAGCTTCCTCCAAGGTCGCCACCTTCTCCATCTAACCCCCATACATACAGTGTCATAGACCAACTTTGGAAAACTCCTGCCCACATATCTATCTTAGAGTTGTTGCGTCTGTCTCTCTCCCATAAGGAAATTCTTGATAAATCCCTAGTGGAAATGATCGTGCCCACGAACCTAGCCCAAGAGAAGTTTCAAACCATGGTAGGAAATCTAACCTCCTCAAGCACCATATCATTTACTAAACAGGATGACCTTTTAGTGTCTCGGCCTCATAACACACCCTTGCATATCGTCGCCTTCATTCATAAACACTGTATCAAAAGGGTTCTCATTGATGGAGGAGCCGGTTTAAATATTTGCACGCTCAAGCTAGTCCTTACATTGGGGTTCTCTGAAAATGCAGTGGATCTGAGGAAAAAGATCACTATTAAGGCCTATGATGAAGAGGAAAGAACTACTAAAGGAATAGTGGTGTTACCAATACAAGTTGGACTAGTGATAAAGGATGTCGTTTGCCAAGTCCTAGACACGGAGCTAGCCTATAATATCCTCCTAGGTAGACCCTGGATTCATGCCATGAAAGCTGTGCCTTCTACCTATCACCAATGCATCAAATTTCCTCATAAAGGCAAGTAGATCACCATCCAAGGTGATCCAAATCCTTTTCAACATTGCAACACTATCCACTCAAAGCCTGACGACATCATCCCCAACAATAGAGCTTCTACATCCCCCATCTCGCAGCATGATTCAACCTCTGAAGCTTCCTCATCCAAGCCCAAAGAGTAGAAAATCACCATCAAAGAAACAGGGGTAGGGGAATACTCCATCAAGCACATCCTCAACCTAGCCAAACTGCCCCTATCTCTGAGATCCTTTGGGAGGCCTACACCTTTTCCAAATCCATCTGCTCCTTCCAAAACTCCCACAGCTCCCTTTGTAAAATGGGGGACCCTATCAGATGAAATAGAGGAAAGAGATGTCTTGCAATGGCTCTACATAGAGGAAGATAATACACAACAAGAATCACCTAAGCTTCCAACGGAAATCTATGGGCGTGGTGAGTCTATCTTGCACATAATGGGTTATGAGGGACAAGGCCCCATTGGCCTAAGAAAAGAAGGAATCATAGAACCCATCCAACCCTCTTCATCCTCATTGGCAAGAACTACAAAAGGGTTAGGGTACAAGGATAAAGGCAAAGCTAAGGCTAATGCTGGTTTTGTGGAACAGATCCATGCCTTACAAGAAGACAGTGACATAGATTCCAATGAATATGAATGGGATGAACTTACTGAGCACTCCTACAAAGATAAAGGAATTGACACTATTCAAACCTATAGCCCCTACCATGAGGGACAAACACTAATGCATAGACCTTTAGAGTCTGATTCGCCAACTCCTGAGAGTATGACTTTTGAGGAAGGTCAGAGTTCCATCGCAATAAACAATCTGGAGGAAAGTACCATACCAGATCCTATCCCTACCAATCTCAATCCTAACCATATATCCATTCAAACCATAGCACCCAATGAATCAGATCTATCTTCCGATCCCCTCCTCCTTGTGCATCTTGAACTTATTGACTGGGATTAACAAGGAACCCTGTAACTAGACATGTTGCAAAATGATGATGCCTACATTGACTTCATGGAACTTAGGGACCACCTACCTGCAGGAGATCGTAAAGCTAGCTTCACTATTGAACTCAACACCATGTATTATTTTAGAGAGGGTGCCAAGCCTTCCCGTCGCAAAAACATAAAAATAAAAACTAGATCTAATGGTGAAAACCGCTCTGCGACAGTATTAGATCCCAAAATAGTAAAAAGAAAGGATGCATCCGATGGTGAAAACCCAACTGTGGCACCTGACGACGGAAGGCTTGACACTTTCCCCACTAACATGTATCAGGAGAAGTCATAGATTATTGTGGAACCTGCAGAACCTGTCAACATTGGAACAGAGGAACAGCCTAAGATCATTCACTTTGCAAAGTCTCTAACTCCACTAGAAAAGACTAAGTTTATAGCATTCTTCAAGAAAAAGCAAGTCAACTTTGCTTGGTCATACGTAGATATGCCTAGTTTAGATTCAGATTTGATTCTACATCATTTTCCACTAGATCCAGGGGTCAAACTAGTCAAATAGAAGCTCAGGAAGATGCATCCACATATAGCATTACTAGTGAAAAAGGAACTCAAGAAACTGCTGGATGTAGGGTTCATCAAGACAATAGACTATCCAGAGTGGGTATCCAACATAGTACCAGTATCCAAACTTGATGGCAGAGTTAGATTATGCAATGATTTCTGAGATCTAAACAAAGCTTGCCACAAGGATGATTTTCCGTTGCCCAATATTGATATCATAGTCGACTTGACAGCAGAACATACCATACTTTCTCTTATGGATGGCTTCTCCAGATATAATCAAATCAGGATAGCACTAGAAGACCAACATAAAACTGCTTTCACTTGTCCATGGGGCACCTTCTACTGGAATGTCATGCCATTTGGGTTAAAGAACGCAGTACAACATATCAATGTGCTATGACCACTATCTTCCATGATATGATGCATGTCACAATGGAGGACTATGTAGATGATATCCTTGCAAAGTCACTCACAAGAGAATCACACCTAGATGTACTAGAAAAGGTCTTTCAAAGACTAGAACACTTCAAAGTCAAGTTGAACCTGAAGAAATGTGTGTTTGGAGTCACCTCAGGCAAGCTCTTAGGCTTCATTGTATCAACAAATGGGATAGAAGTGGATCTTGCCAAAGTTAAGGCTATCATGGAAATGCCACCGCCAAAGAACATCACTCAACTGCGGTCTCTACAAGGCAAGTTACAAGAAATTTGTCAGTTCATATCACAACTGGCAGACAAGTGCCAACCTTTCAGTCATCTCTTACATAAAAACATTCCATTTAGATGGGATGAGAAGTGCGAAGAAGCATTTGGCAAACTAAAGGAATACTTCAGTAACCCTCCTATTCTAATGCCGCCTATCCAAGGTAAGCCACTATTACTTTACATATCTACCACGCCAACAGCTCTCGGAGCCCTATTAGCACAACAAGATTATGAAGGCAAAGAAAGGGCTATCTACTACATCAGTCGTACGTTGGTGGGCTATGAACTACAATATTCTCAGATAGAAAGATCTTGTCTTGCTGTAGTTTTTTCTTCTCAAAACTATGACATTACATGCTAGCACATTCAGTCACGCTTATTGCAAAGATAGATCCACTGACATACCTATTAAGCAAAGCAGCTCTAACATGTTGCCCAGCCAAGTGGGTGATGCTATTAAGTGAATATGACATTAAGTATGTAGACAGAAAGGCTATCAAAGTGTTGGGAATTAAGGTGTCTCAACCTTTGCAAATTCCTAATGTTGTATTTATTTATCCCATGTTGAGTTGGCATAGTCAACACCTTGTGTACATGCAACAGGATAAATTTTGGTGACTTTGACAGTTGCGGTTTCCCCCTTGAATAATTAACAAAGGTTTGGGGGCAGCGCCCCCAAGACGGGGTCAAGGGGCAGAGCCCCTTGCGAGGTCCAGGGGCAGTGCCCCAGGCGTGCTCCCTATCACAGTACAGGGCGGGGTCGAGGGGCAGTGACTCCGTGGGGGCTCAGGGGCAACGCTCCCAAAACCTCAACTGACTTTTATTTAATGACAAGTGTCAGTGAGTATCTTTACATTAGACAAAGGCATCTTTGGGCGGTCAAGGGAGGTTATGACAAGTTGTAAGAGGAATAAGATATTTTTAGTCAGTGTATGATAGATTCTCTTACAGCTGTAAGTGCTGTCAGTTATGACGGATTCTATGATAGTTGTAAGGTGCGTAAGAGCATGTCATAGCCTATCTTGGGACAAGGCGCCCACATTGGGATGGGATGTTGGACAAGTGTCCTTAGGCGTGGGTTTTGGGGCATGAGTCCAAGATGGACGCCCATCTCTAGAAGGTCCATATTTGCCTTGTAAACTCTATAAAAATGGGTGCTTGGATGGGAGATAAGTAGTGTTTTTATACAGGTACTGTTATGCAACTGGAATATCTCCAGATTCGACATTCAAAGACTCCTGAAAGAGCATTGGCTCTGAAACTATATTGTAATCTATTATTGTTTATTGTAATACATTTGAGCTATGTTTTGGAGTGTGGGGTTTTTCAACCGTAAGGGTTTTCCCCGTGTATATCTTGTCTCTCTCTCTCTCTTCTCTCTACTTTCTATGTGTATGTGTATTGCTGCAATATCTCTGTTAGATGTTCTATGTTGATGTAGTTGTAAGAATTAAAATTGAATTTGCATACGTCTCTCCTCATTAGATTAGTGTAGGAAGTGATTTCCGCACACCTAGCTTCCTTTCACAAAGGACAAATCATTGCTAATCAATTAGCAAAAGCACCATTACAGGATACCACACTAATGACATTTGAGTTTCTAGATGAATCCTTATTCAATATCACAACACACTCATGGAAGCTCTACTTTGATGGATCCTATACAAACCATGGATTGGGGGCAGGAATCTTATTTGTCACTCCTCACGGTGACACCATACCAAATTCTTATCATCTGCAATTCCCATGCATGAACAATATAGCAGAATATGAGGCCTTGGTCATTGGTCTCAAAATGACAGCATAATGGAAAATAAAAGAGCTACATGTCTATGGTGACTCCCAACTGGTAATCAATCAGTTCAACGAGGATTATCAAACCAAAGATGACAATAATCCCATACAAGTGCATGGTCAATGACTTTAAGGAGTACTTTGTGATCATCTCCTTTGAGCAGATACCTCGTATTGAAAACAAAGCAATAGACACCATGGCAACCATTGCCTCGCTCCTCGAGATCCTAGAGAATGAGTCACAGTATGAGTTCTTGGTGGAGTCAGTTATGCAACCAGCTTATGATCTTCCTGAAACACACTCCATATGCCTATTAGTCGGATTTGATTCACCTTGGTGTGGTAAGATTTACACTTCCCTCAAGGATAATACCCTACTGCCTGACTTGTCTTCTAACCAACGCCGAACCTTCATTCACCAAACCTCTCATTATACCCTTATCATTGACACCCTATACCGTCGAGGTCTAGATGGTACTTTACTCTGATGTTTAGAATGAGAAGAATCTCAAACTGCCATATGAGACGTACACAAAGGAATTTGTGGAGCACACTCTAGCAGTCATTCTTTGGCTAAGAAACTCATGCGTTTGGGATACTGTTGGCCAAACATGGAAATAGATTCATATCAATTTGTGAATAAGTGCAAGCAGTGCTAGATACATGGAAACCTCATCCATGTGCCAGATCAAGAGCTACGACCTTTAACGACACCTTGGCCCTTTTGTCAATGGGGACTCGACCTTGTGGGCAAAATTCACCCGCCATCATCCAATGGCCACAAGTTCATAATAATAGCCACTGAATATTTTACCAAGTGGATTGAAGCTGTTCCACTCACAAATGTCACAGGCAAACAGATCGCCTCATTCATCCTCAACTACCTCATCTGCAGATACGGAATTCCCTCATCCATTGTCACGGATAATGGAAGACCCTTCAAGAACCAGGATGTCCAAGAGCTTTGTGACAAATTCAAAATCCAACACCATTTTTCCACCCCCTACTATCCACAAGGCAACGGCCAAGCAAAGGCATCCAACAAAAGAATCTTGAAACTCCTCAAGAAGACAGTCAATGATGCCGCCCATCATTGGCACATACAATTGAATCCTGCTCTATGGGCTGATCAAACCAGTATATGCACTCCACAAGTGCTACCCCTTATGCCCTTGTCTATGGATCAGAAGCCATTTTGCCCATCGAGGTCGAGTTACTATCTCTAAGGGTGTCGTTAAAAGGTCTCATAACTGATGAAGAGTACAGAGTTTCCAGATTGCAAGAGCTAGAGCTGCTAGAGGAAAAGAGGCAGAATGTCTTCAATCATCTTAAGGCATATCAGAAAATGATGTCACGAAGCTACAACCACAGAGTTCATCCAAGAGTCTTCAAGGTTGGTGATCTAGTACTTAAGGAAAATCCCCGCAATCAACAAGATCGGGAAAAAAAAGGCAAGTTTGAACCCAACTGGCTTGGGCCTTATGTCATCGTCACTGCTTATGGATCGGGGGTATATCAGTTAGCAACATTAGAAGGTGAGTTGTTTGATGACCCAATCAACAACATACATCTTGTTGGGTGAATATTTTGTTGTCAACTCGCTGACGGAAAAATGGTTATATCAATGCAGTATGATGAGATAAATCTCTCCTCTCAGCAAGGGGAGGTTCCCTTCTAACTATTACAAACTTATTTACACTAAATACTAGATTTGGGGGTGTGTTACATTCATCCTTTTCTCTTCTTTCAAAAAAGATGTTTACAATGTTTCACGGTAATATTCAATAATGCTTCTACACTTAAACAACAATCAACAATATTCTTGTAAGTTGAAGCACAAAATCTTTCAACTTACTTCACAAAAAGATTCACGAACCAAGTGAATAATCTCAAGTACAAAGTCTTCAAATTATCCCCAGAAAGATTTTAAAAGTAACTGTATCACCAATTGGAGCACAAAGTCTGTCAACTAACAACACCACTGATTCACACGAATGTGATTGAAAATCATAGCACAAAGTCTACAAGTTCTCAACACGATTCATATACAAAGTGAACAACTACAAGCTCAAAGTCTTTATAATCCTTCACCAATAAATGCTTTCAACACACATAGATTCAAGGAAATAATATAACACAAAGTTTATAACTTATCTTGAACACCCTCCAATCATAATAACCAAGCACCACTTTATCCAATCAATCAACAAGAGAAATCAGCAAAAATGCCATATGTACATCCTCGCTCATACAAATTTGATTCAACACAAAGTCTCAAAGTTGAGTCTCAATTTTGGCAGCACTTTGTTGCATAAGATTAAAGATCTCCTTTACAATAGAGGCCCTCTTTATTTATAGGGAGAGGCCTGGAGCGAAAATAGGAAAAGTCTAACTACTTTGACTTATTCAAAAAAAGAGTTCTATTTGACTTAGGACTTCCTTTGTCTCACATATAATTACATTTCAGACAAATACATGTGAATATGTCTAAAATAAAATACAAATTGCATATACGAAAATGAAAATAAACTAAGGCACAAAGAAGAATATCAGCTGCCACCATCATTCTTCTTCAGGAAATTATGGTACATGTCCTTTATTGCTTCCATCTCATAAACGTCCGGTCCAAGTGTATGGTCTGAAACAACATGAGTTTCGACGATTGTATCTTTCACCATTTTTATCACTGTCTTCATTGATAGGTCAATCATTTGGAAGATGAGCACCTTTAGATGACGTGATGTCCTTGACAATTCATAGAAGAAACTGCAACAAAAAGTCATGATCTTAACTTTGGATGAAGATGGCTCTAACATTAACTCTAGAGCGAACTCTAGAAGAAATGTCTACCACGAACACTTGTTGAGAATCGCAAAAGGCCATGATCTCGCAGTTAGGGGAAAGAATGGATAAACTGGGATAACCGCGATCCAATGATCATGGACAGGAAAGCATACGTTGAAGGGCTTGAGTGCACAAGTCGATAAATCAGGCGAAAGCGGGCCAAGGGAATCATTTTCAAGGATTTCCCAGTGTTAGGAAATTTTGAAGGAAGACATGCACGGGCGGTAAAAATCGCCGCTCCTGCATGTCGGAGTAATGCTTGAGTGTAAGGGCGGTTAATTCTGCCGCTATTGCATGTTCAGGAGAATTGCACAAGGTAGATCATGTGTATGGACGGTTAATTCTGCTGCTATTGCACGTTCAGGAGAATTGCAAGTCATGTTGGAGTGGCAAATTTTGCCGACGTTGCAAGTAGGACGGAAATAAGTTTGAATGGCCTTTGGTGTTCGAGTGGTGAATTCTGCCGACAATGCACCTCGCCTTCATTGAGTCTTAAAAGGTTTGAGCAGCGGAAAGTACTGCCGACTGAGTTTTGGATGAAGATCTTCAAAAGGTAACATGCTGACGCAGCTGACATAGCCGATGCCTTAATACATACAAGGGCATATGAAGTATGACTTGGTTTTGAGGTTTGATATGGCAAAAACCACTGATACCTATATAGGAATAACTTAGGGCACAAAGATTGATCCCTTTGAAAACATATACAATGCCGAAAAATGAACTAAAATTAAGACAAAAAGATCATAACAGATAGGAGAAGAACTCTTGACAAAGGCTTATAACCAAAATTAAACAAAGCCATGGAAACCCTAAGAAAGGAAATGAAAGTGGTAAATTACTTACCAAAAGATATTTAATAACTCGAAAACATGCTTTTAATGAATGGCACGAGTGGCCATTAATGGTACTCAAAGATCAAGATCCCAGAGATCTTGTTCAGGTGGCAATTTCGGGCGCTTCAACATGTGCGTCAACAAACATGCAAAGGCGGCGAATTCTGCCTACCATGCATGAAAACTTTGGGGAAACATGTAACGGCGGCAAAAAATGCCGCCTTTACATGTGCAAAGAGAAACCTATGTAAAAGCGGCAAAATTTGTCGCCGTTACACATTCAACAAATGTAAAGTAAAGAGATATGTATGAGCGGCAAAAAATGTTGCTGTTACATATCAAAACTCAAAAATTACTAACTCTTGAAAATGGTCAAAATCAACATCTTAATCAATTTACAACTTAAACGATATTCACGAATATTGAGAAACTGATTCAAAGGAATGTCGCAAACCAGTTTAGAATGTCAGATGACTTCACACGAGATCAAGGGAATCTTGTCTCGATTTGCGAGCTTAGAGTGTAGATTCACGAAACGGACAAGTTTCGTGGGGGTTGTCTACAAAAATGAGCATAGTTGATTTTGAGAACAACAACTGGCTCTAACTGGGAAACTTCCTTCGATCGAACTTTGAAATGATTGAAGGGAGAAGAATCCAGTCTCTAAGTGCCTTCATCCATGCCATTGGGCTATAGAGTCAAGCTAAAAAGAAAAAGACACGAAAGACTAAACAAAAACACAAAAAGATTAAAATGAAAAGTACACAAAAAACTATACAAAAATATGAAAACTTATCTGTCACTTCACTTTGAGGAAAGCTTTAGATGATGTCTGCTGTGAGGTAGCAGAAAAGATGTTCCACTTCTTTTTCTTTTACTATTGAAAGAGTAACACTTCTCAGTGTTTGTCATTGTAGGATCTTCTTCTGCATCCAGATTGAATTGCCCAACTGGTGCTGATGAATTTGGTCCCAACTGTCGTCGCCGTTTGACAAAGCAATCATGCTTATCAAAAGTTTTTGTTGGAGAAATCAATCCTTTGGAAATTTTATTTCCTTTCAGTTGCAAAATCCCTTTACTTGAAGAGAATGATCCATCTGTTTCTAGACCTCCATTTGAAACATTATCCAATGACTTAGAATCTTCATCAACGATCCAGAAATAAGTACCCATATCAGAAAACTCAAAGAGAATCTGAGCCTTTGAATCTTCAGCTTTCGTCACTATGTACTTGGCCTCCCTTTCAGGATGGAACTCTTGCATAATACCCTTAATAGGTATTTTTGCCTCAAGCATTTGAATATGTGTCTCCTCAACATGATCTGTGATACCAACAAGTTGATATGGACTTGCTACAGAAAATGAAAAAAATCTCATTTTGAGGTTTTTCATTGGGGGTACTAGTCTTAGGAACATAGGATGTGTTGGTTTTTGCTTCTGAATCAGCATTAGGGTTTGCCAGTTCTAATGCACAGGCAAATTCAGCCAACTGAATATAGGAGGTTGCGTGAGCTCCTCCCCTTGACTTTTGGTTCTGCCACACCAAGGGGGGTGTCCCTATTTGATAAAAGTATAACCTTGACTAGCTCAATGATAGAAGGATTTAACTTGACGGCAACAGGCAGAATACTCTCATGTATGGACCAAGATTTGTGTAACAAATCACAAGGTTGGTAACATTCTTGGACATAATGTCTGGTTAGGTATGAGAGCATGCAAAGGTTCCTAATCCTAATCCTACAACTAACAGGTGGAAGTGATGAGATGGGTTGAAATGGTGTTTGGAGTGATGGGACTTTCCTAGACCCATTGAATAGACAAATTCCTAAACCAGTGCCTTATCTAGGCAGCAGAGTCATATCTAAGACTGTAAATGTCTCCCCATGACAACATAAATTCATATCCAGAGGACCTAAGAATAATGCTACTGCCTAACAGCAACATGTCCAAGAAAGAGTATCATTAATGATCATGCTTAACAGATCCTATGATGCAATCTATTTCCCTTTGTATCTAATCAAAAGCCTATTTAACCACTCCTTGAGCAGACGCAATAAATTAGACACACAGTATGCATACACTAAAAAACTTGGAAGTCCTTGACAACCTTGTTTGAAAGGAAAACAAATGACATACAGGAGACAATCAAAAACAATACACACACAGGTGTTTTTCATTTAAAATCAATCTGCATAGAAGGTCATCACAGAGAAAATCATCATTTACAATCCAAGATAGATTAGTACACCAGACTAAGGACCGAGTCTGTAGCAAAAAATGCCTTTCAAAATGTGAACACCTTATGTTCAGAGTCAGAGCCGAAAGCCCAAAAAACCTCCAACCTCTAAAAAGTAACACAACCAAAACCATTTATACAGAACCGTGTACATTCAGCAATTAATTACATGGCCAGAAGTCAAAAATTTGCCAGATACATCCATCAGAGGGAATGGCGCTTAGAAGCCATCAATGCAACAGACAAGGGAGGCCTCGAGCCTTGCGTTGCCATTAGGAAGTCTTCACTCAAAAATTGGGCAACCTGATCATGTGTACCATCGCCCATACCCTCGCTACAGTCACCATTGATGGCTCAACCACCCGCGGCCTACCTGGAAACTGTCGCTGCGTTCAAATGGAAGTTTCCCGCCAAAACGTGTTTACCACAGGTTCAAAAAAATGCAGGAAGAATTGTCCCACATGCATGCTGCCGAGACCACTTTATTAGTTTAAAAATGGACCTGCATACATACCAAGTGTCGAGCGCTTTTGCCGCGCTCGACACACATGCCCTCGCCAAAAGCCCATCGCCAAGACTAACACCATCGGACCGCCCCAAAAATCTCTCACCGAGCTCAATAGTCTGGCCGATATAACTTGCTTTGCATTCCCCTTCATTGGCCAGAGATAGACCATCGGTCCGACCTTCCAAACCTTCGCCGATCTACCAAGTTATGCCGACAACACCCTCGCTTCCTATCTCCGTCGGTGAAACCAACTCTATCGGCACAACAAGAATTGCCCTCGCCGACATAGCCGATCACCCCGATACACAATCCTTCAGCGAGACACACGCCGATGACACCCTATCGGCCACACCTCCCATTGTCGGCACAACCCAAAACACTTCGGCCGACAATACAACTCTCACCGATGACCACTCCAAATCCTCATCAGCTTGACACTACCCCATCGGCGGACCCTCCAACTGCTAGCCCGATATGCAATCTTACTCCGATGGCATTCCCCATCGGGCAAACTCCTTACATCAGCGGCCCAAAAATTTGCTTCGCCGATAGCCAAACACACACCGATGGACATCCATCGGCTAGACCAAAACAATCGGAGCACTTAAGAAATCTTTTGCTGATGAAGCCAATCACTCCGATAAGACCAAAAACATAAAGCTTTGAACCATTAAACCCCGAACCAAAAGGGTTCAACACGAGGGTTCAACGCGATGGTTCAAACATCAAAAATAATACTCCATAGGCAACAAAGCTTCGAACTAGTGAACCTTGAACCAAAACAAAAAGGTTCAAGCGGGAGGTTCAACGATGCAATATTTGCGCAAGGCAAATGCATAATGCGACCCGCTAGAAGAAAATTGAACCCTGAACCGCTGAACCACTGAACTTAGAAGAAAAAGGGTTCAAGTTCAAACCAAAATGTCGAAGACACAAAAATGAACCCATGCTGATGGAGAAAAGACGAAGACCCCTCCTCAAGAAATGAGATGCAGATGCTGAAATACACTGAAGGGGTGCCAAAACTTAGAGCCTTTTGGATATTTTGGGATGGTGCCTACATGAAAATTGCTAAATTAACTGACAGTGAATTCAGGCACCAACAGTGGCTCTAATTGGGGACGTGCAGGTGCAAGACTGCAGCGAGAACCCCAGATCTCTAGGATGCAGACCAGTGCCTTATCCATTGGGCATAGAGCCATGAAGTTACCATGATCTACATCACCAATCAAACTTGATGGCCTAAGGCCACCAAGAAAAGGAAAACCAATATTTCCCCTTGTCAAACACCTTGTTCTCATCTGCATACACTGGGTCAAGCCTGAGAGTACTGCCATGATCTGACCACAAACAAACCTGGTCATCTGCACATTCAACCTTCTGATTTATTTTGTCACTGTCAACCTTATGCAAACAACCCTCAACATTAGGCAACAAATGGATGCAGAATGTATCAAGAAATGCATACTCAAATGGAATATAACACATGTTATCATTTGTATCAGCATTATGCATTGCAAAATGATCTCCTAGCTGGACTAAAAATTGAAAGCACTCGAAGTCCACCACACAACTAGGAAAAACAGAGCTCTCTTTATACGCTGGCCTCTCAAAAGAAAAGCTTTCAAATTCACAATTGTGCACATCATGCACACAACCAATAGCAGCACCAAATTGGAAAAGATCAGGCTCTGGCATCTTTTTACAATCTAGCACAACTTTACAATCACTTACCTGATGTATGTTGTTTCCTCTTTCATCAGGATGAGAAATAGAATCCAAGTCAAAAATAGTGCTCAAGCCTTCACCATACTCAAATAGATCCTCATCATCATATGTGTCAAAAATGGGTGATCCAGGTACATAAGCTTGATCATAATATGCCATTTGTTCATGGGCAGCAGAGCACGCATCTTCATCACCAATGGATTCCCTTTGTGGAGGAGTATCAACCTGTGTGTCATAAGCAAAATAGCCATCAAATGAAAAACAATCATGCTCTAAACTAGCACTTGTTTCAATCCCTGACTGCTCTTCATGATCCCCATGTGTTTGAAAGGAAGTCAACGGGTCACACATAGGACTGTTTCTCTGTTTGCTTATATCTTCTCTGTCTTGAGTACAATACTCACAATTGTCTCCACAGGTCCATTCCAACAGTTGCTCATTGCTTTCCACAACCTCATTTTTGTTTTCATGGCCAGCTGCCTCATCATTGCAATGGGAGTCTTCATTAGTTCCTTCATTGGCATCCTCAATTGGTGAACAATCCAGTTGAGCTGTATTGTTAGCATTATGTTTAAATACAATAGTCTCAACCTCTATGCTTTCATTTTCATTTTTATCTGCACATGATGCTTTAATTATTTGGTCATTTGCAGCTTCACAACTATTTTTCACACCAAAGCCTGTGGACAGGGGTTTCAACAAGTGCTCATTTCTAATTTTTTCTATATTTTCTACGAACTTGTATGCCATCTGCATACTTGTCACCTTGAAATCCCTCAATAATGCACTAGAGCCCTCCTCAAAAGCCTCAAAGAATATGGCTCCACAGGCTGAAATATCAGGTCTGAAGACTTCTGGGATCTGTGAAAAGGCTACTGCAAACCTATGACTGAAATCAACACATGGCTCTTCATCTTGTTTTCTGATTCTCATCAATTCTGCAACAAGATCAGCCGGTTCTTTTGCAAATTCTTCCTTGAAACAGTTAGCAAGCTCATCCCAACAGGCAAAGGATCTTTTTGAAAAGCTCAAATACCAGTCTTTTGCTATTGCATCAAAGGACCTAACAAAAAACCTCATCCACATATCCTCATCTCTGAATGAATGTTTTCCCATGAACTCATGAAAATTTTGGATATGTGCATTCCCATCACATACACTGTGACCACTAAATCTGGGCATCTGACAGTATATCCTAGCAGGCATAGTTTCTACTTTATAGTCAACCCATGACAAATCTAATTGGTCATACAAAGGATCAAAAGGGGTGGCAGGAGGTTTAGCTTTCTGACTGGTAGACACAACAGGGTTATTGTTTTTTAACTGGGCCTGCTCAGCCTCTAAGAATATCAACCTATTTCTTATCTCTTCTATTCTTTTATCCAACATTTCACTGTTGAGTATGGGATAATTCATACTTGGATTCATAAAAATCTTACTCTTAGACATCCTTTGTCTGCCTAAGACCTAAAGCTTCCCCTGGCATCTAACTTATGCAGTAAAACAGCAAATATAAAGGGGAAGGAACAAGGTACCTTTTCTCATACAAATGCTGAAGTCTGAACAGCATATTTTTGTCACAACACACATCAACTTTTCATGTGCATTTAGATCTTTTGCAGAGTCGCCACCTCTCCAGAGAGGACAAAATTTACAGTAGCTGAAAGCTCAACACATATTTTTTTGAGTTCATACCACCAGCAGAGCATCATCATTCACATGAAAGACTCCCCAGCAAAGTCGCCATTTTGTTGGTTTTTGCTTCTGAATCAGCATTAGGGTTTGCCAGTTCTAATGCATAGGTAGATTCAGCCAACTGAATACAAGAGGTTGCGTGAGCTCCTCCCCTTCACTTCTGGTTCTGCCACACCAAGGGGGTGTCCCTATTTGATAAAAGTATAACCTTGACTAGCTTAATGACAGAAGGATTTAACTTGACGGCAACAGGCGGAATACTCTCATGTATGGACCAAGATTTGTGTAACAAATCACAAGGTTGGCAACATTCTTGGACATAATGTCTGGTTAGGTATGAGAGCATGCAGAGGTTCCTAATCCTAATCCTACAACTAACAGGTGGAAGTGATGAGATGGGTTGAAATGGTGTTTGGAGTGATCGGACTTTCCTAGACCCATTGAACAGACAAATTCCCAAACCAGTGCCTTATCTGGGCAGCAGAGTCATATCTAAGACTGTAAATGTCCCCCCATGACAACATAAATTCATATCCAGAGGACCTAAGAATAATGCTACTACCTAACAGCAACATGTCCAAGAAAGAGTATCATTAATGATCATGCTTAACAGATCCTATGATGCAATCTATTTCCCTTTGTATCTGATCAAAAGCCTATTTAACCACTCCTTGAGCAGACGCAATAAATCAGACACACAGTATGCATACACTGAAAAACTTGGAATTCCTTGACAACCTTGTTTGAAAGGAAAACAAAGGACATATAGGAGACAATCAGAAACAATACACACACAGGTGTTTTTCATTTAAAATCAATCTGCATAGAAGGTCATCACAGAGAAAATCATCATTTACAATCCAAGATAGATTAGTACACCAGACTAAGGACCGAGTCTGTAGCAAAAAATGCCTTTCAAAATGTGAACACCTTATGTTCAGAGTTAGAGCCGAAAGCCCAAAAAACCTCCAACCTCTAAAAAGTAACACAGCCAAAACCATTTATATAGAACCGTGTACATTCAGCAATTAATTACATGGCCAGAAGTCAAAAATTCACCAGATACATCCATCAGAGGGAATGGCGCTCAGAAGCCATCAATGCAGCAGACAAGGGAGGCCTCGAGCCTTGCGCCGCCATCAGGAAGTCTTCACTCAAAAATTAGGCAACCTGATTATGTGATCGCCCATAGCCCCACTACAGTCGCCATTGATGGCTCAACCACCCGCGGCCTACCTGGAAACTATCGCTGCGTTCAAATGGAAGTTTCCCGCCAAAACGCGTTTACCACAGGTTCAAAAAAATGCAGGAAGAATAGTCCCACATGCATGCTGCCGAGACCACTTCATTAGTTTAAAAATGGGGCCGCATACATACCAAGTGTCGAGTGCTTTTGCCGCGCTCGACACACATGCCCTCGCCAAAAGCCCATTGCCAAGACTAACACCATCGGACCGCCCCAAAAATCTCTCACCGAGCTCAATAGTCTAGCCGATATAACTTGCTTCGCATTCCCCTTCATCGGCCAGAGATAGACCATCGGGCTGACCTTCCAAACCTTTGCCGATCTACCAAGTTACGCCGACAACACCCTCGCTTCCTATCTCTGTCAGTGAAACCAACTCTATCGGCACAACAAGAATTGCCCTCGCTGACACAGCCGATCACCCCGATACACAATCCTTCGGCGAGACACACGCCGATGACACCCCATCGGCCACACCTCCCATTGTCGGCACAACCCAAAACACTTCGGCCGACAATACAACTCTCGCCGATGACCACTCCAAATCCTCATCGGCCTGACACTACCCCATCGGCAGACCCTCCAACTGCTAGCCCGATATGCAATCTTACTCCGATGGCATTCCCCATCGGGCAAACTCCTTACATCGGCGGCCCAAAAATTTGCTTCGCCGATAGCCAAACACATGCCGATAGACATCCATCGGCCAGACCAAAACAATCGGAGCACTCAAGAAATCTTTTGCCGATGAAGCCAATCACTCTGATAAGACCAAAAACATAAAGCTTTGAACCATTGAACCCCGAACCAAAAGGGTTCAACACGAGGGTTCAACGCGATGGTTCAAACATCAAAAATAATAGTCCATAGGCAACAAAGCTTCGAACCATTGAACCTTGAACCAAAACAAAAAGGTTCAAGTGGGAGGTTCAACGATGCAATATTTGTGCAAGGCAAATGCATAATGTGACCCGTTAGAAGAAAATTGAACCCTGAACCACTGAACCACTGAACTTAGAGAAAAAAGAGTTCAAGTTCAAACCGAAATGTCGAAGACACAAAAATGAACCCATGAAAAGATGAAGACCCCTCCTCAAGAAATGAGATGCAGATGCTGAAAAACATTGAAGGGGTGCCAAAACTTAGAACCTTTTGGATATTTTGGGATGGTGCCTACATGAAAATTGCTAAATTAACTGACAGTGAATTCAGGCACCAACAGGATGAAGTGAGAATATCTAGTGTACTTACTTGTTTGTCACCAACCACATCTTTATGATTTGATGTATTTTGTGACCATGTGAGAACATCATAAGATTCACCAAAAGTAACCTCTTCTTGTCCCATCTCATATTCCAAGTTTAGGAACCCAGTGGTAAAGTCACCAGCTAACTGCTCTTCACCTTCCGTGAAAAGATTAGCAACATCTTCTCCTTGATCATATTCTGATTGAAGAAGATTGTCTTGCTCTGATTCATAATAGAAGATTGTTGCATTCACAAGTGGTGCTTCCAAAGCAAGTATTCCTTGTTGAGGAGGAAACCTGTTTTGATTCTGATCCCTTGAAGCATTGCCTTGGTAATTCAGAGCATTTAGAGAAGTTCTCCTTGGTATGTCCTTGTAGAGGGGAATGGACAAATTCTGTGATACCTTTTCTTTCAGAGCTAACAGCTCATCAGCAAACTTTTGCACTATAGGATCCATAGTGCTTGTAGAAGATAAAGCCAAAGAGGGGTGCTCATTAGGCCCAATAGAATCCTTCTTCAACTTTCCCACCAAGATCAAATCGTCCTCCACTTCAATTGCCAAACTTTGAGCAATTGCAAGATTAACTGGTGCTGCTGTTCGTAAAAGAAAACTTACTTCTGGCAACTGTGAATTGATGAAGAAGCATTTTAGGTTCTCAGCTATAGGTTGAGCAACAGTTGGGATCCTGTTCTTTAGCTTATTGAACTTTGCCACGAACTCACGCATGGGCTCATGCGGTTCCTTTTTCATTTGAGTAAGTTGGGCCAACAAGGCATAAGCATCTTCTGTTGGCTTGAATCTAGCTTCAAACTGGGTTCGAAGTGTATTCCATCTAGTGACAGTTCTAGGTGCAAGGTGATAGAACCAAGCAACTGCAACACCTTGGAGTGTTTCTACAAATAGTCTTACAGAAACATCTTCATATTCAACTCTGAGAACACCACATGTAATGTAGAAAGCTACAATGTGCTCATCCGGATGTTGTTTACCATCCTCGTAGAACTTGGGAAAGTTCTTACATGAACCTTGAGGTAGTTCATGTAGAGGTTGAGTCAATTTCAATGGCCCAAATGCATTTCCCCATGGACCTGGGATGGCCATATTCCTTGATAAAACTTTAGAGAAGATATAACAAAAATATATTACAATAGATGAGACCGGTATGCTTCAACCAAAGGCAAGAGGCTCTTGGTTGCGTGTTTGATCCCCAGTAGAGTCGCCAAAAACTGTTGGGTGAATATTTTGTCGTCAACTCGCTGACGGCAAAATGGTTATATCAACCGTAGTATGATGAGATAAATCTCTCTTCTCAACAAGGGGAGGTTCCCTTCTAACTATTACAAACTTATTTACACTAAATACTAGATTTGGGGGTGTGTTACATTCATCCTTTTCTCTTCTTTCAGAAAAGATGTTTACAATGTTTCACAGTAATATTCAATAATGCTTCTACACTTAAACAATAATCAACAATATTCTTGTAAGTTGAAGCACAAAGTCTTTCAACTTACTTCACAAAAAGATTCACGAACCAAGTGAATAATCTCAAGTACAAAGTCTTCAAATTATCCCCAGAAAGATTTTAAAAGTAACTGTATCACCAGTTGGAGCACAAAGTCTGTCAACTAACAACACCACCGATTCACGTGAATGTGATTGAAAATCATAGCACAAAGTCTACAAGTTCTCAACACGATTCATATACAAAGTGAACAACTACAAGCTCAAAGTCTTTATAATCCTTCACCAATAAACGCTTTCAACACACATAGATTCAAGGAAATAATATAACACAAAGTTTATATAACTTATCTTGAACGCCCTCCAATCATAATAACCAAGCACCACTTTATCCAATCAATCAACAAGAGAAATCAACAAAAATGCCATATGTACATCCTCGCTCATACAAATTCGATTCAACACAAAGTTTGCTATCAAAACTTGCCTTCTTTATTGATTGGAATTGATCATGCAATTTGAACACAAAGTCTCAAAGTTGAGTCTCAATTTGGGCAGCACTTTGTTGCATAAGATTAAAGATCTCCTTTACAATAGAGGCCCTCTTTATTTATAGGGAGAGGCCTGGAGCGAAAATAGGAAAAGTCTAACTACTTTGACTTATTCAACAAAAGAGTCCTATTTGACTTAGGACTTCCTTTGTCTCACATGTAATTACATTTCAGAAAAATACATGTGAATATGTCTAAAACAAAATACAAATTGCATATATGAAAATGAAAATAAACTAAGGCACGAAGAAGAATATCAGCTGCCACCATCATTCTTCTTCAAGAAATTATGGTACATGTCCTTTACTGCTTCCATCTCATAAACGTCTGGTCCAAGTGTATGGTCTGAAACAACATGAGTTTCGACGATTGTATCTTTCACCATTTTTATCGCTTTCTTCATTGATAGGTCAATCATTTGGAAGATGAGCACCTTTAGATGATGTGATGTCCTTGACAATTCATAGAAGAAACTGCAACAAAAAAGTCATGATCTTGACTTTGGATGAAGATGGCTCTAACATTAACTCTAGAGCGAACTCTAGAAGAAATGTCTACCACGAACACTTGTTGAGAATTGCAAAAGGCCATGATCTCGCAGTTAGGGGAAAGAATGGATAAACTGGGATAACCGTGATTCGATGATCATGGACAGGAAAGCATACGTTGAAGGGCTTGAGCGCACAAGTCAAGAAATCAGGCGAAAGCAGGCCAAGGGAATCATTTTCAAGGATTTCCCAGTGTTAGGAAATTTTGAAGGAAGACATGCACGGGCGGTAAAAATCACCGCTCCTGCATGTTGGAGTAATGCTTGAGTGTAAGGGCGGTTAATTTTGCCGCTATTGCATGTTCAGGAGAATTGCATAAGGTAGATCATGTGTATGGGTGGTTAATTCTGCCACTATTGCATGTTCAAGAGAATTGCAAGTCATGTTGGAGTGGCAAATTTCGCCGATGTTGCAAGTAGGACGAAAATAAGTTTGAATGGCCTTTGGTGTTTAAGCGGCGAATTCCGCTGACAATGCACCTCGCCTTCATTGAGTCTTAAAAGGTTTGAGTAGCGGAAAGTACCGCCGACTGAGTTTTGGATGAAGATCTTCAAAAGGTAACATGCCGATGCGGCTGACACAGCCGATGCCTTAATACATACAAGGGCATATGAAGTATGACTTGGTTTTGAGGTTCGATATGGCAAAAACCACCGATACCTATATAGGAATAACTTAGGGCACAAAGATTGATCCCTTTGAAAACATATACGATGCCGAAAAATGAACTAAAATTAAGACAAAAAGATCATAACAGATAGGAGAACTCTCGACAAAGGCTTATAACCAAAATTAAACAAAGCCATGGAAACCCTAAGAAAGGAAATGAAAGTGGTAAATTACTTACCAAAAGATATTTAATAACTTGAAAACACGCTTTTAATGAATGGCACGAGTGGCCATTAATGGTACTCAAAGATCAAGATCCTAGAGATCTTGTTCGGGCGGCGATTTCGAGCACTTCAACACATGCGTCAACAAACATGCAAAGGCGGCGAATTCTGCCGACCATGCATGAAAACTTTGGGGAAACATGTAACGGCGGCAAAAAATGCCACCTTTACATGTACAAAGAGAAACCTATGTAAAAGCGGAAAAATTCGCCGCCGTTACACATTCAACAAGTGTAAAGTAAAGAGATATGTATGAGCCGCAAAAAATGCCGCCGTTACATATCAAAACTCAAAAATTACTAACTCTTGAAAATGGTCAAAATCAACATCTTAATCAATTTACGACTTAAACGATATTCACGAATATCGAGAAACTGATTCAAAGGAATGTCGCAAACCAGTTTAGAATGTCAGATGACTTCGCACGAGATCAAGGGAATCTTGTCTCGATTTGCGAGCTTAGAGTGTAGATTCACGAAATGGACAAGTTTCGTGGGGGTTGTCTACAAAAATGAGCATAGCTGATTTTCAGAACAACACATCTTCGCCGGTTCTATACCTAAGAGAACCCCAATGTAAGGGGGGCATAAAATACAAAAAAATAATTAAAAAATCAGGAAATACAAAAAAAATCAAAATAAAAAAATCAGAAATAAATAAAATAAATAAATAAATAAAATAAAAATAATAAAAATAAAAATAAATCAAAAATAAAAAATAAAAAATAAAAAATAAAAAAAATAAAAATAAAATAAAAAAATGGAAAAACAACAAAAAAAATCGTCTTCTGGTGAAAACCTGGCAAACAGGCATCATGTTACTTTTAGGTTTTTGTGCAAATAAAAACAAGTGGTGAAAACCTGGTAAACAGGCGTTACTTGTGATAAACCGCCTTCTCCATCTCTGGGAAAGCAATCCCCTTGTGTTCATTCTTCCCTCCATCGTTTCTCATTCGATCCATATCTGTTCCATAATAAAACACCTTGTGTAAACTAACGATAACCTATCATGGCTTGATACTCTATCTCTTTTGTCGCCTTATCAACTAAGGTCTTATTTAGTATCCTATCCATAATGTCATCCTAGCATAGTGTATGCCGTCGGTACCATAGGGTCAACCCCGAACTACGTTGCCTATGCGTCGTCACATAGGCAAGGCTATTTTTCAATGCGCCCCTGAGGCTCCACTTCCCCGTCCATCCCATATCTAGTCCTTCTATCTATCTGAGTCTGCACCATTTTCTATCACCCAGGTCTTAGTTTCATTAGGGTTCACCCCAAATTACGTTGCCTCTATGTCGTCACGTAGGCAAGGCCATTTAAGCAATGCACCCCCGATGCACTAGGTCAGTCCCTTAGGGTCCGTCTCACCAATAAGGATTGTGGAACCTTTCACCAGGCATGCAAGCACAAGCAAAGCCCGCTTTCAAACATAAATTTTGACACAAGGCATCAACCTATCCAAAGCAAAGAAAACAAGTACCTAACGCATTCAAAATGATTCTATCTAAATTATGGCAAGAGAAACACATCTAAATGCAAGAATGTTTTGTGTTTGTGATTGGGTTAAATTACAGAGTCTTGATTTTTGTTATCATGTCTTTCGGTGCTACTCGAGGATGCCAAAAGCTAGAGATGCTATGATGGGGGCATGATTGTTTTCTTTGTTTGTTGTTTGTGGATTAATCTTTAGTAATGTGAAGCCTTGTTTAAAGACATGATCAACAAAATATCATCGAGGACATCAAAGGTCTAACATGAAAGGGGGCAATCCTTGTCTGTTGATACACAATAAATAATCAAGTCATCTCGGTTCAATTATACCTAGATGCTTGTATTAACTTGCTAAATCAAAATCCATGTAAGTGATACTCAGGTCATCTCGGTTTAATTATACCTAGATGCTTGTATTTTCTTACACCATTTTAAAAGCCCAATGATGAAACAAGCACTCCAAAATACTTGTAATATCAAGATGACAACTATCCATATCCATATCCGTAACATGTCCAATTACATTTCCTATCCATATCCATATCCAATTGCATTTCATATCCATTCACATCCATATCCCATGCAATAAAAATTCTGTGTAGAGTATCAATGTTTACAAAAGCTTGTAAGTCCTTCTGTTCGATCATTCTTCTATCTATCATTATATCTCTCATCCCAATCCAATCAATCTGAGCAATGATCCACATGCAGGTCCATCCTTAATCCATACCAATCAAGTCAAGTCAATCTTGTCGAAAGATCCAATCACAATCAACGGTCTTGATCCTTATCTGGTTGTAAACCAACTCAATCAATTATAATAAATCAATTGTCTTATATAGGATGTTGCATTGTTGAAATCAAACCAATACACACATCTTACATGACATGTTTCATTTCCTAAAACCATACACTATCCTATTGTGTTTCTCTAGGGACCTATCGTTCCCCACCATGACAACACTATCGTCAATCTATATCAATTAATCAGTGGTTTACTGCTTGATAGGGGCAATACCTTGTTTGTCCTTGTATCATTTGTGCATACTTGCTTGCTTGCTTGTGTTTGTTATCATTTTATCTTGCATCGCGTATCATTCAGCTCTTTCTTCAATCATTTTCTTCACTCCAACCTATTTCTTCCAACCTTCTTCATCGTGAGATTGTCTGTGTCGCGCCCTTGAAATTCTCTCCTCGTCCAATCTCCTGAGGGGGCAGGCTTATTTATCTTCATTCATCATTCCAGATTCAAGCACCCACTTACTGGCAGGGGGAAATAGATTTTCAATGCAGCTCCCCCTGAGCCAAAGCTCCTGTTTCAATTCTTAGAGGAATTATCAGCACCGGATTCTGGTGCGAACCCATCATCATCATTCATTTCACATTTCTTCACCCATGTTTTGTTCATTTCGTTCTAGATCTCATTCACATCTACTTTACCCCTGCCTTTATCTTGTCTATGCATGTTTTGGTTTCTATTTATCGGACCTTTTCTATCATCATTCCTGCTTCTGCAAAATCTTGCAATATGACCGGATCTGTTGCAATTAAAGAACACAACATTTCTTTGCTCATTTACTTGATTTCCTCTTGATCTGCATTGATTAGCCATGTGTCCAAAATAGTTGCCATTGAAAGAATTGACATTTCTTCTGTTGTTAGAATAGTTCATCATCATACTTCTGCATTCATTGGATCTATGACCATACCTTTTACAATTGAAGCATTGACCGGAGAAAGATGGACCACTTTGATTCACTCTACTTCTGCACTGAGTAGCTCTATAACCAAATTTATTGCAATTGAAATAATTTCCATTGAAAGATGGATACCTTTGAGCATTAGGTTGCCTTGCCCGAGGCCTTCTAGGATTCCTTCTTAGATTTATTTGACCAGATCCAAAGCTTTCACCTTTCTCATATCCCAGACCATGCTTATCATCTGCCTTCTTCTGACTATCAAGTAGCACCTTAAGTTTAGCTGAGCTTATCTTGAACTTTTCTTTGTTTTCATTTGCAGCTTCTAGGTCATGCTTGAGAATGACAATTTTCTTTTCAAGTTGTTCCTCATTATACCTGGTTTCTTGTAGATTAGACTCTAGATGGCCAATTATTCTGTCCAATCTGCAACACTCTTTTGTTCATTCTTTCATAGACTGATCTAGGTTTTATTTAGTCTTCTTCCTTTCCTCTATTTCCTTGGTTAGCCTCATCACTCTGGATTCCATCTCATGTTTCAATACAATAGCTTCTTTTGCCAGCTTCTCACATTCCTTTGACTTTTCCTTCAAAGAATCATCCATGTCATTGTCTTCATTCTGATTTGCTAACCGTCGAAGTAACTCCTTCCTCTTTTCCATAGATTTGTTCAGTTGCCCTTTTAAAGTCTGAATGAAATCCTCAGCATCTTTAAGGTTCTCTTTCAGTTCTTTGACTTCTGCTCTAGACTGATCAAGATATTCTAAATCAACTTGAAGTTGTTCATTGATGCCATCAAAATACTTGAATGAGCCCACTAAAATACCTTCCCAGATCTTCCTCAAGTTGTTAAACTTCTTCCAAGGAACCTTGCTCTGATACCAATTGTTGAAATTAAGGAACACTAAGAGGGGGGTGAATCAGTGTTCTATAAAACTTATTATTATGTTCCTTTATAAATTTACCACATACATTCAAAAGAAAGAAATAAGAACATAAGAACAACAACAACAAGATCATCACACATGAACACCAAGACTTTTACGTGGAAACCCGGTTAAGGGAAAAACCACGGTGGGGGTTAACCCACAAGATTTTATACTCTGTTAAAAGTATTACAAATGCTAAGACACGTGCCTTCGGGCACACTGCCCAGAGCTCATTGCTCAAAGGAGGCTCATTTCCTACAAGATCAATTACAAGAGTTCACTTAAATGTTTGAACTAAAGAATAGCATTTAACAATGCAAGATTACAGTTTCGGCTAGGCTCAATATACTGACTTCACACACTTCATCTTTTACTGCCCCGTTTCACTGTTTTGCCATGATCTGAACCCTAGATCTCCTTGCTTCACACTTGTTACTGCTACACTTCACACCTCTTACTTCATATTCGCACGCCCGCATCAAAAAATGCTCGAACTCATCGATTATATATATCCACAACATGGGATTTCATCAACTACAGTCAGCCTCAAGAAAACTTAGAAACTTTTTCAAGATCACTGTTCTTGAAAGGAAGCTAGGTGTGCGGGAATCATTTCCTACACTAATCTAAAGAGGGGAGGGGAGTGTAAATTCAACTTTATCCTTACAATTATAGTTATATTAACCAACAAACAGAGATATTGCAGCAAACACATAATAAAGAAAGTATGACAGAAGAAGAGAGACACAAGATATATGTGGGGAAAACCCTTATGGGTGAAAAACCCCACACTCCAAAACATAGCTTAAATGTATTACGTAAACAATGAAGGTTAAAATACAACACAAAGCCAATGCTCTTGCAGGAGTCTTTGACACTCGTATCTGGAGATGATTCGGCAACATAACAGTACCTGTAAAACTTGTAGTACATCACCTCCTCAAAGCACTTGTTTATATAGAATATACAAGGCAATTTTGGTTGTATCTTGGAATGGGCATCCAACATGGCCTCATGGCCCAAAACCCACACCTATGGACACTTTTCCAACCTTGTATAATGTTCCTGACACTTGTCAGGTCACCCCATCCTGAAGAGGTCACCTATTTCCAAAATGGGCTATGACAAATGCTCTTACAACTCTTACAACCATCATAGAATCTATCATAGTTGTCATAACTTACAGTTGTAAGAGAATCTATCATACACATGCTATAAATAGCATATTCTCTTACAACATGTCATAGTCCACCTTGGGGCACTCAAAAATGCCTTTTTCAAAGATGCTCTTCGACACATGTCTTCACCTGTCATAGAATCACCTATTTCTGACTCTTATATGTCATAACTTTGTCATAGGAATCTGTCATGACCGTTTTGGTCAGTATTCCCTTACACAACATCCAAGATGCTGACACATGGAAAAATATTCCTACCACTAAGTGGGACACCTATCTCCTCATGTGAGGACAAAAATACATGTGGTCATATGCCATGTAGGATGACACATCACCGTGCCAACTCCCACAATATGACAATATAGGATTTGCATCCAATTAATACAATAGGAAAATATTAAATAAATACAATATAAAAATACAAGGAATTACCAAGGTTGAGACACCTTAATTCCCAATATTCTCCCACTTGTCAAACACCTTGTAAGAGCCAATAGAATTAACAAGATTTAACTGCTATAGGCCAAGAGGCCCATAGACTCCAAACACCATTTGAACTTCTTTGTGCCCATTGGTTTCGTCAATGCATCTGCAACATTCTTCAAAGTATCTACCTTCTACAAATTTACCTTCCCATCCTCTACCATGTCTTGTACGAAGTGAAACTGTGCATCAATATGCTTTGTTCTGGCATGGAAAGTTGGATTCTTCGCAAAGCAAATCGCACTTTGACTGTCACAACTGATGGTAATCTGACCTGTATCAACACCAATATCTAAACACAATCTCTTAAGCCAAATGGCTTCCTTGCAAGCATGAGTTGCAGCCATATACTTAGCTTTAGTAGTGGACAAAGCAACCACAGGTTGTCGCGTACTTATCCAACTAATTGCACCACTAAACATAGTGAACATAGGCATTGGTGGATCTCCTGCTGTCAATGTCACCTGCCCAATTAGAATCCACAAATCCACAAATACAAACTGAATGCGGAGGTCCTGTAGCATTACTATGATAGGATATAGAATACTCGGAAGTACCCCTCAAATATCAGAACACTCACTTAACCACATCCCAATGTACCCATCTAGGATTAACCATAAATTGACTAAGGACTCCCAGTGCTTGAGCAATTTCTGGTCTTGTGTAGACCATAGCATACATCAAACTACCAACAACACTAGCATAAGTTGGACAATCACTAATAGACAACTTTGTCCCCAATGAAATAGGAACACACAATGCTCTACAATCTGCCATGCTAAATCTATCCAACATGGTCTTCACATACTTACTCTAGCTTAACCAAAGTTTTCTGTTAGCTCTATCTCTTCTAATTTCCATTCCCAGAATGTACCTGGCTGCCCCAAGATTTTTCATCTCAAACTGTGCTGGCAACTGAGACTTCAAATCATAAATCATATTCTTACCATTCCAATTCAACAACGTATCATCAACATACAATGCAATAATGAGAATGCGATCATTGTCAAACTTGTAATACACACAATGATCAGATTTCAATCTCAGATAACTAATCGACAACACAAAGGCATCAAACTTCAAGTACCACATCCTAGGAGACTGCTTCAAACCATACAAAGACTTCTTTAACTTGCAAACCAAATTTTCTTTACCTTTCTCTATGTAATGCTCTGGTTGTGACATATAGATTTCTTCCTCCAAATCACCATGAAGGAAAGTTGTTTTCACATCCATCTGTTCTACCTCTAAGTCATAAGCAGCTGCAAGAGATAACAAAAATCGAATGGATGTCAACTTTGCAACGGGAGAGAAAATTTCACCATAATCAATTCCCTCCACTTATGAGTACCCCTTCGCAACCAATCTAGCCTTATACTTTTCAACACTGCCATCTGCACCGAATTTCTTCTTGAACACCCATTTGCAACCAACGGGTTTCCGTCCATCAGGCAAAGGCACCAAGTCCCATGTTTTGTTCTTTCCAAAGAAGCCATCTCATCTTCCATGGCCTCCTTTCAGGAACTTGCATCTTTCATGCCCATAGCCTCTTTCACAGTTCTAGGCTCATCAGTGTTAGTAAGTAAAGAAAAAGCACAACTAGAATCAAGTAATGAATAACCAAACCTATCAGGTTGCTTTCTCGTTCGTGTAGAACTCCTTAAAGGCTAAGGTTGAGGTTCTGCTTCTTCTTCTGAGATTTTAGAGCTGCTAGAGCTCTCCTCATCATCAGGTCTCATAGGGTCTATGGGTTCATTCTTCTCAGGGGTAGAAGAAAGCTGAACTGCATCTTCTTTCTTTTTTATCTATTCTGGTTGTAGAACAACAGAAGAATGTGTTAGCTCTCTAAAGATAACACTTCTGCTATACAACACTTTTTCAGCCACAGGATCCTAAAGCTTGTCTCCTTTCACACCGACACCATAGCCAATGAAAATACATTTAGCAGCCTTGTTCTCCAATTTAGACCATTTCTCCCTAGGCACATGTGCATATGCCTCACAACCAAAAACATGAAGATGCCTAACTGAAGGCTTCTTACTAGACCACACCTCCATAGGTGTTTTACCAACAAGAGTTGATGTAGGAGATCTGTTTACCAGATAGCAAGCAGTGGCTACAACTTCAGCCTAAAACTTTTGTTCAAGGCTTGCTCCACTAAGCATACTCCTAGCCTTCTCCATCAGTGTCATGTTCATCCTCTTTGCAACTCCATTTCGTTGTGGGGTGTATGGAGTTGTCTTATGCCTTTCAATTCCTTTCTCTTTGCAGAACTTATCAAACTCTACTAAACAAAACTCACCACCATTGTCAGTTCTCAAACACTTAATCTTTTTACTAGTCTGATTTTTAGCAAAGGCTTTAAACTCCTTAAACCGACTAAAGACTTTAGTCTTGCTTTTGATAAAATAAACCCATGTCCTTCTACTGTAATCATCTATGAAAGATACAAAATATATAGATTTTGAAATTGAAGGAACATTAATAGGACTAAACACATTAGAATGAATAAGATCCAATACACCAGAAGACTTGTGAGAACTAGAGTAAAACTGAACACGGTTTTGCTTTCCATAAATGCAATGTTCGCAAAAGTCAAACTCAAGATTACAATCATTTAACCCCTCAAAGAAGTTTTTATTTTTCAGGGTACGTAGACCCTTCTCACCAATGTGCCCATATCTCAAATGCCATAACATAGTCTTTTCAATAGGAAGCTTAGCTTCCATAGCATGTGCACTACCATCAAAACTAGTTACAACAGATTTCTTCACTGCTCATTTAGATGGTGGGGATGAAGTGATTGTAGCTCATTTCTTTGAATCAGAAGAACTATTGCACTGTGAAGTGCATGCCTTCAGCTGAAATAGAGTACCCCTCCAAGTACCCTTCGCAAGCACCATAGATGCTCTAGTCATCTTGCATCCATCCTTCGTAAAGACAACCTGCACACCTGCATCATTCAACATACTTATAGAAAGCAGGTTCCATGCAAGTCTTGGAATGTGTATAACTCCAGTGATCCCCTTCACTCATCCATCAGGGAATCAGATTGAGACTCTTCCATGACCAACAATCTTTAGATGAGAGTCATCACCCAGGTACACTCTTCCACCATCGAACTCTTCATATTTTGTGAACCAACTTCGATGCAAGGTCATGTGGAATGATGCACCAGAATCAATCAACCACACATCATCAGATGCATGGGTGGCCAGGGATGCAATGAAGGCATCACCATCATCTTGTCACTTGTCAGAATCTGAATCTGGGACTGATTTCTTTTTCTTTTTCTTTTTCTTCTCTTCTTTGCATTCTGTTTAGAAATGCCCAAACTTGCCACAGTTCCAACAGAGAGCCTTGGACTTTCCAGGAGATTTGGACCTCCCACGGGATTTTGATCTGCCCTTCTTAGCTTTCTTGTCCTTCTTCTTCCCTTTCTCCTTGGGTCTTCCATGCACCATAAGAGCCTCTTTTGTTGATTCGGATGTCTTCCTCTGCATTTCTTCAGATAATAGTGAGGACACCACATCTTCCATCTCGAAGGTGGTAGTGGTGCTTCCGATAGCCATGACAAGATGATCCCACGAATCTGGTAAAGAACAAAGCAGGGTCATACATCGATTCTCCTCCTCCTTTTTCACACCCATAGATGTCAAATGTGCAACGATCATGTTGAAATCATTCATGTGGTCCGCAACAGATCCTCCATCTTCCATCTTCAGAGTGAACAACTTCTTTTCAAGAAAAGTTTGTTTACCAAGGACTTGGCCTGATAAACATCACCCAACTTCTTCCAAAGATCTTTCATGCTCTTCTCCTCATGGACATTCAACAGGACAAAGTCAACTAAATAGAGTCTTATGAGACCCTTAGCCTTTCGATCTTTGAGGTCCCAATCAACTTGTGACATTGTTGTAGGTTTTGTTGTGATGTTCACAACACGCCCCATTTTACTTCTTAGCAAATGAGGACCCCTATTGTGGGTGTTGTTCTGCTTGGTGGTAAGGGAAAAAGAAAGTGAAAGTTGCAAACCTTGTTGAAAATAGAGAAAAAATAAGCATTAAGTGCCAAAGCATAATATGGGTGAATTCCTCGTCAAAACTGAATAGGGGTTGCTTTTTGAACCATCTTAAAATTCCCTGTATTTTGCAAGTTATGAGTGTTTTGGTAAAATGTACAATCAGGTTTGTATGTTGCACATACAAGGTCCTTTGTATGTTGGGTCGTTGTATATGCAAAGTCCTTTGTATGTTGTATCATTGTATGTTGCATATACAAAATAGTTTGTATGTCGGGTCGTTGCTTTACTTGTATGCATTTGCTAATGTTTTATTTGTACATACAAGTCGTGGACCCAACGGAGTTTGTAGTTAAAAGGTATAAAGGGTTTAATTCTGTCGGTTGTATATTTGGTGTTTGTATGTTTATACATACAAGCGAAGCATACATGTCGAAAGATGCAAGGCCCGCAATATGCAATGGCCGGAATCAAAAAGTTATGAAAAGAAGTTAAATCCTTGTATGTATATCGCGCGTTGTATGTTTTGGGATATTCATTACGGGATATACATTGAGGGACATACATTGCGGAACCGAAAAGTTTATCAAGGCTGGTTTAGTCGTTATATTTTTTGTGCTTTTGTATATTGAAGACATGCAATGAAATGTACATGCAACGGACCCGAAACATTATGAAATACAGAAAAGTCTTTGTATGTTTGGCGCAATGTATGGCTTGATACATACATTGCAGTATATACATTGTGAGCATACAACGCAGATTTCAGGAGAAGTTTCAATCCGATTTATTAGATGCATCGGGTTTCATTGTATGTTTGGATATGCATTTCATTATACATTAAAGCATCAGAATTCAAAATGGATTAAAATCTGGTTAATGCGATGTATCATTACTAAATGTATATTGAAAGATACATTGCATTATATACATGTCGCGGATTCCAAAGTGGGTTAAACATGGTCTATAAAAGCGATAAGTCTGTTAGATGTATATGAGGGTTTGTATGTTGGAGTATACAAGTGTCGGACGTGAATAGAAAATCAAATACAGAAAAGTTCTTGTATGTTTTTATGCTTGTATGTCTACGATGTATGAGCCAATATACAAAGGCAAATATACAATGCGCGGATTTGAAATGGAAGTTAAAGTACAGAAAATTCTTTGTATATTTTGGGCGCTTGTATGTTGTAACATACCTTCGTGATATACAGAGAATTATGCACCCGATATACAAGGAAAATGGCGGGAAAGCAAACCGATGGGTTTTTGAATCCATTTTAGAGCCTGATGCATGTTTTTGGTCAACGATGGTTGACCCGACCATTATTAACGTTGAATATGCATTTTGATATGCAATTTTTTCATGGATTCATAGCCTGATAGCTGTGTTTGCACATTTAGAGCTTGATTTTAATGCAATGATTATCTACCTGCTAGTTTATTAAATGATGATGCTTAATTCTTGTCTATTTGCAGGCGTGCAGGTAGATATAAAGACGGAACGTAATGGTGATGACATCACAGAGCGACGGATCAGATCACAAAAGATTGCAAACCGATAGGAGGAGTAAAAGGCTTTCAATGCGGATAAGAGTGCCGATGGAAAGAAACATTATTATATGAGCAGCAGAAGATATTTTGAGGCGGTTAGGGTTTCCAAAGAGCGGTGCTCGGTATAGGTTTGCTGATGAGGGTTTTGGCAGGATTTGTTTTCCACCGTCTGATGTTGTAGTTGAGGTGTAGACCGTTGATGAACTAGGGTTTTGGAGCTATATTGGGGATGGTCATAGCTATATATTTCCCCCTTTACACTGTAATACTTTACACAAGGATTCATAGGAATTTTTTAGAACAGAGCTGGAACTTGTAATTTATCTCAGCATTTAAAATAGAGAGACCTTTTAGTTTAGAAGTAGAGGGAGGTCACCTGTGTCTGCAATAAGGAACGTGTGGAACATCCTTCTTCCTTACTGTATCTGTAAAGCTTTGTAAGTTTTCTGTAATTTGATTAATGAAGCTAAGAGTCATTCATACATTGTAAATCATATATGACTATGTGTTTTGAATACAAATGAATCTGGAATTCTGCATCTATTTTCTAAGTGTCTTCTGGCTCTTCTTTGTATTTGAAACAATATCTCTTAGAGCTTGCAATCTTGACTGTAACTCTGTGAAAATACTCAGGGTTACATTTAAGGTTTAATCTATGGATTTGATCAATTTGCTGCATTACTTGCAAAGTGCATAACAAAACATTTAGATCATGTAGTAAGAATGAAGCTTAGTTTAGATTTCTCTAACTTTTCCCAACCCATCTGAAATACTTAGCTTAAAATGCAGAAATTTAAAGGAAATTGTCTCATATTTGAAAAAAACACGAACAATAGAGTTGATAGTAGACAGTTTTCATAATATTTGAAAAGGAAAAGCTTGCAATAATATAAATCATATAGAGCTTTGTAATACAATAACAAGTTCATGCAAAAAAGAATGAATAAAATGATGATATTTGTAATGTTTTGCATAGTTTGAGTCCAGTAAATCATCAAGAAACCCTAAATCACATAAGGCCCCTTGCATATTACAACTTCACATCAACCTACTGAATTGTCTCAATAGGTCAAGACCTGACCATACAGAAACTTGGGATTAAGCAAATCTTAATTGATTTCTTCATATCTTTCAAGATAGTTAGGTTCATTTTGTGAATTTTAACTTTTGTTATGACTGTGTAAAAATAATCATCAACAGTTTTTTGGCGCTAGAAGGAGGGCCGAACAGAGAATCTGTGGATTTATGCAAATGTTTTATACAACATTTTCTGAGCTTTCAAGTTTTATTCTGAGATGTGATAGATCTCGTTAAAATTTCAAAGAAAAAATTGAAAATAGAGTCTCATTTTGATGGATGCATATGAGGATGATCGTCAAGTTGATATTCCTTTATTTCAGGAAACTTTGAATAGGCAGCTTTATCCTCAAAGTTTATCTAACCTTGATTTATCCAGTTGTTAAAGGATACACCAGACTATAGAGCACAGTGAAATTAATTGTCTAACTTTTCTTACAAGGTTGGATTTATATTTGAAGGGACTAATATTTTTCATAGATGTGTTCAAGGCTGAAGTCTGGCAGGAAAATGAAGAAATTCTAGAGCAAAAAGCAGATACAACAGCAGACGATATTAGTTGGTTAAAAAATACAATAGCTAAATCAGTTCTAAAAGAAGATAATAGAAAAGCATCTTTCCTTAAGTCATTTTATGGTAAGATTGATAGAGAAGAAACTACTTGTTAGGGTAAAGTCTTTGATTCTGACCCTAATACTTGTGATAAAAATGAAGAAACATCTTTCCTTGAGTCATTTTATGGTGGGAATTATGGGTCTCTACCTTGTAATAAGGGTGAGGCAGAGTGCAGGTATGAGTCTTTTGAAAATCATAAAGAGGAAGTTACACTTTTTTTTTAGTCATCAAACAATCAACAAGAAAGATTTGATGAGGGCGAAGATAAAAATGAGGTTGATCTTGATACACTAGACAAATACATTGAATTATTAAATGCTTGTCAGGATAATGTTTCTAAATCTGAATTTAGCAGTTTTGATAGAAATCAGTTGATAAAGAGGTGTAAATGGGTAGTAGAACAATTTAAACACACTGCTGTTGATGAAGTTCCTATGATAGCAACTAATGGAGTCATAGAAAAGAAAGTAAATCCTAATTTCACAGATGACTTCTTTAAATTGAATGATCAAATGCAAGAATGTTGCAGGTCAATGGAACCAGACGCTCTACTAGATGGTAAATGTGAGTTATTTGATGAACAATTCATGAAAGTTGAAGATGCAAAAAAATTTGGAGTTGTGCATGATCAGATGCCAGTCCAATGTCATTTTGAAAATGAAACAGGGGAGTATTCATATCAGTTGAAAGTTGTTTCACCTTTACGGTCAAATGATTTAGAAATGATAAATTTCTGTATATCAGGTTATGATGATAAAGATACTCATTTAGATGTTGATGTGCAGGGAATTGAAGAGAACATCGAGACGTTTCCTGAACTTGAGGACAAGCTGAACATCCATAATGAAGGAACAAAGCTAGATAAAGATGAAGAAATAATCTATCAAGAGCCATACATCCTTCAATTTGAAGTGAGACCAGGCGTTAAGCCAAGAAACAAAGATGCAAAATCAAATGGAGGACCAGCTATCAATGAACAAGCATGTCCAATGGAGCCAGAAATACACCAGGTTGTATCTTTCCTTTCCACAGTAAATAATGTTGAATATTATTTTGATTATGGAAATTCTAGAGATAAGACATGCATATGGATTAATCATGAACATGATGAGCTTCCTCAGTTGCTAATCATAAAGAGTTATTCTATTAAACACAGTGAATTCAGAATACAAGAGTATTTTTCAGAATACAAAGATGAATTTGCCAGGATCAGAACCATAACTAATGCCCTGATGCTCCTGCACAATCTAAGTATGCAAATATAGGTGTCTTTGGGTCTTTTCCTGGGTTTTGTTTGCCTTGTAGTGTCTTGTACAGTGTGGTAGAGTAGTTGTTTTGTTTCTTTTCTTTGTTTTCTTGTCTTGCTTTCTGTTGTTTCCTTTCGTAGGTTAGTTGTTTGTACAATCGGTTTGTTTTGTTTGTGTGTTGTGTTTCCTTAGCAGGGATGTTTATTTTGATTTAGAGTATGAAAGAGCAGACTGACAACCACTGAAAACAATAGGAAATTCAGATCTTTTAGGTTAATTATTTGAAATTTATGCATAACTTGTTGTGACTGTCATTAATGTAGAAAGTTGTTTGACTTGTGAAATTTTGTATTCAATAAGAATGGGTTGAGTATTCAAGGAATGTTTCTCACAATGACACACCTAAAATCCTTGGGTTTGTTGAACCTACTAGTGTAGATATTAGGTGAAAAATCTGAGGTTACCCTTGCTACCATTACAATTCTCAGCTTAATTCAGCAAGTAACCATTCCTTGCATCATGAAGTTACAACTGCAATATCTTATGAAATCTCTATCAAAATATAAAATAAATAAAATAATAAAATGGATTTTATTGAAAATCTAGATTAAGTCATCTAAGTAACTCTACCGGGGCTATAGATGCTGTAATGTCCCCTTTTTAGCTGATGTTGTTTGCGGATGGTTTAGCCTATTCCTGACCCTCGTAGGCTAATGTACATGGTTAGGGGGTCTTCTTGAGGCAATCACTTGATCGATGGTTGGTTTCCTGGATTCAGTTGGATGGGAAAAATAAGGGAGATAATAATTAAATTAATTATTTGTAAGGCTATTAAATAAATAAATATTATAAAGTGACCTTATATTTAATTAATTTAATAAAGTGACTTAAATAAATATTATTACATAAAGTCACTAAAATAAAATAATATTATTTTTCTAGAAGCTTCTTTAAGTGGGATTGAAAAAGTATAAAGGAAGGGGCAAGGCAAGCTTCCAGGCATCCAGGAATTGATATTTGCTTTGATGTGATTGTTTGGTGAAGGAGCTAGCAAGGGTTTCTGCCATTGAGTGATTGAGAACGAAAAATCTCATTGGTTATGCAATTTTGAGGTTGTGAAATATCAACTGAATTATTGCTTCATTGTGGGCTTCATCCAGGAGTCCAATCTGTGCTTAAATTGGAGAAGACATTAAGTTTCACAAGGGTTCCAAAGGTTAATCATTTGCAGATTTGAAATTGTTGGTGACATGAATAGTGGCATGAATAGTGTCGTACTACAGTAACCAGCCATAGAGTTTTTAGATTTTCATTGTTGGAGGCCTATCTAGACACTTTTTTATTCTAGGTATTTGAGGGAGCAATTCTTCTTATGAAGACAATCATTTCTATACCAGTTTGGAGGTGTTTCAAGGCTACAATTAATTCATTCTAAGGACTGATATACTACAGCAAGGGTGCCATTGGCAAGACATTTTTGTTCATATCTCATCAGTGAAGCATCCTATGGTTCTGGGCATTGTTGCATTTTGATCCTTTGATCCTACCAATCAGTTCAGGTACCATAAAGTGGAGTTTTATTGTTGCATTTATTTTTAGTTAAGATTGTCAGGCATGGGCAAGGGCGGCTACTTCTAGGAGGTGCAATTTTATGCAAGGAGGCTCAATAAAATCAAATAAAAATCAGAGATAGATATCATTGCATCTGTTGATCATTCCGGATTTCATAATCAGGTTCTTTGATGTATTTTGCATTGTCATATCAATTCGCATAAGGTGTTGTTGTAGATGGTCATTTTATATCAAATTTGGCATTGTTGTATATATCATTGTAAGCCAAGAGTCTTGGCAAATACATAGCATCATTGTACTTTAGATTGCACTCAATTAAGGAGATATATGTTGCATACCATATGTTTGATGAAATGTCCATCTTATAGCATACATAATTAGCATAGTAGTTTGCATGCCAATTGTTTGAAAAAATGTCAATTGGCTGTAGGAGTTGATTTACACTTGCATTAGTCATCTATTGCATTTGGAAAATGCTAAGACACTTGCATTTCATGCTATACTTGTAGTTTAGTCATTTAGCATTTATTTCAAGGCTTTTGCATCATCTTATCTTCCAATTTCATCAAGCAAAGCAAACTGAAACACAGAAATAGCAAGAACATACTTTGCATACAAAGTGTTTGACGATATTCCTTGAGCCTCTAATCAGCATTTTGAGGTCTGAATTGTCAAGGGATATTACAGACACTCACTGGCAGTGGGGCTTTACTTAGGAGAATTATAATGATAACCTTGTCGGGGCTATGGATGCCTACTGGCAGCAAGGCTCTATCCGGTTGGCTATGAGGGAATGCCCTCACCCACATAATCTAATATCAGTCATTGGTTTGTTTAATCAATCTTCAAGATAAGGATTATTAATCACGTGCACCCACTTAAACTGAAAGGAAAATTCATGCACCTTATTGAATACATTGAGTCTCAAGTTAAATGATGATTTGCATGAAAGATAGTTGGAAATTATGAATTTATTTCATTTAACTTTCTTTAATGGTTTTAATTTTTGTTTGTTTTGTTTGGTTGCAAGTTGTTGTGATGTTCACAACACGCCCCATTTTACTCATTAGCAAAATGAGGACCCCTACTGTGGCTGTTGCTTTTTGTTTATGGGTGTTGTTCTGCTTGGTGGTAAGGGAAAAAGAAAGTGAAAGTTGCAAACCTTGTTGAAAATAGAGAAAAAATAAGCACTAAGTGCCATAGCATAATATGGGTGAATTCCTTGTCAAAAATAAATAGGGGTTGCTTTTTGAACCATCTTAAAATTCCCTATATTTTGCAATATGAGTGTTTTGGTAAAATGTACAATCGGGTTTGTATGTTGCACATACAAGGTCCTTTGTATGTCGGGTCATTGTATATGCAAAGTCCTTTGTATGTTGCATCGTTGTACATTGCATATACAAAATAGTTTGTATGTCGGGTCGTTGCTTTACTTGTATGCATTTGCTAATGTTTTATTTGTACATACAAGTCGCAGACCCGACGGAGTTCGCATTAAAAGGTATAAAGGGTTTAATTCTGCCGGTTGTATATTTGGTGTTTGTATGTTTATACATACAAGCGAAGCATACATGTCAAAAGATGAAAAGCCCGCAATATGCAATGGCCGGAATCAAAAAGTTATGAAAAGAAGTTAAATCCTTGTATGTATATCGCGCGTTGTATGTTTCGATATATACATTGCCGGATATAAATTGAGGGACATACATTGCATAACCGAAAAGTTTATCAAGGTTGGTTTAGTCATTGTATTTTTTGTTAGATTTAGGGCAAACAACTGAGAGGGGGGTGAATCAGTTGTACAAAACTTTTCTTGCAATTAAACACTTAACTCCACTTTGTAATTTAGCAGCATAATAATAAATCAATCATGGAAACACAATGCAATGAATCAAGAGCAAAAACACATTAACATATGAGACACTAAGATTTTGACGTGGAAAACTCGGTTAAGGGAAAAACCACAGGGTGATTAACCCAAGATTGTATTCTCTGTTAGAAGAATAGAAAGAACAAAAATGGCACATGCCAATTAGGGCTCATTGCCTGAGCACACTGCTCACAAGAGGCTCACTGCCTACAAGAGACACACTGTCTACAGAATAATGAGTATCACCTACTTGAACTAGAAAATAGTATCTTCACCATGCTTGAATCAGTTCCATTTAAGCCCAAAAACTTCTGCTCTACCTTTCTCTCTTCCTCGCTACCACACTCACATCTCCACAAGACACACTTTGAAATGACTTTACAATCCCTTATTTATACAAGGCATCGACTTAGGAAAAATCATCTAAGTAAGCAAACATCTCCAAGAACATCTGCAAGATGTGTAATACATCTGGTCGGCCAGTCTCAGGAAGAACACCATCATCCAGAGGTTATTTTTCAATTGCAAGCTCCAATTCCAATGTGGACCATCAACACAAACTGGACACGATCCAAAGTACTCCACAAGATTGCCTGAATCACCAAGAACATCCGCACTTCATCTGCTTACTGAAATCCTTCTCTCCTTCATCCGGAACCTCAAGAACATAGTCTGTCATCACTGTCATAAAGGAATAGATGCTTCCAGACCTTCAAACCACAAACCAATCGAGTTGACACTTCACAAAGACTTCCTTAACACTCCCTCAAATCCGCAGAATAGGATAATGCATTTCCGGATCTCACCGGACCTATCTATGTCACTCTATCACCTCTGAATACCTGCCAGAACCAGTTTCACTTGAGCAGCCACAACTTCTTCAGATCTTCATGTAGACCTCTAAAATATCTACTGCACCACCTTAAGACACATAAATAGAAACCCTTTAAACTGCATCCTCTGATCCTCATCCTATCTTGGACTTTTATCTTACTGTCATCATTGTTCTTCACTGTTCCTAATAGAGACTAATTTTCTCAATATCCTCAGTACACAGCTCATCTAATCATTATCATTAATGCAATAGGAGTATGTTGACATCAATGACAACACCAGTTAGGCCCATACTTGCAAAATTTTTTGTGCTTTTGTATATTGAAGACATGCAACGAAATGTACATGCAGCAGACCCGAAACATTATGAAATAAAGAAAAGTCTTTGTATGTTTGGCGCAATGTATGTCTCGATACATACATTGCGGTATATACATTGTGAGCATACAACGTGGATTTCAGGAGAAGTTTCAATCTGATTTATTAGACGCATCGGGGTTCATTGTATGTTTGGATATGCATTTCATTATACATACAAGCGCCGGAATTCAAAATGGATTAAAATCTGGTTAATGCAATGTATCATTACTAAATGTATATTGAAAGATACATTGCATTATATACATGTCACAGATTCCAAAGTGGGTTAAACATGGTCTATAAAAGTGATAAGTCCGTCAGATGTATATGAGGGTTTGTATGTTGGAGTATACAAGCGCCGAACACGAATAGAAAATCAAATACAAAAAAGTTCTTGTATGTTTTTATGCTTGTATGTCTACGATGTATGAGCCGATATACAAAGGCAAATATACAATGCGTGGATTTGAAATGGAAGTTAAAGTACAGAAAATTCTTTGTATATTTTGAGCGCTTGTATGTTGTAGCATACATTCGTGATATACAGGGAATTATGCACCCGATATACAAGGAAAATGGTGGGAAAACAAAGCGATGGGTTTTTTGAATCCATTTTAGAGCCTGATGCATGTTTTTGGTCAATGATGGTTGACCCGACCATTATTAACGTTGTATATGCATTTTGATATGCGATTTTTTCATGGATTCATAGCCTGATAGCTGTGTTTGCACATTTAGAGCCTAATTTTAATGCAATGATTATCTACCTGCTAGTTTATTAAACGATGATGCTTAATTCTTGTCTGTTTGTAGGCATGCAGGTAGATATAAAGACGGAACTTAATGGCGATGGCATCACAGAGCGGTGGATCAGATCACAAAAGATCGCAAACCAGCAGGAGGAGTAAAAGGCTTTCAATGCGGCTAAGAGTGCCGGTGGAAAGAAACATTATTATATGAGTAGCAGAAGATATTTTGAGGTGGTTAGGGTTTCCAAAGAGTGGTGCTCGGTATAGGTTTGCTAATGAGGGTTTTGGCAGGATTTGTTTTCCATTGTCTGATGCTGCAGTTGAGGTGCAGACCGTTGATTAACTAGGGTTTTAGAGCTATATTGGGGATGGTCATAGCTATATATTGCCCCCTTTACACTGTAATACTTTACATAGGGATTCATAGGAATTTTTTAGAACAGAGCTAGAACTTGTAATTTATCTCAGCATTTAAAATAGAGAGACCTTTTAGTTTAGAAGTAGAGGGAGGTTGCATGTGTCTGCAATAAGGAACATGTGGAACATCCTACATCCTTACTGTATTTGTAAAGCTTTGTAAGTTTTCTATAATTTGATTAATGAAGCTAAGAGTCATTCATACACTGTAAATCATATATGACTGTGTGTTTTGAATACAAATGAATCTAGAATTTTGCATCTATTTTCTGAGTGTCTTCTGGCTCTTCTTTGTATTTGAAACAATATCTCTTAGAGCTTACAATCTTGACTATAACTCTGTGAAAATACTCAGGGCTTACATTTAAGGTTTAATCTATGGATTTGATCAATTTGTTATATTACTTGCAAAGTGCATAACAAAACATTTAGATCCTGTAGTAAGAATGAAGTTTAGTTTAGATTTCTCTAACTTTTCCCAACCCATCTAAAATACTTAGCTTAAAACGTAGAAATTTAAAGGAAATTGTCTCATATTTGAAAAAAACACGAACAACAGAGTTGATAGTAGACAGTTTTCATAATATTTGAAAAGGAAAAGCTTGCAATAATATAAATCATATAGAGCTTTGTAATACAATAACAAGTTCATGCAAAAAAGAATGAATAAAATGATGATATTTGTAATGTTTTGCATAGTTTGAGTCCAGTAAATCATCAAGAAACCCTAAATCACGTAAGGCCCCTTGCATATTACAGCTTCACATCAACCTACTGAATTGTCTCAACAGGTCAAGACCTGACCATATAGAAACTTGGGATTAAGCAAATCTTAATTGATTTCTTCATATCTTTCAAGACAGTTAGATTCATTTTGTGAATTTTAACTTTTGTTATGACTGTGTAAAAACAATCATCAATAGGTTTCACACCGGATACGGTTTCCCATAGGTCACTATCAACAAGTAGGTCCTCCATCTTGAGTTTCCACAACTCAAAATTAGTGCCATCGAATTTATCAACCTCTAACCTTCCAGATGTGGTTGCCATCTCCTTGCTGCAATAAGATATAGAATACTCTGCACAACACTCCCACTCAACCTAAGATTAGCTCAAAAAACCCCTACCCAACAGTTAGGACCAAAACTGGTCAGGCTCTGATACCAACTAAAAGGAAGCTAGGTGTGCGGAAATCGCTTCCTACACTAATCTAAAGAGGGGAGGAGAGTGCAAATTCAATTTTATCCTTACAATTACAGCTATATTAACCCACTAACAAAGATATTGCAGAAAACACATAAACAAGAAAGTATGATAGAACAAGAGAGACATAAGATATATGTGGGGAAAACCCTTACGGGTGAAAAACCCCACTCCAAAACACAGCTCAAATGTATTACGTAAACAATGAAGGTTACAATACAACATAGAGCCAATGCTCTTGCAGGAGTCTTCGACACTCATATCTAGAGATGATCTGGCAGCATAATAGTACCTGTAAAACCTGTAGTACATCACCTCCTCAAAGCACCTATTTATATAGAATATTGATGCAGAGCATCAAGTAGGAAATATTTCATTACAGGGTGATCTACCCATTCAACCCACCATACATGAGGGATTTATGCTTAACACCCTTCAAAACCTTCTCAAAATGTCCATACAATACCGAATTATTCAACTTCTTTACCATCGGCAAGAGCTGCCCAAACGTCTTCCCGATATACACTATCGCTCAGACTTAAACCATCGGTGACACACTCTTCTTTCTCTGATATCTTATTTCATACCGATAGGCCTAACAAACTGTGCCGTCGGTAAGACTGCCTCTATCGGCAGTGTCTCCATTTCTCTCGCCGACACGTCGATACAACTACCATTGTCCAGACCTTGAGCATCGGCAACCTTCAAACTTGTTATCCCGATGTGGGATCTCTCCCCGATGAATAGAATACATCGGTCATACATTTTCTTCTCACTCTGATATGCGACCACTCTGATATCTCCTTTGAATAGTCTTCGTCGATAAGACTACTGCTATCGGCATCGTCTCCAGATCTCTGGCCGATACTTCGATGTTACAACATGCACTTCACTTTTTATCGATGTGACTCCGGTAATCACTATAACTTTTGAAGACTCTCTCCGATAATGTATCTCATGCCGATATACACATACACCTTCTATCGGTGTGACTTCGTTGATTGACATGACTTCTTAAGGCTCCACTGATGTGCTTTCCTCACACCGATGACTTCCATTGTAACCGAACAAAACACACACAGAACTACAAAAACCCACAGAACAGAAAAAAAAAACTACTCTATACGGAGGTCATTCCACTGGTTTCGAAGAAACCCACCAGTGGAATGACTCCAAATGATGTCTTCTGCGGGTTTACACCAAAAATAGAATTTTTATTCCTTCACAGAGTTAATTTACAATCTTCTCTCTTACTCTTTGTCTCTTATACAGACGCACTATTTAAAGACTCTCATACATCACGTAGGCAGTTACAAGATGGAAGGCGAACTGCCTATAACCATCTCTACCTTATAGTTACAACTTCTTTCTTGTTCGGTTATAATCTCTTACAACACGTATACAGATTTAGTTTTATGCCTTACTTGGCAACGTATAACTCAATATGGCTTGAAGGCCTTATAGTATGACACTTGAACATAATAGAAAATGTATAGAATCCTCAGATTCTCAATGTCTTCGAGGTGCTCCTGTACCATACTCCCCAGCATGAAGAAAACTCTTGTCCCAAGAGTTAGGTGGTCTGCTTCGAATAACTTTTGCCTCTTTATGACTGCAACTCTGACTTGATGCCTCCTCTACTTCCTCTTTACCCTCCAACTGTGACTCCTATCAATGGAGTTTGACTGGCTGCTTCCAAATAGCATCTCTATCATCAGAAGTCCACTCCTTCTTGCTACAACAACACTCTTGTCCCTCACCTGGGAGTCCTCTCTTGCCTCTCTCCCCAAGACTTTTGGCGACAACCAAATGGACCATCTCCTCTAGCCCTCTTGATAGACCTTCCTGTTTGCCTACAGCAGTGAGTGAACTTGCACCTGCAACCATAAAAACTTCATAACAGAATCAGATAGAAAAAACTAATGTTTACCCCAAAATCCTAGTGTAGATTGCCTCCTTCAGCGCTCTATCTACATGCTCAGAATCTTCTGATGTCTGATACCAATTTGATGCAGAGCATCAAGTAGGAAATATTTCATTACAGGGTGATCTACCCATTCAACCCACCATACATGAGGGATTTATGCTTAACACCCTTCAAAACCTTCTCAAAATGTCCATACAATACCAAAATATTCAACTTCTTTACCATCGGCAAGAGCTGCCCAAACATCTTCCCGATATACACTATCGCTCAGACTTAAACCACAGGTGACACACTCTCTTCTTTCTCTGATATCTCATTTCATACCGATAGGCCTAACAAACTGTGTCGTCGGTAAGACTACCTCTATCGGCAGTGTCTCCATTTCTCTCGCCAACACGCCGATACAACTGCCATCGGCCAGACCTTGAGCATCGGCAACCTTCAAACTTGTTATCCCGATGTGGGATCTCTCCCCGATGAATAGAATACATCGGTCAGACATTTTCTTCTCACTCTGATATGCGACCACTCCGATATCTCCTTTGAATAGTCTTCGTCGATAAGACTACCGCTATCGGCACCGTCTCCAGATCTCTGGCCGATACTCTAATGTTACAACATGCACTTCACTTTTTATCATTGTGACTCTGGTAATTGCTATAACTTTCAAAGACTCTCTCCGATAATGTATCTCATGCCGATATACACATACACCTTCTATCGGTGTGACTTCGTTGATCGACATGACTTCTTAAGGCTCCACCGATGTGCTTTCCTCACACCGATGACTTCCATTGTAACCAAACAAAACACACACAGAACTACAAAAACCCACATAACAGAAAAAAATAAACTACTCTATATGGAGGTCATTCCACTAGTTTCGAAGAAACCCACCAGTGGAATGACTCCAAACGATGTCTTCTGCGGGTTTACACTAGAAATAGAATTTTTATTCCTTCACAGAGTTAATTTACAATCTTCTCTCTTACTCTTCGTCTCTTATACAGACGCACTATTTAAAGACTCTCATACATCACATAGGCAGTTACAAGATGGAAGGCGAACCGCCTATAACCATCTCTGCCTTACGGTTACAACTTCTTTCTTGTTCGGTTACAATCTCTTACAACATGTATACAGATTTAGTTTTATGCCTTACTTGGCAACGTATAACTCAATATGGCGTGAAGGCCTTACAGTATGACACTTGGACATAATAGAAAATGTATAGAATCCTTAGATTCTCAATGTCTTCGAGGTGTTCCTGCACCAAATATACAAGGCAATTTTGGCTCTATCTTGGAATGGGCATCCAACATGGCCTCATGGCCCAAAACCCATGCTTATGGACACTTGTCCAACCTTATAGAATGTTCATGACACTTGTCAGGTCACCCCATCCCAAAGAGGTCACCTATTTCCAAAATGGACTATGACATATGCTCTTACAACTCTTACAACCGTCATAGAATCTGTCATACACAGGCTACAAATAGCATATTCTCTTACAACATGTCATAGTCCACCTTGGGGTGCCCAAAGATGCCTTTTTCAAAGATGCTCTTCGACACATGTCTTCACCTGTCATAGAATCACCTATTTCTGACTCTTACATGTCATAACTTCGTCATAGGAATCTGTCATGACCGTTTTGGTCAATATTCCCTTACACAACATCTAATATGCTGACACATGGCAAAATATTCCTACCACTAAGTGGGACACCTATCTCCTCATGTGAGGACAAAAATACATGTGGTCATATGTCATGTAGGATGACACATCACCGTGCCAACTCCCACAATATGACAACATAGGATTTGTATCCAATTAATACAATAGGTCATAGGATTTGCATCCAATTAATACAATAGGCAAATATTAAATAAATAGAATGTAAAAATACAAGGAATTACCAAGGTTGAGACACCTTAATTCCCAGCAGTTTTGTTGGCTGATTCCATACACAAATATCAATGCGAACCAAAACCTATGTATTCAATTCATCACACATGTTGGCCAATACCACTGGATCTCACAAATCACTCAACCAACAACTTCTCCTAATCCGCACAAGGATCAAACACCAAATCAGCCTGTTCTTCACCAGACTGAACTGTCTAACCAAAACCTGATACTCAGATGCTTGTAACTTTCAATCCCTTCATCACTGGAGGCTAAAACTTTGAATTTAGCTGGTTCTGACATCCCTTAACATTCTCTCAGATCCGCAACACAATATGATTTCCTGTGGAGAAATACGGACCAAAATGCTAAACCCTATCATATGCTATGTTCCTGTCTATCTGGACTTAGACAAATTTGTAATCTGACTTCTGGTATGATCAAATGATACAATGTGGATGTGTAAGATAGATTTAGTTGCCATCAATGACAACACCTGACATACCTAGCAGTGTCTCTTGTCAATAGGTACCTCCACATATAGCCAACAAATACACCAAATCGGTGTCTTCTGTTGCACATCAGAATAATCAGGCAAAAGTTGCTTATAAAAATCTTTACCTAAGCCAAAGTAAAGAACTTTGTTATAAGCAGTGAATTGCAGGAATAGAAAGGTTCAAGAGTTTAGTTGAAGCTCAATTTGATTGAGCATTTTTTGTGAAATTTCATTCATAGCTGCTGGAATGGATCTCTGGTCGAGATTTGCAAGAATTTGAGGTGTGATTTGAAGAGGTTGGGCAGATTGATGCTTCTACTGCATCTATTGTGACAGAAGCATCATATAATTTGTAGCCTAAATAGAGCTAGACGTGATCAGATCTAAGTTTTGCTTTGACCGACATTCACATAGATATTTGTATTAAGACATATTTCAGAGCCGAAACGGGTCATTTTTTTATTGAAGCTAATTAATTATAGTCGCTGCCCTGTCCAAAGAAGAGGTCGATGTTGCAAACTGGTAGTCATTGTAAAGGGTCCGATGCTTATATAGAATGAAGCAAATCACTGAAGAATCTACAGTAAGGTTTTGCAGAGTGAAGGAAGATCGACAGTTAGAGCACATGAAGTCACCTGGGAATTAAGGATGCAATGCTAAAAGAAATGTGGTTCCTATAAGGGTTCTGAAAGAAGAAGTTATTGATGATGTTCATGGTCTAGATAGTCCAAAAGGTTGGGCCTGAGGTACTAGAGAAATCCACATCACTCACATAGATCTCTAGTGATAAGCAGAGTTGTAGCAGTTAGACATGGTTGTTTAAGTCATCAATACTAGAGTATTACGAGTTAGCTATAAGTTTGTGTCAATTTAGTTAGAATTGGAAGTTAAATAGCCTAAAATTAAGTTGAGTCATAAATTGGTAGTCAAATTGTTATTATTTATTATTGGTTTAGAGTCATCAAAATTATGTCTATCAAAATGTAAAAAGTGTCAAAAATTATCAAAAATAAGAATTGCTTCAATTGTAATTGAGCACACTATCACTTGTATATGATGTCCATATTGAGGGGAGGCATTATAAAATTAAGCCTCAAAGTCAAATTTTCTAATTAAGTAGCAAACTCAATTGGAGGATGGAGGCACCGGAGGTTGGAGGATACTTAGCGACCTCTCATCAGTCACTAGCGACGAGGCTGCAAAATTGCATTAGTGACAAAATTATTTGTGCCAAAAAGACTAAAGCCAAGATCAGTTTCCAGGTGGCAGCGACAACTGTCTCATATCATTTATGATAAGAGTGGCAATGATCTATAATGGTGGCTGCATACGTGACAACAAAGACTTGGGTTTCAAGCTTTGTAAATTGTGGATGGATGTGTTTTTCCCCATTCACAAGATGATATAAGTGGTTGGATGTGTATGTCCCCAATCACAATTTTTTTTATTTGTTGATGAATGGATGTGTTTGTCCCCATTCACGAGATGGTGAAGTGATTGGAAGTGTTTGTCCCCAGTCACATGAGTTGGTGATTATGATTGGATGTGTTTGTCCCCAATCATAATTGTTGTGAGTAGATGTGTGTGTCCCTATGCATGGCTCTGATGTAGGATAGATGTGTTTGTCCCTATCCAAACTTGTATGACTTCGGATAGATGTGTTAGTCCCTATCCTTGGTTCCATGGGTAGATGTGTTTATCCGTATCCTTGGATGAAAGTACACTAAGTGTAGTGAGGCTAGTTCCACTATTGCTTGACATGAGTAGATGTGTATGTCCCTACTCTTATCTTATATTGTTTGGTGAGCTACTAGCTGTGGTCATCAAGTATTGTGATGTTCTTTCACCCCATGTTCACTTTAAGGGGGGTGTTGGGAATTAGTATTCACATAGGTGTTAGAAATATTGCATCATAGGATGCATTTAATAATTATTTGCTAGGTTTGTTAAATAGATTATATAATAAGTGGTACGAATTGAGTTGTTAAAATAACTCAATATAATTAGGGAGGTTGTTTAGGAAGTTTCCTATAAAATAAGATTAATGGATCCTACAAATATGTATGAGATTTTATTGAGAAAGGAGAAGGAAGCATGACATTATTTTTGTATAAAAATTTTAAGCTTCTATTTTGTCTCTACTCATTTTTCTCACACTCCTTGCCTATGCCAAAATGGGATCTTTGGAACAGGATATGGACATCCATCAAAGCATAAAGGATATGGGAATTTTGACAGATGTTGTAGTTGCAACTGTCCTAGGAGACATGTATGCAAAGTGTGGAAGCATAAACAAGGCACATGAACTATTTGACATGATGCCTCAAAGAAATGTTGTCTCATGGAATGCAATGATTGCAAGATATGTACAAAATGGATTGTTTCAAAAAGGCTTTAGAAACTTTCAAGCAAATGCAACTGGCACGTGTAAAACCAAATTCCATAACCTTTGCAAGCATCCTCCTTGCCTATGGCAAAATGGGATCTTCAAAACAAGATATGGACAGCCATCAAAGCATACATGATATAGGAATTTTGTCACATGTTGTATTTGCAGCTACCCTTGTAGACATGTATGCAAAGTGTGGAAGCATAGACAAGGTGCGTGAACTGTTTGACATGATGCCTCAAAGAAATGCATAGTCTCATGGAATGCAATGATTGCAAGATATGTACAAAATGGATTTTTTGAAAATGATTTATAAACTTTCAAGCAAATGCAATTGCAATGTGTAAAACCAAATTCCATAACCTTTACAAGCATCCTCCCTACCTGTGCCAAATTAGGATCATTGGAACAGGATCTGGACAACCATCAAAGCGTAAAGGATATAGGAATTTTGTGAGATGTATTTTTAGCTACCCTTGTAGACATGTATGCAAAGTGTGGAAGCATAGACAAGGCATGTGAATTGTTTGACATGATGCTTCAAAGAGATGTTGTCTCATGGGTGCAATGATTGCAAGATATGCACAAAATAGATTTTTTGATAAGGCTTTAAAGAAACTTTCATGAAAATGCAATTGGCGGGTGTCAAGCCAAATTCCACAACCTTATCTAACATCCTCCTTGTCTATGCCAAAATGGCATCTTCGGAACAGGGTGTGGATAGCCATCAAAGCATAAAGGATATAGGAATTTTGTCACATGTTGTATTTGCAGCTGCCCTTGTAGACATGTATGCAAAGTGTGGAAGCATAGACAAGGTGCGTGAACTATTTGACATGATGCCTCAAAGAAATGCAGTTTCATGGAATGCAATGATTGCAAGATATGCACAAAATGTATTTTGCAAGGATGTTGTCAAAATATTTGAATTAATCAAACCATACTTGACACATATATTGAACTATAATTGAACATAATATCATGTCATAGAAACATTAAAAAACACGTATGCAATATCAAAACTTTTAAGCATGATACGATATCTATCTTGTAACCATAATTGATCATCATATTATATTTAATGTAAAATTTCATATACATAATGTCATGAAAATAACATGTAGTGTATATATAAATCCATATAGGCATGTACAAACAAAGCCATATAGGCATATATAAAGATATACATCAGTAAAATACAAAAGCATGTATACAAAGCCATATAGGCATACAAAAAAATATCCTGAAATCAAATTTCCTATGAACTTCTATCAAATAATTGATGGCCCTTGCTTGGCCATGAAGATAGAGAGTCAATCGGCAACTCATCCTCTCTCCCGTCAACTAGACCTCCTCGATAGAAATTTTTGAAGCTCCACATGTTAAATAAATCAAACAATATCTAAATTAATATAGAAAACATGAAATATATAACATGGCATATGTAATCAATCACTTACCGCTAGTTGGTGATCTCTCGATCATTTTTTGTCTCTCTTCATCCGTAGCTAGATGGGTTGGAGTTGTAACCTCCTGTGAGAAGCATGAAGAAGCAAAATTGAGTAAACATGAATATCATTTATGTACATTAAATGACATGAGATAAAACAAGAAATACAAAATGATATTTGCATGTTACTGGCTCATACCTCTGTTAAAGGATCTACAGATAAAATAGCTGCAACAATGCCCACCTCCGCTGACTGATGAAGATAAGGAGGAGTCTCCATATTCAACATCTGGAAATAGCGTTCAAGGTTATTTGACCAAAATAGATACATAACATTATTTAAATTCATAATGATTACAAATGGTAAAATTTACCTCAGTAAAAGTGCTTCTGCGTGCAAGGGACCAAGGAAATCGTGGTGGTGGTGGTGAAGCTCCTTGTTCATCATCAAATTGTCACTAAATACTATTACCATTGATATATGTACTATATTTACAATCTTGTGATAAATTACATACCTATTGACTTGACCTCCTCTCATAACCCTACATTGGACGGTTAACAGATGCAGGATAAATACTTTGACCCTAGAATTTCATAGTGCAAACAATTACAAACATTAATTTTGACTTATAATATAGATACTCATATAATTAATTAGAAATTTCAAATACAAATATATTAAATAAAGTTGAACCTTGTAAAAAACTACCTGTGAGTCAATACCAAATGTTTCCTACAAGACAAGATTTGTGAGGGCAATATCATCCAATATGGATGTGTCCATCACTGGTTGCTGCCCTTATGTCGCAACATCCTGACACTCTGCAACATCATCTAGATTGCCTACTTGGCAAGAGTCCTAGGTCCCATAATCGCACAAATTCCCACATAAACTGCAAAGATGTGGGGACCATCAACGCCTATTTCTCTCTCTCATTGGCCTAGGTAAGATCATCACCATGTTGTGCTAGAGACTAGGTGAGAGAACTCAATGAATGCAATGTCTCCACCTCAATACTCTCATTCAAAGTCAAGGGGAGTGATATATGTGTTGGCCTCATGAGGGGTCTAGGTACATAGTTCTGGTCTCGATGTGCCCCTGTCTATCTTGGGCAGAGCAACCACCTCTATCCTAGAACTCTTGAATGTCGAAGTAATTAGGAATTTGGTTGAGGACAAACTCTCAATAGAGTTTCCTTAGGAAATATTGTGGCACCTCATTGTTATTACAAGGATGCTCATCAAAGACCATGTACAATCTATCCTAAAAGTTTTTGGATATACCATAGTGCACACACCAATGAATTGGGAACTGTTTGCAACTCTCTTCTAGTGTTTGGCCAGTTTTAGGATTGATAAAATGTGAACATAATTGAGATTTTGTAATTTTGTTGTCCTTAACTTGTTTGTAAGACAGTTTGTCATCATAGTATTGCTAACTCCTCTCCCTATAGGTATTCCATTTAGTGATTTGGTTTATCACCAATTCAATATGAGAAACAATGACCTCTAATGACTTGGCAAGGGCTCTCCTGTGATCGGTGCTTACATTTGGAGTATTTAATGTTTCAATTAGGGTTTCAAGTTGTTTTTTATTTTCTTCAATTCACCCTAAATAGTTTTCGTGTGTGTCTCTTTGATGGTGAGGATGTGAAGGTGGGGGGATTTAAGGGTTCTCCTCAGTTTGAGGGGTTTTTTTTAGCCTCCTCTGTTGGATTAGGGTTTTGTGGTGCCTCATTGGTTGAAAATTCAAGATAAAAATGCAATCAAAACATTGCAAAATTAAAAATTTATTTTCAAATTCACAAAAAACTAATAAATCCTACCTTTTTCAGCTACTACACTCTCTACACCTCGTACATGATGTCCTTAGGAGCAGGATTGGTGAGGTGGCATGGTGAAATTATTGATTGCCCTTTGAAATTGTTGATTCCCCCTTTCTTATAATGCACTCATGATAGGAGAGGTGAAACCAATGGCTAAATTTTGCAAATGAGCTATGGGTTTCACTTTTGCATCTTTTATTTGCAATTTTAACTAACCTAAAACGTGAGCATGTTATAACGTGCTTGCATTATAGCTCCTATGGGACCAAAAAGTGGTTGTGGCCACTTTTTGGTCCCCCATCTTTGTGCATCGACCCCAGGCCTATACGTGGTTAAGGAAGATGTTAGAAATGACACTTACCTCTTGTACAATATGGAAAGTAAAGAGTTTAAAAGCAGAAAATCCATAAAAAGCATAAAAATCTTGAAAAATCAAAATTTTGCATTCTTCATTTTGTTCCACCATGCATTTTGTGAGTGACATGCTCTTGTTTGATTTTTGTCCCAGTAAGAAGTCTAAGATTGCTTAGGTGTAGTTTGACCCTTTGAGCCTTTGAGATCCCATAATAATAATGTTTGCTGCTAATCATTATTCCCCTATTTACATCTCCCAATGATTCTGAATCAAATCCTAGCTCTTAGCTTCACATTGATCCTGGTCTTAACAAATCATGTTGTTAAGTCTAAGAAAAGTTAGTTTTCAAACCTACAGTACTCAATAGAAGCTTGCAAGTAGAGCTTCCCCATTCCTCCTTAGTAAAAGGGAAGTCTGACTGGATAGTGAAAACTTTTGGTGGCACTCAGCCCCTTATTTCTCCTAGCCAAAAATTCCAAGAAGATCATAACTCTGTAGGAAACAATCTAAAATACGAGTGCAAAAAAATGAGTGACCAAAAAAGTATATATGAGCAATCATTAGAATAGAAGAAGTATCAAATCAACTAAATATTAGTTGACAGAAAAACCTAGACCGGAGTCTAAGGTTTTATACTCTGTTATATGTAGTAAACCTCAGTGTGATGCAATAAAAAGGGAGAACTTAGATATGCAATAAGTATAAACCAAATTATAAGAAATTTTATATACTCATACATACACCAATATATCCATAGCATCATATATTAATACACTTTAATGTCTTACACATGTCTTACAATTCATTCCTCATGCTTTACCCTTACTTATCATCTTCCTTCTTCTCACACATATTTAATCCATATGATTCATATCATCCATGCTCTTATCTCTCCCTTTCCTCTTCCTTATATAGCCTCTTAATACCATTTCATGGTGTCTTTCCCTTATGTCATTTCATAAACACTCTTAATTATCTTCTTCCAATGAATTCACCCTTTCCTTTATGATATTTATCCTTATTATAGCTTATTTAGGTGTGCTAGGGTGTGATTAAGACTATTTAAGGCCTATATAATGGATATATGGGTCTCAAAATGACCCAAATGACATGTGTGGTGCCTCACAACCTTCATTATCCTGCCAACAATATCCAAGCATCCATAAAGTTTCAAAGCATCCCAGCATTACCAGTTAAAAATTCAAAAAGCAAAAAGGAAAAAAGAAAAGAAAAGGAAAGAGGAAAAAAAGAGTGCAAGAGATAAGATTGTTGATGTCCGTACTCTCGAGTGGAGATAAATCTAAGCTCAAAGCTACAAGAGTGAAATTTATCAGAGAAAGCAAGGTACAAATCACACACACCAACTAAGAAATACTAGGAGTCTAGATTTCTTTAGAGCCATCTTCCACTCTGGAGCTTTTCCTTTATCTCAGGTCTATCTTTTTGGCCATCCTTGGATCTAAGTCTAGAAGGTATTAATAAAAGTTGTTTGCTTGTCTAAGTTGAAATCTTGTCAAAATGTTTTGTCTAGATAAGGATCAATGTCTAGCCTTTTGTAATGCCCAAAATCAGAAACATTTCACCTCCTCCCTATTCCCACTTGAGTCCCTAATCCCATCCCAAAGATCAATAAGTCTCTTTATACCAAGTTAACTCGCAATCCCCCAAGTCAAAAATCATACTTAAGAGCAGTCACATTGTTTGTTCCACATGCATACATGCTATCATGAAAAATTAAAGCAATATAACATGTCATGACATCATAACATCCATATTACTTAGAACATATTACTTTTCATTTCATGTTTGTGAATCGCATCCAAACACATTGCATCTCATTCATATCATAAAAAAATAAAATAAATTGCATCATCCATATGTGATCATCATTTGTATGCATTCTCATAAAAAAATAAAATTTCTAACCAACCATATGCACAAGAGGGAAAGTGAAGTACAAGATGTCGACTGAAGCTATGTATAGATCTCAACTAATAATAAGTGCAAAACAATGTCTAAGCACAAGTCACTCCTCCAACAAGTCAAAGAGAAAAAATGTGCACTCAAGCGTTCAAGCCTCCCCATGCAAGGGGGCAAGGGTAGAAATCTCTTCAATAAACATAGGTCTCTAAAAAATCTCAAGAAGCGTCAAGTCAGACCTTTGCAAAATCTCTAGAAAAACCATAAAAATTAGAAAGTTAAAACCTAAAAATCGAATATGTTCTTCAAAACCTACAATAAAAAAAGAATTCATTCTTCTCTCTAGATTAGCATGTGTTTTATTTCCATAGTGCTCTTGTGCCCTCATTTTACATGATTTCATACTTACAGGTCCCCATGGAAAAATGAAGCAACTTAGGTATACTTACTATAGACACCCAAAATTGACCCTTTTTCATTATTGTCAATTTGTCGCATCATTCACCTTGCATATGTCGATTTTGTCTAGCACACTTGTGTCAAGAAACTATGTTCCTCTAAACCACCCCTTTTATATCATTAATTAAATAAATTATATTTATTTAATTGATTCCATCTATTATCATTTATCTTCATCTATTTTCTATCTATAATTAAACAATCTTTAATTGTTTAATTATTTCACTATTCCTCTTATAAATAAATAAAATCAATATTTTATTTATTTATCTTTTCATCATCTAAATAAATTAAATAAATTTATTTATTTAATTTATGTTCATTCTAAATTTAACATTTTCCTCTATTATTTAAAAATAAATTAAATAAATTTATTTATTTAATTTGTTTTTATCTTATCATCTTCTTATCTTACCACATTCTTCTATGTGTACAAGATAGGACCTATCCTAAATCAAATACAAAAATGATTTAATTGGTTCTAAAATCAATCGTCCACATCATCTAATCCTTAAAATAGAAAAGCACTCTATTTTAAGAAAGTCAATTTTAGTACTACCAACAAACCAACTACAATCATTTAATAAAAGCTTTTCCTATGGACACTTGTCTTGTACACATTCATCTAAGCTTCTTGTTCAATCTCAACCATTCATGTAGCCTCCTAATCTCCACCATTGATCAATCTTAGTAGAGAGCTATATAAACACACTCTCACCTCATTTCATGATCATCCCACACAAACTTGGAAAGCGTCCAGATTATCATCTCATGAATATTGATCATCTATTGAGCACATCATCCATTATCATTATAGCTATGGCAACTATGATTGTTCACTATTGAGAAGCAATCCGCAATCCAACCAAGGAATCAAGCAATCTAGGTGACTTTGCTTTTTATTTTCATTCATTTTGTGTCATTTAGATGGATTCTTTGAAGGTGGTAGGATTAGGTTTGATTTGCAATGCTTGATCTTATAAACCTAATTTTTTCTGCATACACACTTACGACACAATCGATAGTATGTTCGCTCGTTTAAGTTTTAGTACTCCTTTGTAAACATTTCAAATGTCAAACTAATGATTACTATTGCAGGTAAAATTGCAATAAATCAATAATAGGTAAGCCTAGTTCAGGAATGGTACCTACCTTTCATTTAGACTACCATCCCCAAGGGGGCAAATATGTAAGCGTGTATATATGACCTCTCAGCAAGCGTTCCTCTTGGAAACACGTGGATTGGACTTCCCTTCATTCTTTCTTCTCTACCCCTAGCTAACCCTTCCTATTAGGATTAATGTGCCATCTGTAGTGTAGAAAATTGATACCTCGTATAATTTTACACTAGATTTGGCACTTGTTTTGCTTGTATGTTCATCTCTATTTATGATATGCAATTTCCACCACTTTCATCAGAAACAAGGCTAAATCCTCTAACATTTGACATTTGAAGAGCTCAAATCACCAGGACTAGGATGTCTAGCGCTTGGGTCCTGGCAATATGGCCCCGTTAAGTTATATTTGAATGTTGGCCTTATGACTAATGTGATGCACCTTGTCGGCCTCAACTCTATTGGGCCCTCAGAAAGTAATTGAGATGCATATATAAACTAGTCTCTCTCACTCATTTTCACCTAATGGACACTTACTCTATACATGATTCTCTCTAACAAGCTATCCCTCTCTACAAGCTCTCTATTTGTGAAGTCTATTATTGCAGGTATTAACCCTTGTAGGTCTGTGAGGAATCTTCTCCTTTCTATGCCATCTCCTTGTGGATGATCCATGTTGCAACATACATCCATGTAGGGTTTCATGGTAACTCTATTTCATTTCATTTTATTGCAGCATTCTTTATCATATGTTTTTCCTCTACTCACCAAGAGCGCGCACTCTCTATTACACTTATCATTGTTGTTGTGGAAGTGGAAACACTTACACGGGGGTTTAACTGAGGCAAGCCCCTATACAACACAAAACTTTTCCCTCTTTCATGTGTACAAGTTGCATCAGGAGTTTCACACACTTGACAGACGACAAGAAAATAGAAGTAGCAGATATAGTCACACACATAATTTGCTTGTCCCAAAACCCTAAGACTTGGGTGCCCAACTCCCTAGCCCTCCTAGATCTACTCCAGATTCTAGTTGTAGCCTTTGACAGCTCTACTCCTTCCCAATCTGACCTCTGTTCCTATAAAGTCAACCTGTAACATCTGTAAATTGTTCATTTTGTCATTTTGGAACTAAAACCCTAGATCTAGTCTCATTGATTCAACCTTTCTTCCTTACAACAAAGGAACAGAAGCCAGGCAACTTGGCTCTCCCTTGAGGACTGTAGTCAAGTACACAAGCCTTTTTGGTTTGTGTTCCAATGTGTTATAGAGGATATATTGATCTAGGTTAATGAAGGCATTAGGCTAGATCTCTTTTCCTATATTACATTTTGGTGAACCTAGTGTATTACACATAACCTTCTTTGGTCAAATCTATAGTTGTGTTTAATTAGTTGATAAACCTGATTAAACATTTTATGTTGCATATATTTTTATTTATCTCACATATATTTAATTTAGAAAGTAACACACTTAAATCTTTATTGTTGTGGTTACCAAAAACTCATTTTGGTAAACTTCACGCTTCTTACATTTGTACAATCTTCTTTTTGTTGTGTTGATTAGATTTCTATTGCATATCTTAGACAAGTTATTTCATAATGACTTCTTCATGTTATTTCTCTTTGGAATCTTTGCATGCATACATTATACACTTTGAAAAAATTCATTAATATTCATCCATATGTCTTAGATCACATAGCATCCATATATGATATCGATATTTATATTTGTTCCATGTATGAGATCCTTTGTTGTATATCTTATTTTTTTATCTGCATGACTCTTATGGGTGTGTATGCTCTGATATTAGAAGACTTCACTAAATTCATCTCCATGAATTTTCATGAGAAAGATGACAGTGATAGTTCTTCTTCCATTTCTACTACAAGCCATGATCCCCTTTTAATGCACATAATGGTGGCCTAGCTTTGCTTATGTCACTCTACATTCTTATCCCTCTCCCAAAATTGTTCCCACTTGTGAGGATATTTTTGATGGTGATAGTTTGTCATTGATGTCAAAAGGTATTGAGAGAATTGAGTTGTTGTGCATCTTCACAAGGTATCATCAGGACAGCAGGACATTTGAGGATCACTTGCACTATTGACAAAGGTTGTTCATGATCATGCATTTCACAGTTGTTCACTTATGGCAAGAATCAATCAAGAGTTGTTCACTTAATCAGGATAAGTGTGTTGATCATGTCTTCATTAAGGATGTTGACTTGATAAGTGTATATCTTTCCTATAGTGTGGTGCCTTCAAGGATGTAGCGGCAGTATATGGCAGGAATCAAGTTGTTTGATGGTAAGTTGCAGTGCATTTATGTTATTATGCTTCTTGTTCTTCTTGATAATTTCTTCACACAAGATGTTGAGTTGATGCAAGTTGTTGGATTCAGTTGATAATGGTCACCATCCATGGTTGAGGAGAATTCAGATGAGTTCAATTTATCTCATTAGTTTGTCACATAAGGAAACGAGTAGAGGACATGAATATTCTTTTAGTTCTTGATAATTCAAGTCTATGAAAGGAGGTTTGTTCTTGCACAAGCTTATGGTGGTCACATTGTTGAGGCAAAAGTAATTGACTCAAATGATTTGTAGTGATAAGTATGGTGATGAAATCATAGTAACTTGTTTGTGTTGGTCAGAGGATCAGTGGGTGTTGGCATTGGTATAAATGTTTTTGATGTTCATCTCCTTGGTTTCACTTGCTCTTCATCGTAATTACAGACCTCATGACACATTCATTATATAAGAGGTTCAGTGGCAGAGATTAAGATAGTATTGGCAGAAAAATGGTTTAAATGTGTCTTAAATAAACATCTCTCAAAATCCTTATATATTCTATCTTATGACCTATACATGTTTTTGTTTTAAACTATCATTGACCTGTTATTGCAGGTCATGTCACTTAAGTGTGACCTAGTAGAGGGTATGTTATTCATGCTATCATCGGCCCTCTTCACATCTCCTACCGATGGGTTTGGTTACATTCATAAGTGAGTGAGCACGATTTATATGGGCAAGTTTTATGCCTTAGACCATGCTTTAAGGAAATTAAATAAAGTACTATGAAGCCCAAATAAATTGAAGATCTCCATTGATTTATAAAATGCATCGAAGTTTTTAAAGAGGAGCCTGATTCATGTATGAAAAGCATAATGCCTCGAGACTTGAGGGAGAAATGCTATGTTAAGATTTCTTCAAAGTTTTTTTAAAAAAAAGCAAAAACAAGTCTTATTTATTTTTGGAAGAGCACAATTTTTGTGGCATTGAATATGCCTTAAGATGGGAGTTTAATTAAGTCTTTTATGACTTTAATTTGAAATTAGGAACTTTTTATTATTTTCTAATTTGATTGAATATGGAGTGTCATAAGGAGCTATATGCTATTTTTGAGGAGAGATTTTTTGAGATGAATAGTTTATTTCTATTCTTGTGATTTGGAAACAAATAAGGTGATTTTTCTTTTGGAAGGTAGATAGATATAAAAATATTTGAAGACATTTTATGGACAAAATTGATTGAAGACTGACAAAACTTGTGTCGAGTGTTTCTGCAGATTGAAGTTGAAAAAGATTTTTGAAGAACACATAATATGAAGAGTTGGAAGAAAATTAATTGGAATTTTGTTGAAGACATTCAACTTAATGAAGATGAAATTGCAGAGAAGATGAAATATTTATGAAAGGGAAATTGAATAAGAATGTGAATGGTTTTGGAGATTAGATATATGTTTTTTATTTTTATTTTTTTGTAGGTTACTTGATAAGGTGCATTGTTTTTGAAGACATGAAAGGAGAAGATGAAAGGACAAAATGATCTTCAGTGAGATCAAATGAAGATGATTGTGCAGAATGTGAAAGGTCATCTAATATTTAATGACATCACAGGTGCTTTGATAGATTGTTATTGTGTAGATCAATGATGAAATAATTTGATAATACAGTTGAAATGGATGTGAATCAATACGAAAAATTGAAGACAACTTGAATGACACAGATTGTATCAAATCAAGCATGAAGATAATATGAAATTAATTGTGCAGAGATAAATTGAATCAGATACAGAGATTGACAAGATCATCAGAAAGACAAAATGAAATTGATTGCATCAGGTGAATTGGTATGCAGAGATAATCAGGTGAATGGATTATGAATTCATTGAACAAAGACATTGAAACTAGTATGCAGATTGATTTGAGTTAATGAGAAGTATGATGATATGACAGACATATGTAAAAGAAGAAGTGATTTGTATTGAAACAGAGAAACCCTCTAATTTCTTGTTTTTAATTTGAGTATGAATTAGGGGTTAGTGCTCCTTGAAGTTGGTGCTTCTAAACATTGTAACCAGTAAAGTTTTTGCTTAAGCCAGTGAGGCAGTTTTGGTGTGGTTTTTCTGCCCCTAGGGTTTTCCACTCGTGCATATCTTGTGTCATGATTCATATTGATCTTCTTTGTGTGTGTGTATGATTTACTCATGAGGTGTTGTTTATATCCTCTTTTATCAATAGTCTTATGTATATGTGTTTAACAAAGTCTTCCTTTTTTGTCTTGTAAGATAAAGTTTGCAAAAGGTTAAAATTTACACAACACTGATTCACCCCCCCTCTCAATGTTATCCTGAACTTCTACAATTTTGGTGCAAGAGGATGAAATTGTCAATACATTTCTTAACATCACTCTACCCTCCCTTCATTCCAATGCTCTCCCTTCAAGAGATGAAGCATTAGTGAATGAAGAGATTTCCCTCACATTGAATCCCCCATGAATAGATGTTGAGCATACTACTACTTATACCACATCTCCCATAGTCCATGATAATTCCATGACTCATCCTATGGATCTTCCTCCTTTAGTTGCATGTTCAAGTACCTTGGATATCACTAAGGATATGAAGACCTCTTCATATTTTCTTCCTCCTTTAGTTGCATATTCAAGACCCTTGGATATCACTAAAGATGTGAAGACCTCTTTATTTTTTCTTCCTCCCTTAGTTGCATATTCAAGCCCCTTGGATATCACTAAGGATGTGAAGACCTATTCATCTTTTCTTCCTCCCTTAGTTGCATATTCAAGCCCCTTGGATATCACTAAGGATGAGAAGACCTCTTCATCTTTTCTTCCCCCCTTAGTTGCATATTCAATCCCCTTGGATATTACTAAGGATGAGAAGATCTCTTTATCTTTTCTTCCTCCTTTAGTTGCATATTCAAGTCCCTTGGATATCACTAAAGATGTGAAGACCTCTTCATCTCTTCTTCCTTCTTTAGTTGCATGTTCAAGCCCCTTGGATATCACTAAGCACAAGAAGACCTCTTCATCTAGTATACACTAAAATGCAAATCAAATTAAAAGATTTAAACACGATATAAACCCTTTAATCTACACCTAATATGAACTTCGATTGAGCTAAAAATTGAAACATAAAATGGACAAACAAAACAAATTTACCCATGATTCAATTATTATTGCACCATAAAGGTGGATTTAGTCAAAATGATATGGATGTGGTTGCTCAACTCGTCAACATGATGTTGTTCAGAGATTGATCGATGTTGAAAATACCTCATGATAGGCCAATTTATAGACCTTCAAAGAAGCAAATCAACGATGAGGATTCAATGAGAGATGAACGGCTTAGATTAAGTTAGTTAAGTGGTTCTAGGATCAAGGGTGGAGGATGAAAGGGATTATTAATTGATTTTTAATATTTTTGGGAGATGATTATGAATTAGTTAGGGTGAAAATGAAAGATTTTTGTATTTCTTTTATTGATTTATGAGAGAAAAAGAAGGATTTAATTAATGAAAATTAATTAAATCATGTACATGAGGGGACATAGATTATTAGGACTGGGAAATGGGTTAGGACTTAGGGAAAATGATTAGGTTTAGGGATAGATGAGGATAATTAGGGATAATGATAGGCTCAAGTCCTAATAGTTGAGATAATTGTATAGTGGATAAAATAAGGACAATAAAAGGATAATTGACCAAGATTAGAGCATTTAGGATGGTTTATAGATAAATTGGTCGATGTAGGGGATCAAGACTGGTTTTGGGATAAAGTGGTCAAGTTTAGGTTTCTACATTTTGCCCCTCTTTGAGACGATGTTGGGAAAGCAATGTCGTTTCAAAGAAGAATAAAATATAGATGGTGGAAAAAGGATGAGGCTTATAAAAAAGGATTGGGGCTTATAGAAAAGGAGAATGGGAGGATGTCCCCTCAAGAGGATAGGTGGGTATGAAGGACATGGATAGGCTCACGAAATGCATGAAAGGAAAGAAAAGGCTTGGAGATAGTATGAAAAAGGATCATCATGTTGAGTTGGCATGAGCAACCTGATGTTTAATATAGCACCTGATGTTATGCACCATGATATAAAGATCACGGTGACGATGTGTCAAATGCATAAAGGATTAAAGTCACAAATAAGCATATGTTGATGGCACCATGATATGAAAGACCATGATAATGTTTGGGCAGGTATGTTACAAGGATTGATACAGATGCAAGAAAAAATAATAATGCACACAAGAAAAGCAAGCAAGCATGCACAAAAATAATTCAAAGACAAAAACAAACACGATGTTGCCCCTAGTCAAGCTGAAAATTGATGATGGATTGATGATGATAGAGTTGTTGATGTGGGAACTATATATCCAAAGAACAATGGGAGGATTGTGTTGTTGATGTGGGAACGATATATCCCGATGAACAACACGAGGATGGGGAACGATATATCCCGATGAACAACATGAGGATGGGGAATGATTTATCTCGATGAAAATGATTGATTGGATTAATTTGAGGTTGATTTGCAGCAAGGCTATTTGTATAATAGGATATACTGCTTGGCAAGATTTTTATGGATCATGATTGCTTACAATGGGTTAACTGTTGTAAGATCAAGATAGAGATTATTACATTGGAGTGCTTGGGATGAGGCTTTTCTTGAATTGCTTTGGATAATTGCAATGAGTTGCCTTGGATTGATGATGCATTGTATCACCTCTGAGGGGATTGCATTGGATTGAAATGGATTAAGATTGGATTGCATCTGGATAGGATTATGGTCTCCATATGATAACTAATGACAAGGGATCACCAAGTGTAGAAACAAGGATGGGAAAGTTGGTCAATTTTGGCTGATGAGCTTATTGGATTGGATGGATAATTTAAAATATAATGAATGAAAAGAAGAATCATTGATAGATGGATCGGTGAAGGGATTAGTGATAGTAGATGGATAAGAAAGATGAATGGAAGGATGTAAGATGTAACCTCCAAGGACTATGTCGCAAATGAATAGCATGCCCCTACTTTGCAAATGTCATTTAGGATGTTGGACTAAAGGGATATAGTAAATTGCATAGGATATATTAAGATGGTTGGAGAATATGTTGCAAAAATAATTGGCTATGTTAAGCATTTATCAAAGCATGTATCGAAATCATACCTCGGTCCATATCAATTCAATGCTTTTATTAAGATCCAAATTGAGTAGGAGGGATGATGAAGGGGAATGATAACAAGGAAATATGGATATGATAGGTTATTGGTGCAGTCACAGTTAGGAGGGTCCTCAAAAGAACAATCTAGACCGTGCAGCTAGAGTAACACAACGGAAACAACTCAAAGATATGAAGCAAATGCAGATTCAATCATTCAGTATATCATAGGATTCAAATACAAATTGGCTAGCAACATGCAGGCTTACAATTACAGATCACAGACTTGATTACAGAATATCAAAATATGCACAAGATATAGCTTTGAAGCTCCTTTGCAAAGAATCCAAACTATGAACTTATGCTAATGATCATCACTACTTTCCTAGGCATCTATTACATCAATATATATCATCTCTGGTACAAAAGATTCCTCTGTGTTGGCCAAGGAAGATCACAAACTCCAATGAAGAGCTATAACGTGTGTACATGGATAGGTCAACCCTAAATGAATAGAATTCCTCCACAAATGAATGGAATGGTGGGAAGATCTCAAGGAAGGTCGGCCACGAACCACTGAACATTGAATGATGTGTAATTAGGCTCCGCAAGTCTTCTCCTTCAGCTAATTGTCTGAGATTTTTAGGATGCTCTATTCTAAAAAATAGTTGACCTTCTGATAGCGATATCTTTCCGATACCTTAACCAAATGATCTACAAATTGGATATGATGTAGATGAATGAATCTAGATGCTAAGTCTAGCTCCGCAAGGTCTAAAATGTAACTGCAGTGGAATGCGGATCAAAATACAGAAACTGCTATTGACTGAACTACCTAAACTGAATTGGAAAAGAAACAAACTGAAATGTAAACAAACTGAAATGCAAATATTTTTGGTTGATGCAAGATTGCTCTTGAACCAGGGATGCTCCTGTATTAGACATCCAGGGTTATTGAAAAAGTGAATCCCTCACTTTGTTGGGGCTAGAGGAAAACCTAAACGGTCTACCTCAGCCTGAGAAATCCAAAATGAGTCTTCTTTCAGTCTGCCTTTCCACTTCACAAGATATTCTTTGTATTGTCATCCTCTAGTGTTGCATCCAACTCTGCTGTCCAAAATGCCTTCAATCTGCTCCGGTGCTTATTGTGGTAACTATTTCTTCAAGTGTTCTTCAATAATGTCACTGAACTCTGCTTCATGATATTGATATAAGTCTGCAATGTTGAAAATAGGTGATATACCCAATGTCTCTGGTAACTTCACTTCATATGCATTTCTTGAATCAAACTTCCTGAGTATCCTACAAGGTCCAAACCTCTTCATCTTCAACTTGCTATATGTGCCAACTGGAAATCTTTTTTTTCTCAAGTATACCATCACTTCATCTCCAACTGCAAATTCTTTATGTTTCTTCTTGTCATCTGCTTGCTCTTTGTACTTGTTGTTCATCTTCTTCAAAAGCTTCTTCACCTGATTATGCACTGTCTCCATATGTCTTGCAAATTCTTCTGCTTCTACACTTCTCTTTTCTTCCATGCTGATGTCTCTCAACTCTGTAACTCCTATAGGATTTACTCCAGTAACAATCTCAAAAGGTGTTCTTCTGGTGCTCCTATTTACTGAATTATTGTATGCAAACTCTTCTTGTGGAAGAATCAAGTCCCAACTTCTTGTCTTCTCTCCAACCAAACATGGCAACAAGTTTCCCAAACTCCTATTCACTACCTCTGTCTGTCCATCAGTCTATGGATGAAAATTTGAACTGAACTTCAAATCTATCTTCATCTTCTTCCAAAGTGTCTTCCAAAAATATCCAAGGAATCTAGTGTATCTATCTGAAATTATGCTCTTAGGTAATCCATGTAATATCACAAGCTCCTTGAAAAATAGGTTAGCTACATGCACTGCATCAGTTGTCTTCTTACAAGGTATGAAATATGCCATCTTGGAAAATCTATTCACTACTACAAATATTGAATCATGTCCTCTCTGTGTCTTCAACAATCCCATTACAAAATCCATGCTTATGTTTTCCCAAGGTCTCTCTGGTACTGTCCCAAGGTCTCTCTGGTACTGTCAAAGGTTTATACAATCCAATACTCTGACTACTTCCTTTTGCAACTTGACAAACTCTACAACTCTGCATGAATTTCCTAACATCCTTATGTATCTGAGGCCAAAAGTAGTTTTCACTTACCAAAGCCACTATCTTATCAATACCAAAATGCCCTGCCAATCCACCACTGTGTTTCTCCTTGATCAGATTATCTCTCATGGAAATTATAGGTATGCATAATTGATTTCCTCTAAACAACATATCCTTCTAAATGAAATAGTCCAACCACTTACTCCTATCTATCAAAATAGGTTACTTACATGCTTTCCAAGGTTCTACAAAGTCAAGGTCTCCCTCATACATGTTCTTCAATTCATCAAATCCCAATACTTCAATCTTCATCTCTGTCAGCAAGTTCCTTCTCCTACTTAATGCATCTGTAACTATATTTACTTACCACTCCTATGCTTCAACACAAAGGTATAACTCTACATGAACTCTACCCATCTCATATGTCTCTGATTCAGCTTTCCTTGACTATTCAAATATTGCAAAGCTTGATGATCTATATACAGCTCAAACTCCTTAGGTAACAAGTCATGTCTCCACTTCTTCAAGGCTTGAATTATGGCATAGAACTCCTGCTCATAAACTGAATATCTCCTCCTTGCATCATTCAACTTCTCACTAAAATATGCTACCAGTCTACCTTCTTGACTTAACACTGCTCCAATTGCATTCCCACTTGCATCACAATCCACTTGAAATACCTTATTGAAATCTGGTAAAGCCAAAATAGGTTGCTCTGTCACTTTCTGCTTCAACAATTCAAAATTTTTATCTGCTCCTGATGTCTACTTAAAGTTTTTTCTATCACCTCTCATTGTCTCTGTCATAGGGTTACAAACTGAAGTAAAATTTATGATGAATTTCTGGTAGAAACTAGCCAACCCACGAAATGATTTGACTTCTCCAATACTCTCTGGTGTAGGCCATTCAACAATTGCTCTCACTTTCTCAGGGTCCATCTTCAATCCTTCCACAGAAATCACAAATCCCAAATACACTCATTCTTCCTTCATGAAACTACACTTCTTGATGTTTATCAGCAACTTCTCTTCTCTCAGTCTCTGTAATACTTGTCTCAGGTGCCACAAATGTTCTTCTTTTGTCTTACTAAAAATCAAAATATCATCCAAATATACAATAACAAACTTACCTAAGAATTTCTTCAAGACTTCATTCATCAATCTCATGAAAGTACTTGGTGCATTTGTCAATCCAAAAGGCATCACTAACCACTCATACAGTCCTTCATTTGTTTTAAAAGTAGTCTTCCATTCATCCCCTTCTCTAATCCTGATCCGATGGTATCCACTCTTCAAATCTATCTTTGTGAAATATTTTGCTCCACTCAAACAATCCATGATATCATCCATCCTAGGTAAAGGAAATCTATACTTAACTGTGATATTGTTTATTTCTCTAGAGTCTATACACATTCTCCATTCTCCATCTTTCTTCGGTGCTAACAATGCAGGTACTACACAAGGACTCAAACTTTCTCTGATCAAACCTTTCCTCAACAACTCTTGTATCTGTCTATTCAATTCTTCATTCTTTGTTGGTGTCATTCTGTGTGTTGCTTTGTTAGGAAAACTATCTCCTGGTATAAAATCCATGTGATGACTGATACTCCTAATTGGTGGCAATCCTTAAGGTATGTTATCTGATATGATGTCTTCATACTCTGTCAGCAACTCAGTTATCTCCTCTAGTCATGATTCTTCAGTCTCCTTCAACATTTTAGGCTTCTTAGGAATCAAAGCATAACACATATTCTCATGTTTGAAACCATCTAGAAATTTTCTTCCATCTACCAAATAGATTCTAGCATTCCACATACTTCACTCTTAGGATCATCCTCCAAAGGAATCAAAGTAATTCTCTTTCCATTTGATGTTATAGTGTATGTATTCTTTCTTCCATTATGTATAGCTTTCCTATCATATTGCCAAGGTCTACCCAACAAAATATGACAAACATCCATAGGCATAAGATCACACAAGACTTCATCATGATAAGATCCAGAATGAAATTTCACCAAACATTATTCACTCACCAGTACCTTATGATCATCCTGAATCCATGCTATCTGATAAGGCTTAGGGTGTTTCAATCTTTCCAACTTCAACTTAGTCACCATCTCCTCTGAAACTAGGTTATCAGAACTACCACTATCAATTACAACTTTACAACATTTACCTCCTGATTTGCATCTGGTTCTGAACAAGATTTTCCTCTGCGGTGGTTCCTCATTTGTCTCTACTTGAAATAGTGCTCTCCTCATGACAAGTGATTCTCCTTTCTTAGGTTTGCCAACCAAACTAGGTGATCCAATAGGTTCTTCCACATAGGCTACTCTCCCATTGTTCTCTGTCCTCTTTCTTGTACTCCCTTGATTACATTCAAATGCTCTATTTCCTTGACCTCCACACTTAAAACAAGTTCCTCTGAATGTTCTCCTATCAGGTCCTCTTCCTTCTCTTCTGTATCCTTCACTCTGGTATGGACTAGGGTTTCCTCTGTGGTAGAAAGTTCTATCATCTCTCCCGTATGCATTGTTATCTATGTCCTCCTTCTTGAGTGTGTTCTCTTGTCTTCTCTGCTCCGCATATGATCTTTCTCCTTGAGAAAATGTTCTACCTCTCTAAAATTTGCCTCCTTTTCCTCTCTTCTTTTGATCATGCCTCTTGTTCAACTTCTCTTCAAATTTTAGGGCCAACTGATATGTTTCTAGTCCAAAGATGCCATCCTCACCAAACTTAGTTCTTCTTGAATGTTCAATCTCAATCCATTGATGTATCTAGCCACTTTCTCTTTGCTTGCTTCACTATGTCATGTCCTTATGATTATCTTATGAAATTCCTCAGTATACTCCATAGATTTCTCCTGTTGTCTTAGATTTTGCAATCTCTTCAACAGTTCCAACTCATAGTCAGCAGATACAAACTGATTCTTCAATTTTGTCACCATCCTATCCCACTTTGTAATCTTTTCTTTTCCTCTTCTATTTCTATCCAATTGAACTTCTTTCCACCATATAGCAGCATGTCCTTTCAACTTTGTCTTTGCAAATTTCACCTTCTTCGGATCTTTAATTTCTTCATACTCAAAGTACTCTTGCATGTCGTTTATCCAGTCAATCAACTTTTTAGGGTTCAAATTGCCAGTGTAATTAGGTACATCAACTCTAGTTCTCTTTCTGATCTTTGAAATAGATCACAACATCTTGACTTGATTTGATTCTTCTTCTTCATCACCTCCTAGGGTTTCACCAATTTGATTAGTAGATTGAATTTCCTCTTCATCATCACTTTCAACATTAGGTCTAGGTGTCAATCCTCTTCACCTATCTTCCTCAACAGCAACCAATCAAATTCTCATTATTTTCATCATTTCCATCATCTCATCCATCCTTCCAGCCATTGTTCTGACAGCAAGGATTCTCCTCGGCGGCATTCTCCTTGATGGCATTCTTCTTAGGATCAAGTGCAAACTGCCTCAAATTCGGTGATCAGGCTACAAGGTGACAACTGCCTAAAAATTGGTGATCGGTTGCAACACAAGTAACCTGCCTTGGATCAGTGATCTATCCACAACAAGATCTTTACAGAATTCCTTCACCAACAAACTCAATTCACTCCCAAAGATTCAAACTTTCGCTCTGATACCACTTGTTGCAGTCACGGTTAGGAGGGTCCTCAAAAGAACAATCCAGACCGTGCAACTAGAGTAACACAATGGAAACAACTCAAAGATATGGAGTAAATGTAGATTCAGTCATTCAATATATCATAGGATTCAAATACAAATTGGTTGGCAACATGTGGGCTTATAATTAGGGCTCACAAGCCTGATTACAGAATATTAGAATATGCACAAGATATAGCTTTGAAGCTCCTTCGCAAAGAATCCAAACTATGAACTTATGTTAATGATTATCACTACTTTCCTAGACATCTATTACATCAATATATATCATCTCCAGTACAAAGTATTCCTTTGCGTCAGCCAAGGAAGATCACAAACTCCAATGAAGAGCTGTAACGTGTGTACACAGATAGGTCGGACCTAAATGAATAGAATTCCTCCGCAAATGAATGGAATGGTGTACAGATCTCAAGGAAGGCCAGACACGAACAACTGAACATTGAATGATGTGTCATTAGGCTTCACAAGTCAAGAAATTCTCTGCAAGTCTTCTCCTTCATCTGTTGTCTGAGATTGTCAGGATGCTCTGTTCTAAAAAATAGTTGATCTTCTGATAGCGATATATTTCCAGTACCTTAACCAAATGATCTACAAATTGGATATGATGTAGATGAATGAATCTAGATGTGAAGTCCAGCTCTGCAAGGTCTAAAATGTAACTGCGATGGAATGTAGACCAAAATACAAAAACTGCTACTGACTGAACTGTCTGTACTGAACTGGAAATGCAAACAAACTGAAATGCAAATGTTTTTGGTTGATGAAAGATTGCTCTTGAACCAGGGATGATCATGCATCAGTTACATTGATAGTTAAAGTATATGTCGGTATGGGATAGACAAGACAACTTGCCCCCAAGTGCAGAGTTCATCGACAATCAACTTACACATGACACTCGCAAATGAATTTACATCATGGTACTTATCCAAGGCACCATTGTTATGGAGTAAAAAGTGCACACTTTCCTTTTTACCTCCTTTTTTATCTCCTAGGTCCCATTTATCTCATTATGCATTATAATTGATCATCTCGAAGAAGATTGCCTGACACCCATGTGAATTTGGGACCTTGGGCCCTTCCTTAATCTCATCCCAGACTAAAAAGGCACTCCTAGACTTGGGCACCAACCACCCAAGTCCTCCTTGATTGGTCGAGGCCAATTAATGTTATGCTGGCATAGGACCTTTAAAAAGGTTCCTCTTTGTCGGCTCTTGTGATTTAATTTTACGAATGTTAGTGGGAAAGCATATATAAGTGTGTTTTTGAATTCATTTTGAAGTAAGAAAGAGATAGAAAACTTATGATCTTGGAACAAAGAGCATTTGAAGCATTCATTGTGTTTATAGAGTAGATTTGTGTTTGTATTGTGTGTGTATGTTGTTTCATGTTTGGAATCATCATCCATCTCCTTATGAGTTGAAGGATCTTCATTCTCCTAAGGGCTTCACCACATAGGTGACATCATTATCATTTGAATCATTCTATCATCATTTTGTATAGCCTCTTCCCTACTAGGGAATGCTCTCTTATCCATCAACAATGTTAGAAGGCTTAAATGTCATTCTAGGGTTTGACTGAGGCAAATCCCTAAACACCATAACCCCCCAAATCCTCTTTTGTCATCTTGTGTGTAGGTTACAGGTACAGGATTCAGGAAAAGTGAAGATATAGGAAGACTGTGTAGGAATTAGAGTTTTGAGATCTGACATAAGTTTAGGAAAATTCCTCTATAAAGACTTGGGTGGCTGGCGTCCTAGCCTTCTAGGCATTTCTAACTCCAAATCCAGCATCTAAGCATCATTTACAATATTTTCTCAGTTCAGACATCCGACAGATTCTCACTTCCAGGACTTGGGTAGTTCCTATTTAATCCTCTAACACTTCAGCTTCTAAGACACAAGTTCCAGTATCTCTCTGATCACCTTTGTGCATTTAGATTCTGAGTTTCAGTCATTTTTGTCTGTTATAAGTTGATTATCTTAGAACTAGGGTTTTGTGCATACTTGACCTAGAGTTTGATAAAAAGGCTTGGTTAAATTTGATCTTTCCATAGAAAATAAGAGTACAAGATCTATAGATTATTCCAACTCCCTTTGGTAGTGATTTGGCTCGGTCTTGTCTTTGAATGTTATTGTGGAAGAGGGTTTGATCCAGTGTGCATGCTAGTCTTCTTCATTCTCTTTTTCATACATAACAATATTTTGGTGAACCCGTAGTATATTACACTTTGGCATCCTTCTTACGTCAGATCTGAGCTTTTTTTCCACCTTATATCTGATTGTATTCCATTAATTCATCATTTTGCATAGTTTCATAGCTTAATTTCATTGTTAGGGTTTCAAAAATCCTTGCATTTTTAGTAAATCTAGCTTATCTTCAACCTAGAGTTTCAAGATTGGCATGTTGTGGTAAATATTGCTATATTATTGGATTGATTAAAGGTTTTTAGGCTGCTGTACCTTATCATCCTTGCTGTTTCAAGACATCTTTTGCATATTTGCATTGAGAAAAGTGAAAAAATCAAGCATTTTAAGCTTGCAAAAAGGCATAGTTTTGCATTGCTTTCATTTCATATGATTGAAAGATTTAAATTTCTGATTTTTACATCAGATCTGATCCATATTACAGTATACAATCATTTCATGGTGTTTTACCTTGCATTTTAAGATCTCATTTGCTAGGGTTTTGTTGAAAAACTTGCATTTTTCCTAAAACCTAGTCAATCTCAAAAGCTAGGGTTTGTAGTCAAAATCTTATTTCAGATTTTTCTATTGTCATAAACATCTTCAATTCAGATGCATTAATTTATAGCATATTTCCATTATTCATTTGAAAATTTTGCATCATTTCATACCTTAGTCTGAAAATTCACATGTTTGTAATTACACATTGTGTATTTCAACATAAGAAATTTGACATTTCTTTAACATTTATTTTCAAGAAATCTTAAAATTGTCTATATTACATTTTGTGCAGCACTTCTAAAATTATATTCACTTGGTTTGTAATGACACTAGTGTGTTTTTAATCTTTTTAAAAGCTTCAAAAACTCGGTTTCCTCAAACTAGTGTTGTGGTGTACAAAAGTCTCTCATATTCGTTGTATTTGATAAATGAATAAATCTTATTGTACATTGTTGTTCCAATACATTTCATTATGGCATCTTCATGTTTGAAATTTTTGCATGAGTATATCCTATATTTTGAAATTTTCTCTAAATTCACTAAAGTGTGATGAGCCTAAAACTTGCCCACATCCTTGCCTTTAAAACCCCTTTTCATACCTAGGATTACCCCCTTAATTTTATCGTAATTCCCTATTTTGCCATTTGTTAAATTCAATATGTTTGAAAAGGGATAAAATATGCTTAAGGTTATTGGTTTATGAACTCCTAATCTAATCAATTGAAATTGGATGAACAGGAATTTTTGTAGCTCGACATGAAGGGGAGCGGTGATAAGGAGAATCTTGTCAAATCTTTTGGGACCTTTTTGAAATATTTTTGGTTACGATTAAATATGGGCCAATGGCTAAAACATAGACTCTGTAATAATTTTGGACATTGTTGAAAGTTTGTTTTATTTTACCAGTTGATAGTTACTAAGACTTCTATCGAAGTTATGGGCTGTAGGCCACATAACTAATATTAGTTATCGAATGCTCTATTTATACATATTTATTTCTATGAAATGAATAAAATAGATATTCCTCTTTGGTTTTGCATCATATCACTTGATCAGTGCAAATTTACACATTGTTGTAGCATTCCAAATCACCTCACAACTAGGAGGAAGGGCCCACTCCTCGGAAGCTTGGTGAAATTTCATTCTTGCATTTTATTTTGTTAACAGTGTGGTTTGAATATTGTTAATAGTATGTTTTAAGGTTTTAATGAATATTGTTATTGGTGTGATTTCTACTTAGTTTACTTACCAGTGAAGCTAAAGAATCATTTGTTTAATTATTGTTATTAATAGGTAATTATGTTAAGTACTTTATCAATGGAGTTAACAGTGTAATAATTTGTAAGTGTGTAGAGAGTTAAAGCATTTCTAAGTTGCTTCTACCAAGTAGAATACAATCTGTTCTTATGTGGAATTTAAGTTGCTAATGTAGACATAAAAAAATGACCCCACAACACATTCCTATTCATCCTTGATCGCATTCCTATAAAATCCCTAAATCATCTCCGAATTATTCCCTAGTTTACCTTTTATCACCATTTTCCATAAATAATAAATTAAAATTAAAACAATTAATTTATTATTTACTTACCATATCCTTTTGCATAAGATTTAATTAATTACATAAATTAATTAAATCCTCCCTTTCTACCCATTTCCCATCTCGTTAATAATAAATTAAATTTAACAACTTTAATTTATTATTAACCTAAACCTAATCCAAAATTCGTTCAAAAACCTGTTCACCGTAACTAAAATCAATCCTATAAAAAACCTACCTTTACCCTAACCACCTTTTACTGTTCAACTACTTTACCGTTTAACCATCTGAACCAACATCCAAACATTATAAAACCTATTTCATTTTCAATTATCTTCCCTGGCAAATTTACAATGGAGTTATGCTAAATATGAGAAACCACATTTCAAATCATTGGTAACATTTGTCTTTATTTGGTTTCAATAGCTTATCATTATCTTTTTGTTGCACTTAATGTAGATTTTAGGGTTTGCGGGATAGTTTTCAAATCTTTATTAAAATCTATATTTCGAATATCCATCTCAAAATCCTCCACAGCATGAGCATGAATTCGCAAGTCTTCTTAATGATACTCTTGACAAGGGAGATACCACCTCAAGTTTGGAATCATACACCAATCCATCTACTAGTCCTCCTCATCCATCCATCCCTATGGAACCTTCATCATATAATCCTTCCAACCTTCCAAATCCTAATCCATTAAGCCAATCCCCACACGTAAAGTCTAAACCATCAACTCTTCCTAAGCCCAATCCAAGTCTTGATCCTACCACAGTCAATCCTATCATCCCCTCACCTAACCCAAATCCCAATCCTCTTATTCATCTATCCAATCCTAATCCCACTCTTATCACATCCAATCCCATTATTCCTCCATTGCATCCTAATCCTACACCTTCCACTCTCATTATCCATCCATTATATTGTCCATTTACCCATATACTAATGAAGGATGTGATCCATTGGGTACTAGCAAGGAATCAACCACTACCCTCATGCCATCAAATCCCTATCATTGAAAATATCCAAGAACCCTTAAATGTCATGCCTATTTCTCCTATTCCATCTTGTAGTCCACAAATTATCCAAGAACCTTCAAATGTTCTTGAAGATCCACCTACCATAAGCCCAATTCATTCCCCACCATACATTAAACCTATCCAAGAGACTTCCATTCCTATCTAAACTCAAGATTTATGTCAAGAGTCAACTTTAAAGCATGATCAGTCTTGCTCTTTACCAAATCAAGATCAAAGATCTTCCTTTCAACCTATTCATAACCTATATCTTTTCTATGATCAAGATATTATCTGTGATCAAGAGCTTGAGCTTGTCACTCCTTCCACTCATGGTCCCAATACTATCCATGTTCAAGAAACCTCCACCACTCCTATCCATCATCCTACAACATCCACTTCCCTTGATGAGACACTTGGTCCCCACAAGCACTTAGATAATCAAACAAATACATTGAATCTTCATGAGCATAATGAGCATAATCAAGATCCTATTGCTCCTTCACCATCTCATATTGATACCATTTCAAATCCACCATCATGTCCTATTGGTCTTACTACCTTCTTAAATGAATGTTCTTCCCTAGGAGAGCAACAACCTATATCTACCACCTCACATTCCTCGTCCAATAAGGAACTCGTATCTTATATCCTCAAAAATAAGCATTCCATTGCGCATCATATATTCCAAAAAATGAATTATCAAGGTAAAGGCTTAGGCCTTCATGAGCAAGGTACATTGGAACCCATCTATGTCAAAGTCTCTCCCAAACTATATGGTATTGGTTATGTATCTCAACGAAGTCAATCCAAAGATGTTGGTACCACATCCCTTCCTCCTAAATCCACTCCATCTAAGCCCAAACTAGGTGCACCTCATCGCACCCATAAAACATATGTTTCCATTCCTCCTCCATTATCCTACGAACCCAAAAAGCATGTGACCATTCATCTTCCTCCATCCACTTTACCTCCACTTCTTCCAACTCCAAACATCCCTCCATCCACTTTACCTCCACTCCTTCCAACTCCTAATATTCCCATCCTCACATCCCCTTATCACTTTAGCACAAATCCATTAATCCCTCCATCCATACATCTCGTTCCTATAAATCCCCTACAAATAAATCTCCTACAATTCCTAATCATGATCAACAAATGCACACATCATGAAGCTCTCCTAAACACCCCCATGGGATTCACAAATAAAACTTTGGATGCCTCCACCCGTAAAGAAAAATATCCTAATAATTCTCATGTCACATGGCACCAATCCACAAAATTGAAGCAAAATCAAAATTCAAAAATGCTACCCAAGTCCACATCTCAAAAAGATAATTTCAAAACCAAACTGATTTGGGTCCCCAAGAAAAAAGTATCAAATGGAACATCCACAATCCTAAAATCCCAAACATCCCTCTCCCTATCACAAAATCCTAAAATTCATAAGTCCATTTGGGTTCCTAAAGACCTAAATAGGCAAATCCCTAAGATAACATCTCCATTACTCCCAAATCCCTCTTCCAAGCTTCAAAATCCATTTCGGTGTGTGCAAACGTTGGTCTTGGTTCCCTTCCACTCTGCAACATTCCCTCATATCTCCATCTCTCCATCTTCTATCTACTATCCCACTTATGTCTTACATCATATCCCTATGGTTCATGATTTTACATAAGTCCTTTTATCTATCTCTTTATCCATATCATAATCCACTATCAATGATCCATATCATAATCTGCTATCCATCCATCCATAATATACTATCACCTTAATTTATTTCTCTCTCATGCATTCTCCTACCAACATCCATGAGCGTAATACCATTTGACATGGTGTATGAGTGATTTCTATCCACCATGAAACATTATCACCTTTCTATAGGAACAAAATTAAGTTTCTACTTCATCCAACTATCCCCTATCAAAAAAAATCAAAATAGTAAAGAGAAATCATTTCATCCAACGATGAAACCCTGGTAAATAGGTGCCTTGGATAAGTACCATGATGAAAACCTGGCAAACAGGAATCATGCGTAGGTGATTATCTCTGTGCTTTACACTTGGGGGCATGTTGTCTAATCTATCCCATATCATATCCTATCCTATCATTTCCCATCATATCTATCATACCTTCCTTAACTGCACCATCCATATTCCCTTCCTCCTTTTTGATCTTGATGAGTGTAAGGGAAAAATGTTGAAAAATGCTTTTGACACCTCTTGTCATACTCTAAATACCACCCATCCATTTCTTAGAATATCCTCCATACATTCTAAGTCCATTCATCCCTTCCAAGAATTATCCCTATCATGCATCCTAATCAGAATCACCTCGTTAAATCCTAAGGCATAATATCTAGAGTGGGGGCAGGTTATTCCTATGCAACGTAATCCTTGAATATCACATCCTTCGTTCCTTTCATCCATATCTCATATATCTCCCATCCATTATCCTTCTATTGCCATTCCTGGTATCCACCCTACCTTTATGCTATCGCCTCCTTTTATCCATCCAAATCCTACATTTATCCTATCATTTGTCCTCTTTATCCACCCATCATCCCTACACACTTCCTATCCATTTCTTATCACTACTCCCTTCACCCATCTCTCATTTTCTCGACTTGGTGCTCCCTTGTCATTAGTTATCATTTGGAGATCACCATCCTATCCACACACAATCCAATGCTAAACATCAAAATATTGCCAAAAATTCCAAGCAATAAAATCAATTCCATCAAATCAAATCACTTCTTCCACTCACTTCTCCAATCACCAAATCAAACCACTCACAACATTTCTTCAAAACCAATTCATTCGTCAAATCAATTCATCCAATGCAATCAATCAAATCAATTCAAGTAGCAATGATACAAATGTAAGCATCCTTAATCCATACCAATCAAGTCAATCAATCTAGCCAAATTATCCAATCACATCCATGGTCTTGGTTCCTCGCTTGTGAACCTAATAGATCGATTGATCATCATCATCATCATCATCAATGGGAAAATTATCGTTCCCAATCCTAGTGTTGTTTTCGAGATATATCATTCCCATATCAACAACACAATCCTCGCGTTGTTCTCAGGATACATCGTTCCCACATCAACAACGCTATCAATCAATCATTAATCATTATTAGCATCAATCAATCCAATCGATCATTGGTTTTTAGCTTGACAGGGGCAATACCTTGTTTATTTTTGAATCATTTGTGCATGCTTGCTTGCTTGCTTGTGTGTGTCATCATTTCATCTTGCATTTGAATCACATATGTATCATTCTAGCCAATATTCATATCTTGTGTATGTTGGGATATCTTTTTTGCATTATCCTTTGCATCTAAGGTCAAATCATACCTTTTGTGCATTAGGACTTTAATGCTCTAAGTTTACTTCCTCATATGTTCGACAAGGTTGTATTACGCTGGGTGCATTTGACACGTCGTCACCTTGGTCCTTATACCTTGGTGCATAACGTCAGGTGCTATATCAAACATTAGGTTGCTCAAAGTTTCCTTCGCATAACTCCATCTCCTTTCCTTCACTTCCTTTTTCAAGAGCCTCTCCATCTCCTTCGTCCCTACATAGCCTCTTGAGGGGGCATCATCTATCCAATCCTTCATTTTTATGAGCCCCATCCTATCCAACCTTATCCAATCCAATCCAAATCCAAAGCCTATGTTTTAATCTTCTATAACCCATCTCCTTTCCTTTGCTTCCTTTTTCAAGAGCCTCTTGAGGGGGCATCATCTATCCAATCCTTCATTTTTATGAGCCCCATCCTATCTAACCTTATCCAATCCAATCCAAATCCAAAGCCTATGTTTTAATCTTCTTTGAAACGCCATTGCTTCGCAACATTGTCTCAAAGAGGGGCAAAATGTAGACATCAAAAATTGACTCCACAACACATTCCTATTCATCCTTGATCGCATTCCTATAAAATCCCTAAATCATCTCCTAATTATTCCCTAGTTTACCTTTTATCACCATTTTCCATAAATAATAAATTAAAATTAAAACAATTAATTTATTATTTACTTACCATATCCTTTTGCATAAGATTTAATTAATTACATAAATTAATTAAATCCTCCCTTTCTACCCATTTCCCATCTTGTTAATAATAAAATAAATTTAACAACTTTAATTTATTATTAACCTAAACCTAATCCAAAATTCATTCAAAAACCTATTCACCGTAACTAAAATCAAACCCATAAAAAACCTACCTTTACCCTAACCACCTTTTACCGTTCAACTACTTTACCGTTTAACCATCTGAACCAACTTTTATCCAAACATTATAAAACCTATTTCATTTTCAATTATCTTCCCTGGCAAATTTACAACAGAGTTATGCTAAATATGAGCAACCACATTTCAAATCATTGGTAACATTTGTCTTTATTTAGTTTCAATAGCTTATCATTATCTTTTTGTTGCACTTAATGTAGATTTTAGGGTTTGCGGGATAGTTTTCAAATCTTTATTAAAATCTATATTTCATTGTATACAGCTGTTATAAATAGAGTAGTCTCTAATTTGTTCCTGTCTCTTCATTCCTTCCACTCTATTCTTGTCGCTACGTTCCTGTAGCAGAATTGACAGAACCAGTGACAAAATTGTTTTTTGGTTTTCTATGATTTGGGTATTGTAGGTTTAGGGAATCTTTAATCTTTCAAATTAGAATCTTTTGTATTTCATCACACTCGGCATATTACCTCCATCCCTTGAGCAAACTACCACTATGTCTTTCATAAGTCTACATCTCGGATTGACATAAAGGTGAGCTGAATTATAAAACACAACCACAGATCTGAGCAAAATATTATGATCCTCTATTTTATCCCAACATTTTGGCATCATTTCTAGGGAAAGGTGTTAAAGGTCTATTAGTCTAGTAAGTTGAGTTAGGACCAGTGCATCAAGGTGAAAGTCCGCACAATTGTCGACCTTGCCCAGGGAATTAACCTTGGTTTGCATTGTTTAGATCATATAGATGCATGAGTCGAGAGAGAGATGATAAAGGTAGATTTGTAAAACAACCTATTGTGAGTAGTTCATCAAAACAAAAGAATCCTACACGTGTGATTAAGCCACAACTTGTGAAAAAACAAGTGAAAAAGAAGCAAGCTTAACCTAACTTAGAGAGGTGTGTTATTGAGTCAATCACTATACCTCTAGAAACTTCAAGTGAACAAACAGAAGTAGATGTTGGCTCATCCTCGACCATCCCTCCTACATCTAAAAATTTGGATAAGCCCGAGTCACCAGTACACCATTAAGAAGACCTCTAGGTCCTATTGCTCCTAATTTTTTTGAACAATTCAAAGCTTCATATGCATTAAGAAGTGGTAGAAAGGAAATACCAAGGCAATATTGACCACATTCTTCATCGTTCATTGTTCATTGGGCACCGTGGTCATTAGAAAATATGGGTGATGAACATAATCATGAAGCTGACTGAATTAATAATGAACGATCTTGAGTCAATAATGAACCAATAACTTTTGAGTTTCCCATTGTGAGTCCTGATGAAGAGGCACGTATGAAAAATATACCTCACTCATCCTTACCAATTTTTAGAGGTCTCTCTGTTGAAGAACCTAACATGTTTTTATTTGAATTTGATGTGTTGTGTCGTAGTTATGATTATCAGAGTGATGCACAAAAACTCAATTTATTTCCATCTACACTGAAAGATGTTGCATTACGATGGTTCATGGGACTCAGACGACATACAATTCGCATGTGGGATAACATGAAGGAATAATTTTTGACAAAGTATCAGGGTTATTGTAAGACAAAAGAAGTTCGGGATTCAAGATCTTCAGGATGTCTCAACGAGAAGAGGTAACACTGGAGGATTTTCTCGAACGATTCTTGTTTGGTCTTCAAAGATCATGACAAACATGCTTATTGTACCTGAAACTATTAAATGCTTTTCTTAAGAGGAATTCGTGATGATTGCATTGATACTTTGAATCTTATAGGTGCAGGAGATATTTCTAAATTATCCTTTGATGAGATTTGAGAAATTTTTAGGAATTACTCGAGATCCCATCGGTCTGTATGAGGCTATTCTAGAAGACAAGTTTCTCAAGGTGGCACATCAAGTATTACCAAACGTGAGTTAGGTACGCTACTTGATGACTTAAAAACTGATCTTTTAAATCATATGGGTAAATAGATAGATACTTTGTACACATATAAAAAACAAGAAGAAGTTGAAAAATCACTCGCCATCTTTTGTCCCACCTATCACAAGAAACATACTAGTGAAGAATTCCCTATAATAGGATAAAAACTTCATCCTTAGATGATGCTAGTAAAAACACTTCTTTGTGACCATTACCCATAGATATGGCAGAAGTAGAATATCCTGAAGAACCTGTCTATTACATGGCTCAAAGGAGACCATGGCAGGCAAGGGCTATGCCACCAAACATGATTAATGACTATAATGTACCCTATAATTCTATGGGATAACCAAGTGGTCAGCCTACTCCTTTTTAATACTATACTTCACCTAGGTGGTATGGAGGTTCACAAAAACCTCCATCCTATCCTCCATGGCCAAATCAATACCCATAGCATCAGCCCTCTCCACAACTATGAAAACAACCATGGAGGGCAGCATCACCACTTTATCCACAATATCCATCATATCCCATACCACCTATTGTTGCTCCATATCAACAACCACAATAGCAACTTTTACCACCTATACCATCTACATCCAATAATCCACCATCTAATCCATCCCGGCCACCAAGGGCTACACCTATGCCCGCACAACCAACACCCAATCCAAATAATAAGGTGGCTCAACCAATTTATAATAATGAGGTGACTGGATTTCCAACTTATCCTGTCAACACACTAGATATCAATAACCTTCAACTTAGGTTAGGTAAAACTCTTTAGGGACCTAAACCACCTATAATTACTGAACTTGATGAATCATAAGAGGAATTGGAAGAAACTCAACCTAGTAATGATAGAACTATGGCACAACTAGCACCACCTCCATATCTAGATTGTTTTTATTCGTAACCTGTTCAAAAGGAAGTTTCTAATTTAGAATTTTATCTTGTTACTAAATTATGAAATGTCTGTGTTAAAATCTTTGTTACAGTCAATCAAGGATATTCCTATCTATACCAAAATAGTTTGGGAGTTGTGTACATGGAAACAAAAAAAGAAACAAGATCCAAAGACTGTCCAAGTCATTGGACAACTTGCAGATCTTATGCTGGGTAATATTTCAATTCCTAAGTGTTTTGATCTAGGAGTCCGATGATACAAGTACATATTGGTCAAGTTTATATTCTAAATACACTTATCAATTTAGGTGCTTCTATAAATGTTATGACTAATGAAACTAAAGAAAAGTTATGCCTTCAGGGACTGAGGCCTACACCCACAATTCTTCAAATGGATGATCATTCTTTAGTAAAACCTGAAGGTATAATAGAGTATGTCATTATTTTTGTTGATTCATGGGAGTACCCAACTGACTTTATGGTTTTGCAACCTAAAATAAAGTTGGGGGGATACCCTCTGATCTTGAGAAGACCTTGGTTGGCATCTATAGATGCCTTCATCAACTGTCGTTCAGGTAATATGGTTATTTCCAATGGTGAGCAAAAGAAACAATTGACATTGTATCCACCAGCACAAACTTTATTGGAAATAGATGATCCATTCTGGGTTGATAGTGACATTGAAGAACCATTTCCGGTTCTAAGCATTGAGCAGAGTCTTAGCTTACAAGGACCTATAGAAGATACCATAATTGCTAATTTCTTCCAAAACAAGTATTCTTCAAGTGATGTATTAGAAATGTTACTTTTTCATTCTTGTATAGATGATAATTGCCCTTTTAAAAATTTTCCTTTAATTGGTGATTCACAATCCATACAACATTTTATGACACTGCATCATTTGTTACCACATGATTACCTATATAGTTCATTTTTATTCAATGAAACATCCATTTCAAATAATCCATCTATGCCATCCACATCACAATCAATAGCTATAGATTTACCTACACGTGCTAAGTCACAAGCTATGGAAGTTTTTCTAGGAAAGACACTTAATATCAATTCGCAATTAATCACAACACAGATAGATCATCTAATTGCTATGTTAAGAACTCATAAAACTGCATTTGCATGGGAGTATCAAGATATGCATGGTATACATGCTTCCACTTGCACTCACCATATTTATATGGAAGAAGGCAAACATCTAATGAGACAACCATAATGTAGATTGAATCCCCTCTTACAAGAGATTGTTAAAGAAGAGCTACAAAAGTTATTTAATGTAGGTTTCATTTACCCAATTTCAGACAGTCAATGGGTTTCACCATTGGTTGTAGTTCCTAAGAAGAATGGTAAATGGCATATCTCTTTTGACTATTGGGATCTAAATAAAGCTACTAAAAAAGATCATTTTCCATTGCCATTTATTGATCAAGTGCTTGATACTCTTGTAGGTAAAAAGTTCTTTTCCTTTTTGGATGGTTTAAGAGGAAACTTAAAGCCAGATTTAGATAACACTCGAAGATCAAGATAAAACCACGTTCACCTATCCTTGCGGGACATTTTCTTATAAAGTTTTACCATTTGGTTTATGTAATGCCCCAACAACATATCAACAAGCCATTTTAATTATTTTGTTGATTTAGTTCATGAATGTGTTGAGGTATATATGGATGACTTCACCGTATATGGTAATACATATGAGGAAGCTAAAAACAATCTTGAAAAAGTTCTGCAAAGATGTGAGGATACCAATCTTTCCCTCAGCCATGAAAAATGTCACATTCTAATGACTGAGGGTATAGTATTAAGTCATCACATTTCTTCCAAAGGTATTGAGGTTGATCCAAAGAAAATACAAATTATACAAGATTTACCTATACCTACTTGTCAAAAAGATGTGTGTAGTTTCCTAGGACATGCATGGTATTATAGAAGATTCATCCAAGATTTAAGTAAGATTGCCTCACCACTTTTTGTCATGTTGGGAAAGGATAATAATTTTTCTTGGAATGCAAATTGTCAATACGCTTTCGACACCATTAAAGAGAAACTCATTTCTACACTAGTCTTACGGGGTCCAAATTGGGAGCTACCATTTTACATTCACACAGATGCCTCAGATACTTCTATGGGAGCTGTGCTAGGACAAAAAGATGGTACACTCTTCTATTTCATTTATTATATAAGAAAAAACTTCACTGGTGCAAAGGTAAATTATACGATAACTAAAAAATAATTTTTGGTTATCGTATATGCAGTTAATCAATTTCATCATTATATCACTAGTTATAAAGTATTTATTCATATTGATCATTCTACAATTCAATTTTTAATGAATAAACATGTTGTTACTGGAAGAGTCATCAGATGGTTATTATTGTTACAAGAATTTGACATTACTATACTTGATAAGCCTGGTCGTGAGAATGTTGTTGTGGATTTCTTATACAGGTTACAAAGTACGGATGAACCTATTCTAGTTGATGATGCCTTTCCAAATGAGCATCTTTTCGCCATCTCCATCAAAAGTCCTTGGCTTGCTGACATTGCTAACTACTTGGTCACTTGCAAGTTTCCCCCGCACTTCTCTCCTAGAGATCGCAGGAAACTTGTTGGACTAAGTGGTCAATACACGTGGATTAATGGACTTCTATTTTGCACTAGCATTGATAATGTCATACGTCATTGTGTAGCCAAAGATGATGTCTTTGACATACTTTGCGCATGTCATACTAAGCCATGTGGCAGACATTTTTCATCTCAAAGGACCACTAACAAGATTCTTATTGCTGGATATTATTGGCCCACAATTCACAAGGATTGCAAGCGGTATGTTTAATATTGCGACAAGTGTCAATGCATGGGTTAACTAACATGTTATGATGAAATGCCTTTGCAACCCCAATTATCTATAGAACCCTTTGAAAAGTAGGGTTTAGATTTTGTGGGGCCAATCAATCCTCCATCCAAAAACAAAGAATACATTTTGGTTTGCACAAATTATGTTACTAAATGGGTTGAAGTAGTGGCACTGAAGCATGCACGGGATACTAAGGTCACTAATTTTCTGTACACTAAAATCTTTGCATGATTTGGTGTACCCAAGGAAATCGTGACTAATCAAGGACCTCAATTCATGTCTGAGTTAATTTTTTCTTTGGTTCAAGAGTATGAGATTTGGCATCGCAAGTCTTCGCCATATCATCTGCAAGCCAATGGTCAGGTAGAAGTTACCACCAGGGAACATGAGAACATCCTTACCAAAATAGTCACAATTCATAAAAAATATTGGGCAGATCAACTTCCAAAAGCAGTATGGGCTTACCAGACAACGTGGAAGACCACTACTAGTCTTACACCCTATGAGCTTGTCTACAGTAAGAAGGTTGTGTTACCTATTGAGTTTTAAATCAAAACTTTATGTACTACTTTGGAAGTGGGTCTAAATCTTACTGATGCTCAAAAGGAAAGAATTGAGCAACTCCATTGTTTAGATGAAATGTGTCAGCAAGCTCTCTTTCATACAGAAGTAGTTCAACAACAACATGCTCTTTGGCATGATCATTTCATCCACAAGTGATCATTTCAGCCAGGAGTCTGGGCACTTTTGTATGATTCCAGATTCCAGGATTTCAAGGGCAAATTTCATACTAGGTAGCTAGGACCTTATGAGATTGAAGTTGTCTACGACAATGGTACGATTAAGCTTCACACAGTGGACTGTAATCGTTTGAAGATCTATAAGTAGTCCATTAACAAAGAACATTTCATTTCTAATTTGAAACAGGAACTCAATGTCTTGGATAGGGCTCCTGTCACCTCTCCAAGTACCTTTTAGGTACTCCAAAAAAAAAGCAATAAAATCTAGTAATGAAAACCCTCAGGCGTTGCTAGAAGGTTATAATTTGAAATTGGATATTCGGCAGATTGTAACTGAATAATAACCTTAGGGGTGAAAACTAATTTTTAGTGCCTCTAAGCAGTAACAGACTGAAAACTAGGCTTCCAGCGATCTGTTGTCATAAAAAAATTAATAAATGGCTAACAAATGTTTGTGTGTGCTAGGAATTATAGGAACTCTTCACTTTCTATCGCTACAAGAACTTCTTCCTATCGACTTTAATGTTCCTGTCACCAAGTGCACCTGCCATCATTCACTTATCCTTGTCATGGTTAAAACGTATCATTTCTACATGTTCAACACCTGATTTGATGAACTTATCCTATATAGTCGACTACCTGACCATCCAATTGGCCACATGATTACTTCAACCTCTCTGTCATTTTAATCATAGCTAGACATTGTGTTGTCACATATGCCACATCATCATGACCACATTCTCCTTCTGACATCATTGTACCTCCACAGTTATTCATCGCGATGTACACATGAATTGTATTGATAGCACCTCTTTCACCATCTCGACCACTTCAATGCCTCATAGGCCTTACTAGTCATTTCAATCATAGCCACGTCGGATGAAGCTTTCATTTATCAATAACACTTAAGCATTATTTTAATCTTTTTCTTTCATATTAATATACTTTTTTTTATTAGTTAATTTTGGCAACGCCGGGACGACATTCACCTTTAAGTTGAGGGGGATGGTCACATCAGTTTAGCACTTGTCTATCACATCATTCCATATCTAAAGCCCTTCATATCTGATTCCGTGAGTAAATCTCATTATTACCCTATACTCCAAGTAAACCTCATTATTACTCCCACTCTCTGCTATTTTTACCATTTTTACCAAAGATAACTATTTGAAAGTACAGAGATTATTCTTTTACATATGTGTTCCAATTCTGTCTTGAATGTGTTTGCACTCTGTCTTGCAGCTTGTAAAAAATTTGGTATCAAAGCCAGGTTTGATGTTAATCTACGGAAAATGAATCATGATATTCATGATGTTCTAGCTTATAGCTCTCTGTATTGCTCTCCGTAAAGCTCTCACAATTTCAGTTATTCTGTTGTAAGTCCCTGTCTTTGTAAGTCCCAATTGTGTTGTGATTAGGGCAGTCTTAAGGGTAGTAATATTGTGATTCAAGTATGGATTTGAGCACAGATTTGAGTGAGCAGTATGGACGTTGCGTCATCATCTGGTTCATACATTCCACCAGATGATCAAACTCAGCTTCGAAATCATGAGGCAAGTTTTACTAATTTCTTTGCTCAGAATGAATCTACATTCTCCATGCCAAAAGCTAGTGGTAATGTTTTGGATGAGTTATATGATGAAAGTCCTAAAAATGTTTCTAATAGTGCAAGTAATAAACCCTTTAAGGTTCCTAAAATAAAGGCGTCAGATATCTATAAGGAAGTACCTAAAATTGGATTTTACCTAATGGTTTCAAGGACTGGTTTGGTTATAAGAGTCTTCAGAGGTGTAAAGTTGCAGAATTGCAACATGTTAAAAATGGTTCAAAGGGTAAATTAAAGTTATTCACACAAACTGAGATAGGTCGATGGAAGGAAAAGGCAAGGTCGGATTCAAAAGCTTATCAGTATATGCATTTATCATTTGTTCGAATAGGTATAATGGGACATTATAGAAAAGGCCTTCCCACAGTTGTTCTGATGTTGCTGCGAGATGCACGATTCCTGAAAATGTCTCATGCTCTGTTAGGAGGTGCCTGTGATTCTATGTCGAATGGTCCTATTTATATTGACTATGCCCTGGATTTTACAGTCAGCCTTAAAGATGCCAATCTTGATGATGTGCTGACCTATGAGTTTAAAACCATGAACCTATATATGAAAGACAAGTCCATAGATCATTCTCTGTGTTTTGTCATCCATTATAGGTTATATAATAAAACAATCCCATTAATGATTAATCCCAGAAGAGCCATGACACTTGAAGAAGGATTGTCTACTGTATGGAAATCTACTAGCTCTACTACCCAACTCTGAGCTCCTCACATATTTAAGCATAAGGATATTAAAATGCCAGAAGAATGGGCACTAGAACTTTGGAGTAAGGATGAACGTCCAGGTAAACCTCCTCAGTTACAAGGAGTCAGTATCCAAGAAATTGTTGATAGGGTTGTGTTAAGATTCTCTTCCTCTAATTCTTCCCTTGGTCAATCATCTTCCATGCCAAGAGAGAATTTTTAATTACAACAATCCAATGCCACGAAGAACTTTTCCACGATCTCAGTCATTCTGCCTTCAACCCTCAACCAGGTTTGAACAATTGTTTGAATTCCCACGTGCCAATACATCCACTCCACCACCACCGCAATTGGGATCTGATAGTGATCATAAACATTATTCTCAAGTAGAAACAGGGGTCTTCAAGTGCGATGACTATAGCTTTGTCTTTACCCCAAAGCATTTGCGCATGATGCGTATGATGTCTGGAAAGATAGTATCTTTTCCAGAATCCACTATTTAGGATAAAGACAAAAAAATCTATTTCTACTCCTGCTGGTTCATCACTCATTCCAGGTATCATCCCTCCTTTTAGGGATTTCATGATGTATGATATGACCGAGAAATTCCAGTTGGAATTTTGGCCTCAACATGTCTTTCCAATTAGGGAAAATCAAGCCTCTAGCCCAAGCAAACTCCTTAATTGGACAAATTTGTGTCTACGCAAACAACTCTTGCTATCTCAAGATCAGAAATATCAGCGTGGAGCTGAATTTCTTGCCAATGAAAAAAGATATGTCAGTATGCAAGCCAATCTCCATTCCCTAGTTGCCTCTATACAGACTCTTGAAAATTGTCTTATAGAGGAATGGAAGGCCACAGTCCAACGTGAAATTGCTCAACTACAAACTAATTATTATCAGTTCAAGCAACAAGCAGAAGCTTGGGGGACCCAACAGCAAAAATACAATACCAATCATAATCATTTTGTCCAAATAGTACGAACTGAAGTTGGGACTCATCTGCAAGTCATTCATATTGAGTTATCTTCTTCCAATACTCAGGTTTTACAAATTGCTGAGAAGGTTTAGAAGATTCATTAAACCACTGAACATGTAAGTAACACTACTTTGCACCTAGAAAATATAGTGCAAAAAGAATATCAAGCAATTTAGTCAGTGGTTTCTACACAATCGAAACCAGCCACTCTCCCAAAGAAATTACACTTTCCTTCCAGTTCTTCTACATATCTACAAGCACAACATGAAGGAAAAGGTTTTCAGTTAAATCCCCATGAGCCTATGATTGAATAGGTATGGGATCCTAAAAGAGGAACATTGCGTGATGCAACTCCTAAAGAAAAGTCCCAAGGAAAATTGCAAATAACAAGAGGGACCAATACCAATGGAAATGGATTAGATCCATATAGAAATATCCGTAACTATAAAGTTGAAACACCTCCATTGATCAATTTTGACTCCTATGATGATGTTGAAAACACTAGGAGTATTGATGCTATTAGAACATGGGTCACTAATTTTGTAGCAACAAGCTCTGGAGTCTCAGAACAAGATGCTATAAAGAAAGCCCTTAACTCAATCACTGGGGTTGCCAAAAGGGTTTGGGATAGATTAGATGAGACTTATAGGGATGACCTGATAACCCATGGTATTGATCAAGTATGTGCTCATCTTACCAGACTATTTGTAGGTCGTACAGATTCTCAAGAGAGGATGGCCTATATTAAGTTTATCCCAAGCAAATGCAAAGACATGAGATACTTTAAGGAATACTGTCATGAGCAGTATAAGAGATTTTATCAGTCTGGTAAAGAACAGAATCATGAATTCATGTATACAACATTCTTGAAAAGTTTTGGTGATGTCATGGGAGAATATTATCATAAAAGAGGTTTAGAAAATTTGGTTGCAGAAAACCTAGATTTGAAAGAAATCACATTCCCTCAACTAGTTCAGTTTTTAACTGAACTCAATGAAGAAATTTGTTTTGAGTCAAAAAAGAAAAAGGAAATGAGAAAGGTCAGACCATTAATTTCATCTGTAGTTTGTTATCAAATTACCCCTAGTAATCAATTTTTGGGTAAATCAGAGAAATCCTCTTATAAAGGGAAAAAGAAATGCTATGACTGTGAAAAGTCATATAAGAAATATGGAAAGAGGAAATTCTCAAAATATCCAAAAAAGAAAGGATATTTCAGAAGAAAGGATAATTTTAAAAAGGGATCTAAATGGAAACTAACTTGCTATATTTGTAAAGGTGAGCATTATGCTAATAAGTGTCCTGACCGTCATAAAGCAAGAAATAAAGGTAAATTCAGGCTAGCTCAAGAAGCAAGTGTGGATGATCATGAAGCATATGAGTATGTTGATGATTATCCTTCTGATCCAAAAGATATTATCTTATCTAAGGAAGTGGAATCCTCAGAAGATGATTCAGTTTTCCCCGATCAGGAAAATCCTGATCCAGAAGCTGATAATGAAGAAAATAATTCTGAAGTTTCATTTTTTGGTAGAAGGATGAAAAGGGCAACTCTAGATAAAGTAATCCAGGAGATTCTTGATATAGAAAATTCTTTGAAAGAAATGAATTTTGGTCCTGAGACATGGAAAAAGAAAAAGAGTAGATTAGAATAGTTATATGCCAAAAAGGACCTGTTGTTTAAACAAAGTTAGTCTCAAGAACAGCTACACATTTCTAAATCTATTCCTTCAATTGTACCTTTGCCACAAAGGAATGCCCTTGAAGCACCTGCAGTAGGCAGTATGGCTCAAAGTATTTGGTGTAGGCAAAGAATAGCTTATTTAAAATGGTTATTGCTCAAGAAAAAATTGAGATTGAGGAAATAGAGGAAGAAGAGAATGAGAATCTAAATGAAGAATTAGGCAAAAATAAGGAATTAGAATCCTACATTGATAAATTCAATTCTGTAGGAGCTGTACAACTTCCTAAGAAGGTTACCCAACTTGAAGAGGATTTATTTTGTCATGAAAAATCCTATAGTCCTCTGATCGAAGAAGCCATTAGAGCAGGAGGTATTAATCCAGACATAGGTAATGAAGAAGGAAGTTCTTCACATAGGAAATTTAGAGCTCTGCAGCATCCAAAGACCACCACCTGTCCTGGTCTTATTCTCCACATACATTTCCCTCGAATCAAACCTTATCCTCTATCCTTCCTATGGGATATAGGAGCCAATCTTAATGTTGCCAAGTATAATTATTTTCCAGAGAATCTTTGGACTAATTGATCAACTAAGATTCAGTTTGGTAATGGACAACACACATCTAAATCGGTTCCCACCTTTGCATGGCAGCACTTCCTATGACTCCATCATAACCATCTATTTCATAATGGACAAAAGGTATTTCTTCTACATGATTTGAATCTAGTTGAATAGGTGCTTTACATACCGATTTAGATGTGTGTTGTCCATTACCAAACTGAATCTTAGTTGATCTCTCGGTCTAAAGATTCTCTGGAAAACAATTATACCTGGCAACATTAAGATTGGCTCCTGTATCCCATAGGAAGGATAGAGGATAAGGTTTGATTCTAGGGAAATGTATGTGGAGAATAAGACCAGGACAGGTGGTGGTCTTTGGATGCTGCAGAGCTCTAAAGTGCCTATGTGAAGAACTTCCTTCTTCATTACCTGTGTCTGGATTAATACCTTCTGCTCTAATGGCTTCTTCGATCAGAGGACTATAGGATTTTTCATGACAAAATAAATCCTCTTTAGGCTAGGTAACCTTCTTAGGAAGTTGTACAGCTCCTAGAGAATTGAATTTATCAATGTAGGATTCTAATTCCTTATTTTTGCCTAATTCTTCATTCAGATTCTCATTCTCTTCTTCCTCTATTTCCTCAATCTCAGTTTTTTCTTGAGCAATAACCATTTCTAAATAAGTTATTCTTTGCCTACACCAAATCCTGCGAGCCATACTGCCTACTGCAGGTGCTTCAAGGGCATTCCTTTATGGCAAAGGTACAATTGAAGGAATAGATTTAGAAATGTGTAGCTGTTCTTGAGACTAACTTTGTTTAAACAACAGGTCCTTTTTAGCATATAACTGTTCTAATCTACTCTTTTTCTTTTTCCATGTCTCAGGACCAAAATTCATTTCTTTCAAAGAATTTTCTGTATCAAGAATCTCCTGGATTACTTGATCCAGAGTTGCCCTTTTCATCATTCTATAGAAAAATGAAACTTCAGAATTATTTTCTTCATTATCAGCTTTTGGATCAGGATTTTCCTAATCGGGGGAAACTCAATCATCTTCTGAGGATTCCACTTCCCCAGATAAGATAATATCTTTGGGATTAGAAGGATAATCATCAACATACTCATATGCTTCATGATCATCCACACCTGCTTCTTGAGCTAGCCTGACTTTACCTTTATTTCTTGCTTTATGACGGTCAAGACACTTATTAGCATAATGCTCACCTTTACAAATATAGCAGGTTGGTTTCCATTTAGATCCCTTTTTAAAAGTATCCTTTCTTCTAAAATATCCTTTCTTTTTTGCATATTTTGAGAATTTCCTCTTTCCATATTTCTTAGATGACTTTTCATAGTCATGGCATTTCTTTTTCCCTTTATAAGAGGATTTCTCTGATTTACCCAAAAACTGATTACCAGGGGTAATTTGATAACAAACTACAGATGAAATTAATGGTCTGACCTTTCTCATTTCCTTTTTCTTTTTTGACTCAAAACAAATTTCTTCATTGAGTTCAGTTAAAAACTGAACTAGTTGAGGGAATGTGATTTCTTTCAAATCTAGGTTTTCTGCAACCAAATTTTCTAAAACTCTTTTATGATAATATTCTCCCATGACATCACCAAAACTTTTCAAGAATGTTGTATACATTAATTCATGATTTTGTTCTTTACCAAACTAATAAAAGTTCATATACTGCTCATGATAGTATTCCTTAAAGTATCTCATGTCTTTGCATTTGCCTCGGATAAACTTATTATAGGCCATCCTCTCTTGAGAATCTGTACAACCTACAAATAGTCTAGTAAGATGAGCACATACTTGATCAATACCATGGGTTATCAAGTCATCCCTATAAGTCTCATCTAATCTATCCCAAACCCTTTTTGCAACCCTAGTGATTGAGTTAAGGGGTTGCTTTATAGCATCTTGTTCTGAGACTCCAAAGCTTGTTGCTACAAAATTAGCGACCCATGTTCTAATAGCATCAATACTCCTAGTATTTTCAACATCATCATAGGAGTCAAAATTGATCAATGGAGGTGTTTCAACTCTATAGTTCTAGATATTTCTATATGGATCTAATCCATTTCCATTGGTATTGGTCTGTCTTGCCATTTGCAATTTTCCTTGGGACTTTTCTTCAGGAGTTGCATCACACAATGTTCTTGTTTTAGGATCCCATACCTTTTCAATCATAGGCTCATGGGGCTTTAACTGAAAAACTTTTCCTTCATGTTGTGATTGTAGATATGTAGAAGAACTGGAAGAAAAGTGCAATTTCTTTGGGAGAGTGGTTGGTTTCGATTGTGCAGAAACTGCTGACTGAATTTTTTGAGATTCTTTTTGCACTATATTTTCTAGGTGCAAAGTAGTGTTACTTACATGTTCAGTGATTTCATGAATCTTCTGAACCTTCTTAGCAATTTGTAAAACCGAAGTATTAGAAGAAGATAACTCAGTATGAATGACTTGCAGATGAGTCCCAACTTCAGTTCATACTGTTTGGACAGAATGATTATGATTGGTATTGTGTTTTTGATGTTGGGTCCCCCAAGCTTCTGCTTGTTGCTTGAACTGCTAATAATCAGTTCGTAGTTGAGCAATTTCACGTTGGACTGTGGCCTTCCATTCCTCTGTAAGACGATTTTCAAGAGTCTGTATAGAGGCAACTAAGGAATTAAAATTGGCTTGCATACTGACATATCTTTTTACATTGGCAAGAAATTTAGCTCCACGCTGATATTTCTGACCTTGAGATAGCAAGAGTTGTTTGCGTAGACACAAATTTGTCCAATTAAGGAGTTTTCTTTGGCTGGAGGCTTGATTTTCCCCAACTGGAGAGACATGTTGAGGCCAGAATTCCAACTAGAATTTCTAGGTCATATCATACATCATGAAATCCCTAAAAGGAGGGATGATACCCAGAATGAGTGATGAACCAGCAAGAGTAGAAATAGCTTTTCTGTCTTTATCTTGAATAGTGGATTTTGGAAAAGAGACTATCTTTCTAGACATCATACGCATCATGCACAAATGCTTTGGGGTAAAGACAAAGCTACAGTCATTGCACTTGAAGACTCTTGTTTCTACTTCAGAATAAAGTTTATGATCACAATTCTTTCTCTTGTCATGGAAGATGATTGACCAAGGGAAGAATTAGAGGAAGAATTAGAGGAAGAGAATCTTAACACAACCCTATCATCAATTTCTTGGATACTGACTCCTTGTAACTGAGGAGGTTTAGTTGGATGTTCATCCTTACTCCAGAGTTCTAGTGCCCATTCTTCTAGCATTTTAATATCCTTATGCTTAACTATATGAGAAGCTCAGAGTTGGGTAGTAGAGCTGGTATATTTCCATACAGTAGACAATCCTTCTTCAGGTGTCATGGCTCTTCTGGGATTAATCATTAATGGGATTGTTTTATTATATAACCTATAATTGATGACAAAACACAGAGAATGATCTATGGACTTGTCTTTCATATATAGGTTCATGGTTTTAAACTCATAGGTTAGCACATCATCAAGACTGGCATCTTTAAGGCTGACTATAAAATCCAGGGCACAATCAATATAAATAGGACCATTCGACATAGAATCACAGGCACCTCCTAACAGAGCATGAGATGTTTTCAAGAATCATGCATCTCGCAGCAACATCAAAACAACTATGGGAAGGCCTTTTCTATAATGTCCCATTATACCTATTCAGATAAATGATAAATGCATATACTAATAAGCTTTTTAATCTGACCTTGCCTTTTCCTTCCATTGACCTATTTTAGTTTGTGTGAATAACTTTAATTTACCCTCTGAACCATTTTTAACATGTTGCAATTCTACAACTTTACACCTCTAAACACTCTTATAACCAAACCAGTCCTTGAAACCATTAGGTAAAATCCAAGGAGAGAGCCCACCGATACAATAGAACTCAAAGTTGATAAGGAAGTTTACAAGATTTTTAGACAAGCACGGTGGCATGTCTTCTTCAAGAAGTTAATGGGGTTTGATGACGAGATGGCGTTGGAATTCATCATGGGTCTTACTACAGATAAAGTTACTCTGCACATAATTACCTTTCCTGCCATAGTTGAAATAGTTGCCGAAGTTACAGGCTTACCCCAGATAGGCAAGATGTTCTTTCCTACTGGGTCGAGTCATGTCCAGGACCTCAAACCCATTTGGCATCAATTCATGCAAAGAGGTGAAGCTATTGAAGTTGTGCAAGGCCAAGGTATGAAGCGAACCTCCCTACCCAAACCATGGGATGTTGTTGCAAAGTTTATTATTTAATTTATCACCTGTGAAGGTAGCTATACATATGTCTTTGCTCATCATTTTCAATTACTATGTCATCTGCATACTGGGTCTTATGAAAATGTGCCTTATTATAATGAGGAGAGAAGTCCAAAAAGGACATTTAACTTCCCTTACTTACCATGGTCTTATTAAACTACTCATCATTGATGGGTTAGAAATGGTTAATCCATCCTTGAGCTGGGAAATCCTTACCCAAGCTCCTCAAAACCATGTTGATGAAAATGTTTCAATAGAAAATGAGGATGAGGACAATATACCTAAAGAGAATGTAGCTCCTGATGACCTAGGTGAAATGCTGGTAGCCAATGACTTTGACAAAGAACACAGTAATGTTGCTCAAAATGAATTGATAAAATCTAAGGAAGTCATGACCCCCCAAACCCTAGATGCAAAATGAAGGAATAAACGTAAAAATAGGGATGGCCCAGAATCCAAACTACAAAACCTAGCGGTTGTGGCTCATACATTGAACAAAGTAGAGGATGAGATTTGTGATTCTGATATGGAAGTTCTATCTACTGCTCTCAAAAGAGGCAAAGACCACATGAGAAAAGAATGGCGGCAAAAAATAGACAAAAGAAGAAAGAGCAGCAGATGAGGAAACAAGTAATAACTACTTATGACCCTAACTCCCCTATTTTGAATGACACTCTGATGGAAACTTCTGGACGTGAAGATGAAAACCCTTCACATGAAGAAATGACTAAATATATGACAGAGCTACAGAAAGGTCAAGAACATGTCCTTGAGTTAAATGTTTCTGGACTACTTTAGAAAACTAGGGTGAAGAGGACGTTGACATAGCAAAATAGAACTGTCAGGAAGAATCATTGCCCCTAGAATATCCTAATTCTGAAGAAATAATCAACCAGTAAGGGGAGGAAATAAAGACCCTAAAGAACCAAATCATTTAGTTGGAGGATTAAGTTAGGGTTTTACAGGAATGTTGATGATGATGGTAGTCATAACAACAATGATAAAATTCACAAAGCAAACCTTATCTTCTTAAAAAGTACGATCAATTTAGGATAAATTGATGACTCCAAGTCTCCATTGATTAGTTCATAATCTTTTAATGTTACTCAGGGGTTTGATGTGAATTGTTGTTTTCCATGTTGGGGCCTTATGCTTGATTCTGAAGTATTTATGTCCTGATATATAGATATTACTCTATCTTTCTTGTTCTCTAGAAATTCTTAACAATTGATATCAAATCTTACAATATTTAACCAGATCATGCAGATATTCATGATAAGTTTGATCAATTCTTCTGTTTATCACTCTGGTTAAGATGATATATGATTACTTTGATTAATTATTCTGAAACTATCTCTGATTCACTTGAATTTGAATTAATCCTTGCTTATTTTAATTTTGCACTATTATTTCCTTCAAATAATGTGCCTACAAGCATATATTTCCATGATTCTTTTCATTATTTATGATTATTTGCATGATATTTTCTATTCTATATGCACTTTATCTAAATATGCCTATGATCTTCATGTATTTATAGATATCAACATATTTTGTGTTCTGCTTATCATTTTCAGTGTTATGCAATTGTGATGATGGTGATTTAAATGAAATTTAAATAAATTGAACAAAAGATTTCTAAATTTATTAAAATGAGTGAAGTTCGGTCACTGATCCACATATATCCTTGATACTTTCATGAAAAGGAAGAAAATCAAACCATATTTTCACCAAGACATTCCACAGCTACATATGATTGATGCAAATATTCAAAGGAAAAGATGACAACAACATTCACGGACTGAAATGCACTCCAAGGGATGCAGAAAATCAAAGGAATATCAAGATATCATCCACAGATTACGCAGGATTTACGATAATTTGTAATCACAAGTCTTCATCTTCATTC